>VZSV01000050.1:280435-370829 GCA_013398735.1 Nothocercus julius | reverse complement strand
CAATGTGGGCAGTTCGTGGCACCTGCAGGTCTTTTTCCATTATAATCCCAAGCCTCTCTTCCTGAAGTCCATGAACTTTTAGTTTGTATCGTTGAGCCCCTGTTATAACGCAGCACAATAATTTCAGCTCATGAATTTAGGGAGAATACCGGGCTTTGTGGCTTGAGCATCGCATCTGAGGAGATGTATCTGAATATATTTTATATTTTTTATATTTTTGCGTGGTTATTTTTATCCTGTTCTTTATTAGAGAAAATATGTAGGAAAAAATGTGTTTCTACCCAACTGTAGTGGACAGTTGTTACAAAGCAGGGACTTTCTTTTCCAAACTCTGCAGTACGTCCTTCCAAACTGCAACAGTTCTTTTCTGGCATTTGCTACTTGGAAAAAGAAATATGGGAGTGACAGAAGGCAAAGCTGAGAAATAGTTGACAGCAAATGGAGTCGCTCTTCAGCAGCAGTACACTCTTCACCTCTGGGTGCCACTGTTCAACTGCTTCTTGCTCAGTGACCATCTGCTTGCAAGTCCAGCTATTATGTAGAAATCCTCCCTGAAAGAAACTATTAAAGGGATATTACCTCTATCTCTGTATAATCAACAAACAAGTGTCCAATGTATGGATATTAGTTATGCACTCTTCTGGTATGTCTATTTACATACTGAGCAATGAAACAGTAAATAATCCACGTTTGTCCAGTTAAAGTGAAGTACTCGGATGGTTTATTTAAATCTCCCCTTTCCTGTTCAGTCAGAAGTTAAAATGTGTTCTCCTGTTGTTGTATATAAATAAGTACTAGTACATATTTATTAAGTATTCAGATTGATTATAACCAGTCAGTTGATTTAAACATTTTTACAATATCAACAATAATTTGCTTTATTGCCCACAGCCTACCTGATTCAAAAACCTATTGACTGTTATCATGTCTTTTCAGCTACTGTGGAACTGTTAATATTCAGAGCAAAATTAATTGCAGTCTATGTATCCAGCTGTTCCACCAGATTAATTGTGCTGTGACTGTTTTTTTCTAGAAACTCAGCCAGGGCAACTCATTGTGGGTTGACACTGGACCTCAGCTCTGAACTGTGCTATGACTTTAATTCCTGTCAAACAGAAATCTCCCATAAGTGAAATGAAGTATGTCATTTAACTCCTTCGTTGCTATAAAGCTGTTTGGGAGGGAGAAGCCAACATTTTCAAAATAGTAATAGTTGCATTTAGGTCTTCATGAAGTATTCCTTCTGCCAGCCAGAGAGGGACCCTGCTGCTGTCTTTGCCCACGCATCAGTCCGGAGTTGTCTTCTGGCACCGCACGCTGCCCAGCGGTTTAGCATGGGGAGGCAACAAGCCTGTTCATATCTGCACACAGGTGCTTAAGTGTTCCATGACAGCCTTACAGACAAGCATAGGTTGTATTTATTTGTGTTTAATAGTTGCCTTTTGTTGGGGCAATTAAATATGGTCTTGGCACCAGGCAGCTGATAATCTCTTACGTCCTTTATGATGAATCATTAAGCAATCCTACTTATGCTCTGTAGGTGTTTTTGTTTTGTTTTGTTTTTCAGGATGTTAGAGGAAAAAATCAGACTAAAACATCTGCTAGAAATTAATTTAAACTTTGCCCCAGATTTGTACATTTTTCTATCCAGTTTCATTGGAAAACCCCAAATAAATAGAGCACTTCAAAATAAAAAAAATTAACTTCATCCTGGGAACATGCAGTTCAGGTTTTGGAAGGGGAAACGTGTAATAAAATGCTATTCAAATGAAATTGGTTGAGCTGTAAAATACGTAAGTGGAAACTCTGAGGAAACTGGCAATGAGAAACTGGAAATCAAGCAGTAATTTAAGTTTCACACAACCACCCTTCGCATGTGTGAGTACAAAGGAGAGACTGGGCACGAATGTGAGTCAGAACCCTCTCTCAGGAACTGAGGGGACAGAGATTCCCAGCATCTGTTTCCTTAACTATCACCCAGAGGATATTGGTGGTAAATCACAGGGAGTAAAAATAGAACCAGCAAACTAGCTCAAAACAACAAAGCCCTCTATTTTGCAGTGCTTCAGCAGTGGAGCTGTATCCAGCTCAGCTTTTATCTGTGCTCGAGCTGAGTGTGTCAAATCACATTCGTCTTTAAACCAATGGCTATTAAAATCACAAGCAGGGAGTTGGGATATCCCACAGAATAGCCAGCCAAATTTGCTGCGTTAAGGGGAGATTGATCCTGCTCACATTTTTTAATGAATGTACCAATGTCACCATCCTAGATCAAGGTGACCAGACCCTTTGGTAGTGTTAAGCACTGCCCTTCTCTTGGAGTGAACGGCTATATATGTTGAGTTGAGTGAACTCGGGGTCTGGTCCACAGACTCCAGCTAGCAAAGTGTGTCCGTATGACTTATTTTAGCTGCCTGATTGATCTGTCTACATAATTCCCATGTTATCAGTGCAAGCCATAAAAAGAGATAATGATACTTTGCCTTGAAGGGCTCTAGTGAAATTTAATTAAAGTGCTCTGAGTTCCTCATCTGGAAGACACTGGAAGGAAGGAATTCCTATCAACCTTAAGAGTTCTGAGTTTATACTTGAACATCAAACACTTTAAATTATATTTTACCCATTTATTAAAATTCTGATGTTTTACAAGAATGTCAAAGTTCAATATGGAATCGGCATGTCTTCAGGATATCGCATTTGCCTTGTCATTAGAATCATAAATATAATGTGACTGGAACTTCTGAAGAAAAGCTCAATATTTTATTTTAGAAATAAATTGATTTATTTTCAATCTATACATTTTTTTTTTAATTTATACTCTTCATCTCATAACATCCGCATTTTAAATTATATAAATGCCAGAAAGAAAACTGCCTTAGCAAGGTTCCTGTGGGAAACGAAAGAAGAGCAAAGAGACTAAATGAGGAGCTGGTGCTGCAGGTCACTGTTCCCAGAAGAGAAGGGCCCTGCCGTGTTGCCTCATGTCGGGCCCTGCTCTCCCTGCCTCGCGGGGCTGCCTTACCGCTCGCTTCGGGGCGGCCGTAGCGGTCGCGTCGAGCCTGCCTCGGCTAGAGCCATCAGCAAGGGGACAGGGACCGGGAGTCACACGGCCTGGCGGGACACGAAGGCCACGCCGGGGCTGGCAGAGGGAGCGGGCGCGGAGGGAGGGCCGCGCGGCGCCCGGGGCAGCTGGCGACGGGGCTGCCCTTTCTTGTGCCCAGCTACCAAGTGGTCTCATAGGAAACCTGACCTTCACCACCACGTAGGAAATCCTACAACGTTTGTTTTTTTATATGCACTTTATGTGGATGATTCTTGAAACAACTACAGCAGGAGGAAACCCTTACTTGCCTAACACCAAATCCTACAGCTTGTATTCAGTTCTGAAGTAAATTTTCCCTTGGCTTTAGTTTTTCTGGCTCGTTTTCAAGAATAAGTAGAAATCTTATCCAAGTGTCAGATTTGGTCGATAGCCAATATTTTATAGAAATACAGATGTAGAAAGTAAGGGAAAGAGACTAGCTTGGAAAAGGTGCAAATGGTAGTTGCATCTTTATGAAGTTCCTCTCTCTAGTAGAAGACCAAGTGGCCTTGTATGTGGAGCTTTCTTGTTTAAAAATATGAAAGCTCTGCACATGCATACATGGATGTAAATGGAGTTTCTTTTTCCTTTTACTTGAGAAGTTTTAAGTGCATGCTGTTGAAAAGGAGCAGAGAGACTGTGGTGCCACTCGCACGGTGCATCCTTACCTCCTCATAGGGAGGTTTTGCATCATCAGGCCAGCTCCTGGATCTTTCCTTGCTCTTTTGACAGCCTTCTCTAAGTCACAGTTCATTTGTGCAGCATTCCTGCCTCTCAGCTAATGAGCAATTTTAATTTCTTATTGTTGTTCAATATCAAAACTTGTTTGCTGCACACTACTGACATGTTGTTATAAACATCAGCCTTAGCTTTGCACAGACCTTGCCATCTCGCTGGTGTTTTTCATAATTAATTTTAGGAATGCCTTTAGGAAATAAGATGCCATTATTATTTACATTTTACAGATGCAGAGTTCAGGCATGTAAAAATACAAATGAGAAGGACCTACTCATGCTGGGAACACAACTCGACTCTTCTGTGTCTTGTTTTTTCAGAGTATCTCGTGTTATAATAGCACCGTGTGCATTCAAAGCAGTTGCCACAGATTTCATTTCCTGCTATCATGCATGAAGAGCACATGATTGGTCATTGCCTATGAAAAAATTGCTACGAGAGACCTGCCCAGCGTAGATGGGCTCAGAGAAAGCAGCTAATTCTTCAGGGCAGCTTCCAGCTGCATCTGCTGAGAGGGCACCCGTTCTCTTCCAACTACCCTTCAGTCACAGGGCTTGGCACACAGTGTAGCAAGTATAGCTGGCAAAGAAGGTAAAAAGATGTGAGGCGGGACATGCCAAGCCTTGTAGCTTTAGGAAGCAACATCCTAGGCATCATTAAAGCAGGTGTTATTTCTTGGAAGTTTGCAAGCGTGTTAAGTAGGGAATCTGATCTGTGGAGATCTATATACTCCTGAAGGTGTTTCTGGAAGTATCGAACTAAATTATGTCACGTATAACAAACTCCAAAAACAAAGGACGGTGACCATTGTGGAGGTGGCTGGATGCCTAAGTGCCAATATTGCACTTGTTTGCCCCTGAATAATGATATTTTTCAGTGAATAAAAATCAGCTGTATCTGTGCTTTGTGTAACAAGTTTTATCATCTCGGATGCTACGTATGGACTTTGTAATGAGAACAGTTCATTCCTTATGAAACCAATAGCGGTGGTGGTTTGGAACAGCCTATAGTTTTTATTTCTATTTGGCTTCTGTTTAATTGGTTTTCTGCATGCATACACAAACTATAAAAATCTATTTATTTCAAGCAATCACAAACAGAATGGAAGGAAATGTTTCTATCCAAAACTTAATTCACAAAGAGCACTTGGGTGAAATAGTTATTTTTATCTGACTATTTATAGCGACTGAATGTTATATAAATGTGTCTTGCAGGAGCTGTTTATAAACTAATGGTTGAATGTATTCCTGGTGGAAATGGGACTGTGGAACTGCGCCGGCCTCGTTCGCTTATGTCAGGCCTGGAACGGGGCCATTCAATCCAGTAGAGCAGGATGGAGATTGGTGTTGACTTTGGTTCCCTGTCATTCCTAGGTGTGTGAATATGAAGAAAATAGTCTGGTGAGAAAATATTAGCAGCAACAACTGAAAAGGAATATTTCCATTAGGCATTTCTCCGGGAGGTGTTCTATGAAGTGCTAATAACCGGTCCTGAGGCTGCTGCACGCGCCCGCTTTCTGTCGGCCTGTGAACGGGTGTGAGAGCGGGCCGCTTTGCACCCTTTGCAAAACCCTGCAAATTCCGTCAGCCTGTTAAGGCCTCTGCTTGTTTATTGCTGGGAATTTGCAGGAGGGAAGACCTCTGAGCTTGCCGAGCATGCACATCACCTGGACCGGCTCTGCCTCTCGTAGACACTCTGAATCCAAATAATCCTATTTTCAGCATCTTATTATAACATAGAAAATTTTTGTCCAGCACGAAGTGTATGTGCAGTAAATGTATTTGTATGTACGTGTGTTTCTTAAGAGCTGGAAGCCCATTCTGTGACTCTGCTTAAATTGCTGGACAGTCTCTAATCTCTTCTGTCTACAAATTCATGCATCTTTGGTAAATTGGATCAGGCTGAATTGGAATATTTTGTGGGAAATTATACATATCCTGGCAGCAAATGACTGCACAGCTATCAAAGGCTTTTCTTTGAGCAAGAATAAAAGCATGTGGCTAGTATGCACTCATTAAGTATACGCCTACTGTAAGCAGGCCCAGAATCTGTCCACGGATATCCAAGAATCTGTTTCAGTGACAACTACACCATTTTAAGGGAACACCTTTACTGATAAGTGCTAGTGGTTTTTCTTTTGCTTTTTTTTTTTTTTTTTCTTTTTAAGCAAATAGTCAACGCTATAATGTAAAATTAGTTATTTCCTGGCGGTTAACACTCAAGTTTCCAATAATATGATTTGTTTTCCCCAGCAAATTGATGCCTTGGTACACTAGAATTAAAATTCTAAATCATCTCAATGAAATGCCTGTGTTTGCATTTTTAATTGTTGATGTCAGAAAGGGGGTAAAAACTGCATAATTGCAAATGGCTTTGGATTTCAGTATAAAGAGAAAACTGTCATCTTAAATAACTCCAGTTACTCCTGGGAGCCAGGATCATTTTCAAAAGATCCTAACTTTGAACAAAAAAAACACAACCTCAAGTGATGTATATTTATAAACAGGAAAATCATTTTCAATTGAAGAGTAGTCCCTTGAGATCACTCTACTTCCACAGCAAAACAATTCTCAGCTTGAATCCAATCCAATTTCATAGCTTGCTACTGTCCTAGCATTGTACGCTTATCAGTAAAGATGCTAATTATTTCCTCTTTGACTGTATCATCTGATTCTGATGATATCAAAGCAAACTTAAGTGATTAAACATACAATTATTGGACAATTGACGTCATCCAGTGGCAAGGTTCACTTTTTCCTCCTCCACACTTTCAATACTATTGTTGAAGTACAGTAAAAGTCCTTTTGTATCGTGACTAGAAGTGATATCGTTTCTAGAAATGCTGTGCACACTTATTCCTTTCAGGAAGCAAGGGAGAAAAAACCCCACTATGTTATGAATGCGTCTTTTTATACTCTTATTTAACCTTTAACAAATGAAAAATACAAGGTCAAAATATAGTTACAGTGGAAAATATTCACCTGCATAGTTATATTGATTTTTTTAAAGGGAAAGCCAATAGTGTATACTTACAAAATGCACTCATTAGGCCAGATGGCATGTTTCAAACACCAGTGCTGTAGCAGTTTTCCCCCCTTTTTTCTTTTTTTTTTTCTCTTTTTTTTTTCATTCTTTCATTTTTATTTTTTTTTTTAACAGTTACTGTAGGATATTTACCAAAAAAGTAAACCTCTCATTTTTCTGTAACATACACAATAAGTTTGGTATTATGTGAAAAGATGATACTTATCTTACATTTCTATTACTCTTCTGAGAAAAAAGTAACAAAGAATCAGAAGCTTTAACGGTTCTTGAACTGTCAATAGATTCATGTGTTTGTGAGAAAAGGAGAACCTCTGGGGACCAACATAGTCAAACAGATTCTCCTTTTATATTGATAAGCATTTAAATAGTGCTGGACAGTATAAGGAAAACTTGATCAGAGAACGATTTATGCTTATGTTCACCTTTGAGCTCTTCAGATTTACAGAACAGTGTTGAGAAGGTTGTAGGTATAGTCAGTGTCTTTCCTGCGTTGACACATTTGAGCAGAAGTAAAACCATAAATATACACAACAATAAATTATTTCTGTTGCAGTATGGCTACTTAGATCTTGTCAAAATAGGAATTATTTTGAAACCCAATGTAAAGCCCTCGAAAGAAATGGCTTGTTTTCTTTGATTTTGGAGGGCTGAAGACCAGTATGAACTTAAATTTTCCATCTCATTCAGATCATGGTATCATCATCAGCAGAACACTTGCCTAGCATTGCTGGAACATTATTTAAACACTGATTTGTAGGAGAAAGAAACCACTTACTGAATCCCCAAGACCACTTCCTGAACGTTTTAATTTTACGGGAAAAAGAAAGTAGTCATAGGATATTGGAAACAATAGGCCCAGCAGCTTTTGCTAGGGGAAGTTTGGCAATAATGGGTTTTTATTCAAATACTGTTATACAAAAGTAATTTATCTCTCTTTAGGAAATCTAAGAAAACTAGGAAAACTGTACTGGGGTTTCATCTGTCTTTTTTCCCATTGTGCTTTCTAAAGTCAGATTTATAACGTGATTGCTCATGTCAGCTGTGCAACTAGTAATCTGAAATGTGCTGTTCCTGACTATTGGCTTAAATTTTCAATATGTTGATATTCATCAAATATTTTGATAATTTCATTAGAAATTGGCTATAGCTATTTAAAATCGTGAGTTATTTTAACACTGCATGTTATTTGTTATGCACTCCCGAGGAAAAGAGAATTCGGGAGCTACGCCAGTATCTGGACCTGGTTTCTGCTAATATAAATCAATTAGCGGGGGTAGGGGCTGGTGCTCCGTAATGCTGATCAGCTGGAGCGGACACCGACTGAAGCGGTTTCCGTGGCTGTCAGGAAAATCAATAAACAATAAAGGAAAGGGTTTAGTCTTAAGGAGTACGATCAAGGTCTTCTGAGAATAGTCTGAGACTCCAGCCCTGGTGTACTCAAATCTTGGTTTCTATATCTAACTTAGAATTGATTGTTCATTTTCTTATGCTCGATGTAAGAACATGAAAATTCTTTAGGTAATGCCCCTGCCTATCCGTAGTGCTCTGTATGACTAAATTGTCTCTTTCCATTAAGAACTTTCTGTTTGAAAAAAGAGTATCTGCAAGGATTTAAAAATACTCAGACCATCTGCTCTGTGCATGCACAATATTTGATTTTGCCTACATTTCTTTGTAACACTTAGCTGTTTTTTATAATTAAGCCTATTTCCCAGGTCATTCTGTCTTACTTTTCCTATGCTCTGTTTTTCTTTATTTTTCCTTCAGCGCCTTGTGTAACAAAAGACACCTACCCACAGTTCTGTGCTTCTTTCACCTATTTACTTCCTCTTTATACACAGTTAATATCTTCTCTACTTAAGATCCCATGCTGGACAATTAAGCAGTTCATATTTGGTTTTATCTGGGTGAAGACTTTTAGTTATGTGGGAAGGCTGAAGTTTCCAGGAGTTGACTTTAGTACCTCGGATATTGAAGGCAAAAGCCTCAGCCTTATAGGGCAGGGGAAAACAACTGTAGTTTCTGCTAATATAGTAACAAAAGTCTATGCTAGGTCTTAAGGAGTTCGATTTTTTTCACAGGTGATGTGGAAAATGGTGTGAATTGTGATCTGAAAAATTTTCCATTCATGCTTAAAAAATGAAGTCTGTTAGCAGAAGATTACATAATATTGGAAGAATGGGCTATAAAATGGCAGATGAAATTAAATGCTGACAAAAATAAAGCAATGTACATGATAAAAAAATTCTAATTTTACACATGCAGACTGAACTTTCAATTGATTATGATTTTTCAAGAGAGATCTGCTGGAGTTATGAAAGTTAGTTCTGGGTAATACTAAAAATCAAACAAAATGTTAAGAATTATTAGGAATAGAAAACTGTTTGGAAAAAAGTCATTATGCCTTTTTTTTAAACCCAACATGAAGTTACGTCTTGAAACTAGGAAATACAATTTGGATTTCTGATCCCTTTTTAAAAATTCATATCCTAGAACTAGGAAAGGTTCAAATGGGACAACAAAGGCAATAAAAGGAATAACTGAATAGATTAGGATTCTTCAGCTAGGAAAATAGGTAACTGAACGGAAATATGATAAAGGTTCGTAAAATCTTGAGAGGCACCGAAAACGAACAGGGAATGATTGCTCATTCTTTCTTCTAACCCCTAAACAAGGGAGCAAACATTACTCCAAGGCGGCAGATTTCAAACAAAGGCAGTAGTTTCTAAGTTCAGTTTGGGATAGCCTGGGATGGCCACTCGATGTTGTGGATGCTAAAGGTTTATGTTGGTTAAAACAGCATTTAGATTAATATGCGGAGGAAAAAAATCCATCAAAGGCTATTAAACACAGATATTACCTCTGGCTCAGGAAATCTCTCCCACAAATTGCTACGGGCTGGAAGAATATACAGGGAAACTATTGCTCTATAATTGGTCTGTTTTTATATTCTTCCCTAGGCATTTACTATTGGCTTTTGCTGGAGACAGGATGCCTGGCTACCTCTGCTCTGAGCAGCTTGGCTGTTCTGTTGCTCTTCCCTGGACACAGCAAGTGTTCCTGTCCAGTGCTTGCTACTGAAATTCAAAAACTTACAGCTCTATAAAGGGAATAACACCCAGTTCCTAGAGATATCATGGTTCTAAAAATCCTTCTACTTTTATGCTTTGAACTTTTATTATTTTTTATGCTTTTGTGCTTTTATGTCCTGTAATTTGAAGTGCGTGTGTATGTGTATGTATACTTTTATTTATAAATATGTATATGTATTTATACAAACACATAAATAACATTACTGCTATTGATTTTATGTGCAGTGATATTATCTTAAAGGTTTGTGCTCCTCTAAAAGTTCATAAAGATGTGCTTAAAATCAAACATTTGAGTGGTTTAATTAACTTCAAACATCTTATTTGGTATGTAAGGCATTTGGCATTATTATTGCTAAAAATTAACTGATCTTACTATTTATCATCCTTTCTATATCTTATTACTGTGTGTAATCCTTTTTCTTAGAACTAGGAAGATATCCTAATTTTTCTAGCATTTGTAAATAATCATGATTTTTTGTTCTTTCTACTTGTTGAAAATTACATGCCACATCTCAAAATAACCTCCAGAATTTACAAAAACCAGTTGCATTACAACATGCAACAGAAAAAAAGATATGAAAAATCTGACGTCAGAAATGGAATTTAAATTAAAAAAAAAAAAAATCTTAGAATACCAAGCTTTAAGGAACCCATCTTCCATGAAGTACTGCTAAATTCTTCTACTTATCAGTGGAAGTTTATGGGCCTAGAAATGTTTTATTGTATTAAGTAATAGCTCTGCATTTCACTGGTTAATGACCAGAGGAGAAGATCTCCTTTTCACAGGAGATCTTCTGTGTTTCACAGCATAGTCTCACTGAGGCTCCTTTGCAGAAGTAAGATACCTGAGCTAGGGCTTTGGCACTTCCACAGCCCTCCTGCAGGCTGGATACTGAAAGAACCAAGCTTTAGACTTCAGGTTGTTTGGAAGGAGCAAGTCACTTTAAAATTTTCTGCTTTTATACTTCTTACATGATTTTTTACAGGAGAACCAGGTGATGAAGGGATGCCGTGCACGGATCATGGGTGTGTGTAGGTGCAGCTCAGTGCCTGCTGGTGAAATGACTGTGTTGGTGTCAGAGCAGAGGATGCTCTGGCGGAGTGGGGACTGCTAGGAGGATTTTGAAACAAATCACCAGTCCTGAGAGATGTTATTCACATGCCTGCTTTATACTTGTACAGCAAAAGACCATCATGTTCTTCCTGTTTAAGTCATACATCCTTTTTTCCACATATAATTGAAAACTATGTTTTCAGCATCAATCCCATAACTTCTGTTTCGAGGGTATGGTTACATAATAGACTAAAATACTACATATACGCTATGCATTTTATATAGAGAGACACAAAGAAGATACCAAGCCTTTTCTGGAATCCTGGAACAGATCTTGTCTGGACCCAGCACTAGAATCCCCAGGGAAAAAAAGTAATCTCCCCTGGAGCTGGTGCGCGTCCTGCCTGCTGCTTCTCCTGCCGTGATGGATAGTCACGGGAAATCAGCTGACTCAGCAGCAACACTTGGAATCTCCCTCCCTGCTACCTCCTCCGATTTAGAATTAGCAGATAGATACTCCGATTAAAACCCACTGCCTAGATATAAACTATAACACTGATTAAATGGATCCTTTTGCCAAGGGAGATGTAGCTGAATTGCCCATTTTTCATTCAAATGTTCCAGCTTAGAGAAGTAGCTTGCAGCTCTAAATATATTGAATCACCATTAACCCAATGAAGAGGGTAGGAACACAACTACACACATTTTATTAGATGAATGGAGTTGCTTGTCTGATAACTGAAGAATTAAATGCTGCTGTTTATTTAGGTTCTTTTAAAATGATTTTGTTATAATTCTACATGACAAGGTGCTAGCAACAACAAGAATTCAAGGTACCTGTGCTAAAGTAATTGTACAAGACTGGTAAGGACCCATTGCACATGGGCAGAGAGAGTGAATAAATAAACAGATAGAAAAGAAAAAGCGGAGCAGTTCATCAGGAAAGAGTTACTGCTCATCCACAGACGGATAGAAGTTACATCCCATAGGAATCAGTAATTGAACCCTGTTCTTTCAACTCTGTAAAACGATTGACATAAATGTAAGAGCAAAAAACTTTAGAAAAAAATGAACATGCATTTTAAAAGCACTGGGTTTTACTGTGACTATTATGTTTTAGGTAGGAAGTTCTTTAAAACTTGATAAATATCTAATTTTGTAAAAGATCTATTAATTTCAGTTAGTTTTCATTTGGATTTCTTTATTACATAATAACTCTTAGAGTATCAAAAGAGAATTAAACTGATGTGTTTTTGTTTATTAGTCATGCATTGTTAATATAAAACTGTCCATATTTATAACAACTTTAAAAGAGGTTAATAGATTTTTAAGGCCAAAAGGGATCGTTATGATTATCTAGCTTGATCTGCGTAACAGAGCCTATTTCCTTTTGTGATTCCTTATTGACTCGGATGACTTGTGACTGAACTATAGTAAATTTTATAGAAGTAGTAACAAAGTATGAATAATTTGCATGTTTTATACTATATTTCTTATGGTAATCTCAAAGTACCTTGTGTGTTGTAGACATGAAGGCTCAAAGCTTACTTCTTAATTAGTTACTTTGCCTGTTTGTAGATGTTACAGTTCTCAGCACGGAGTAGTAGTAAATCGCTTCTCCAGATAGAAGGAAATCCATGACAAAATTAGTAGCAAGACCCCTTGTGGATGTTCATCCTGGTCCCTCTCATTCCCCCTCTTCAAAGTACTCCCTCTGCTTACGTATCTGAAACAGTTACTGTACTCTCCAATGCTGAATGAAGGGGTCAGCTACCTAAAATCTAATTTAAAATATGAAAAAATAAACATACCTTCCATGTATTAGAGAGGATGTGGTGTAGATACCTAAAGGATTTGGGGGATAACAGGGAAAGCAATGAACACAGTAGCCAAATTGGTCTTTCTTACTTTGTGTAGTACCAATGTATCCAGCAGTGTTTGAAACCACGTAGGCCATGTTACAGCTCAAGTGGTTTTGTGCTGGGAATATCGAACAAGAGATCTTAAAACTAAATGCTATTTCCTTTATCAAGGATACAGGAAATGAGGAAAATGGAATTTAATTCGACAAGATTTTGGTAGCAAAGCATGCAGAAAATTCACAAAACCCAAACTAATGAAGTACTAGTTCTGGTGAAGAGAGATACAACAACTCTTAAAAGCAGTACTCCCTTCAGGGACAGAATTTGCTTTGGAACATATATTTGAGTCATATAGTCCTCTATCAGCTGGCTTAAAAAAAGATAAGGAACCTCTCTCTGCCTGTGATTGAGTGAAAGTCTTTCCTAAGCTGAGGTCTGTATTCCTTGACCTGGAAGATGAAGGTTGCCTGTTCAAACCTTTTCAGGAGTGTGTCCGTGTGCCTGTATGTAAGAGATTCACAGAACAATACACCTGTGCAAAAGTATTTCATTAATATAATGATGGAAAGCACGGCACAAAATGACTATTACTAGTTAAAGAGCAGCAACAACACTGAGGGAACATTAGCGGCATCTGCCTTTTGAAATAAATGCATTTATTCCATAGTTAGACAATAAATTTGTTATTTCTGTTTCACTAAGAAATCATTAAGTTTCTATCTTTGCATTAAGATGCAAAAGAAGTAATTCCTTTTTCCCCAAACATAATCAAAGAAAAGAGAAATTTCACCAAGTAACATTTTCCATGCAATCTCTTTTAGCTCTGTAGCTATATACTGAGCTGTCAGGTGTTTCTTGTATTTGTTGCTTGAAGCAGAACCTATTGCAAAGCTGTATTTCCTTCTGCAGTCGTTTTAAGCATATAAACAGACTTCCTGGCACATTTTGCACTGCTATGAAAAGGAAAGAGATGCATGGTTGAATCGTTTATCACTGTATTTCTGGGGTTTTAGCTGCTCGTATTGACTGTCATTTGTTTTCTTTTGACCAGGCAGCTAATTAACTAAACTTTCTATAAATATTTATTGGCATTTGAGCTCTACCTGAAATTCAACTCAATCCAAAGGTAAATCTTCAAACTGTGAATGTGTCAGATCTTAACTGTAAACTCAGCAATGGAGCTTAGTGCACAGTATGTGCTAATCCCGCCCTGATTGGAAGCTGTAAATCCTCATTTCAGCGCCACTGGGTCAGGCTGAGTTCAGTTCCATGCGGAAGGGGCTGCTCGCTTGTTGCGTTGCTGCTGCTGCTGACTCCTCCTTAGCACTGAAGAGCTGGATATTCCCAGATACCACTAGTGCAGGCAGGTTCTCACTGAATATGAGAGCCCTGTTCTCCTGGCAGGATAGAAATGCCATTTCGGGGGATATTTAAGAAACTCCGTTGAGAAGCCTTAGGCAGTATGAGACTCACTTTATGTATTTGTGGCTGTGCCTTGTAGTAAATGGCACACATCATATTACTGGCCATTCTGGATTTAAATTTTTTTTTTTTTTTTTCCTGTAAAAATTCTGTACATGGATGGATGTGTCAGCTTTTGTTTGAAGACTATTCACATTATTTTTTTTCATTGTACATAGACACCCCTATTTGTATGTGGTTGCTACAACTTATGTATGAGCAGGAACATACCTGTTCCGCCTCTTGCTTTGGTCTGACTAGGCAAATGTTACATGAATTTTTAACTAAAAAAAAAAGTCAGCATCTGTGCACAATGTGTTTCTGTAGAGGGTTTTTTCTGTGTGTGTGGTTTTGCCTTGGAGAGCAGGTGCCATTTAGAGAAGGAAGGCAGCATCAGGGGTGTGCAGGAGGTGCGGCCGGAGCTCTTGGCAGTGCTGTGCAAGCTGCAGGGACCTTGTTCATACAGGATTGCCTTTAGCAATATGAGAGAGTCCATGACCTGCTGCTTAAGTTCTTAACAACTCATTTAGCTTTATTTCTCATTTAGCTTATATTTGAACAAGTAGTAATATGATATGAGAGATATGGAAAAGAGAAAAATTAGGAATTAGATATGGGAATATGTTAAGGTTTACCAAAAGAAAAAGGTTATTACACAAAGTTTATAATGTAAAGTCCTAATTTTGCAAATTCTCACTATCTGTTTCAGGAGTGATTCATTAGCAAAGTCCTATTCATTCTGAAGGTCTACCTTGTGACTTACAATTTGCAGGATTTATGCTTTTAATCAATTTTTAAGAAGCAGCATGTGAAATGAGAGCAAAGTTCTTATCCTTTCCTGTGTAGCCTTTCCTGTCCTATATTTTTAATGAGAGAAAATTTAAGGAAGTTTAATATCAGTAATGGAGGCATAGTACTTGTAAATATTTCTGTAAACAAATGTAAACATCTGATGATTTCTTTTTTCTTTTTCTTTCTTTTTTTTTTTTTTTTAACTAGCTTGGTTTATTTTCCTTTTGGTTTAGTCCTTGGGCACTTTGCAAGATCTCATTTCATTCAGAAAAGAGTGTTGTTGATATTAGCATAAAGAGCTTGAGAAATAGAAGTGCAAAAGAAGCATCGAGAGAGCAGAATTAGCAGCACCACTGGCATCATAATGAGGGCATAAAGAACAATGATTTGTGGATCAGCATAAAAAGGCGTTTCTTAGATATGCTCCTAAGAATTATTATTACCTCAAAAGCATTGAGGAGAATGAAAAAAGCTATTACTATCTATAACCAGCTATTGTAAGAACTACTTGCAAGAACTTGTTTCCATGTGTGGGACGTGCAGGCACACGACACACACCTCACACATGGGAAGCGGAGGGGCTGGCTTGCTCCTGTGCTAGCGGTGCTTTCATTTCTCCTTCTTTATTTTCTGTTTGGAATTGCTTGATCTGATCTCTTTGCTAGGCCTCTACTGCTGCACTTTCTCTTCTCCATCCACTCTAAAGAAATACAGGGCTAGGACTTCTTGGATTTGTAAACGGGCTTCTGAAGCAAGTTAGTGTGACTTGTTTATGGGAGCAGAGATAAGAGCTGGGCGCTGTTAAACGGAGCTGTGGGGTGATAGAACAGATAGAGCACGGAATTCATGCTGGAGTCAAGCCAAGCCTGCCAGTCCTGGGTGTGATGCAGGGTCAAAGCCCAGTCATCTCCAACTCTGGGCTCAAGATTGCAACATTCAGATTTGTTCAGCAAGCTGCAAGCCTCCACACACTGAGCAAATGAATGAGAAAGAAGTGTCCCAAATGAGTTCCAAAGAGGTCTTGGGAAAGGGAAAGGAAATAACGAGTCATTGCCCAAGCATGGTTACAAATTCTTCAGCATTCCAATAGAAATCACATTAGGACACAATTAGAATATTGGGATAAAAAGCAATGTGTATTCTCAGACTTCGCTTTAAGCGTTTTTTTTTTTTTTTTTTTTTCTGTTTAGAAACCAAAATTCTATTTTTTTTTTCTTTTTTTGGCCAAGTTTTCAAGGGTAAATGGGATTCGAATGTGTTTTTGGAAAACAAGAAGGTTGAATTTCAATCTTTTCCGTTTGCAAGCCTTTTATGTACTGGAATTCTGCAATGGGAAAGGTGAGAAGAAAGTATCCATAAATGACGGTATTTGACCTCCAGCTCACGCACATGTTTCTAGCACTGTTGCCGAGTCCTGCTCCACCTAGAATAATGGGACACATTTTTCTCCAGAAAGGTGGTGTAGTCACTGAGTTTCCCTGCTGCCCTGAGGATGTGCTAATTTGTCACACTTGCTTAAGAGGCACCTAATACTTCCAGATTCAATAGGTTTTCCAGTCATCTGGACCGGGGGAAGGTGGGAAGAAACATGAGGGACACTCTGCCATTTAGAGCAATCTCATTCTGAGTTGAAATGAAACATGAAAATACTGCCCTTTTCCCTGCTCCAAGGATGGAGCAGAATCTCATTTTAAAAGGACTGTTTCAGGACTTGGCTGAGTAACAAACTACAAATAACTATCTGTTTTGGTCTATTAAATTTAGGTCTTCACTGTGTAGCCTCTCTGGCACAATTTCAAGATGCTTTGTAAGTGTTCATTTAAAATTCAGAAGGCCCCCAGGTTACTTGTATAAAACTGAAAGTAGATTTTAACCAGTGTTTATTGTTTCCTTGAAGTGGTGATTAGATTTGTTCCTAAAATGATGTTTGTGTTTTAGTGAAATGATCTGTAGCAAATTTAAAAATCACACCAGGAAGACAAATCGCTTTCTCAGACTAATAGTGCATCACTGGTGATGCATCGGTGCCTTCTACCCCTTCGTCATCATACCTGCAGCAAACACAAACTTGTTCGCTGCACAGAGTAATTAGTAGAGTTTATTTTCCAGTGATTTATGACTTGCTTTTTTTTGCATTATTCTGCAGAAGAAAGATCCTGCCTACAGCCAGTGTTATTTAGAACATGTCTTTAGTAATAGGAACTAGGTCATATATCGGTAAATACTTCTTCAAATAATTCAGTCAAAACACCTAGAAACCCATCTCAGCCAATAACAGGGTGTAACTTGACAAATAATGGTTGTGTTGCTTCACCAAGTGTTTTGGCAGAATAGTGGGGAATGAAAGGGATATTTCTGACTTAATTTCTCACTTTCTCATGGCTGCTTTCCTGGTGTGGCACTGAGCAATGGGAAACACAGCAGAGAAATTACAGACAGCAGAGCTAGAAATTACACCACACTTGGTACAGTTTCAGCAGTGAGATAGCAGTCTACCTCAGCTGGGAATTCGACTCCAAGAGAAATGTTTCTTCATCAGGAAACATTTCTGGCAAGGTAAGTATTTGCAAGCTACAAACAATACCGGGCTAAACCTGTGTGTATAAACCCATGTGTACCCTTGGTCTGAAGCCTGACTATGGTTAAACTTTCCTCTGCATTTGTATGAAATGTTTGAAGAAAGCCAGGCACACCCATCCTGGTTAGAAAGAACTAGTGAAGAAAAATATTTCCAACTTTTCTTCAGATATTTCTTCTGTCATATTTGGAAGCTGGCAGAGAAAATCTCACATGTACAGAAGAAGTTATATTTACATGTGGGGAACTTCATAAATATTGCAGCCTCCTTTTATTAATTCTGCCTGCCTGGTTATTGGTTTAGTGAACCTGGAGACCAGATGCTGAAGGGAGGATAGACTTCCTGGCAATAGTCCAACTTTGGAAAAAAGAGAAATGCTCTGCAGAGAATGATTAAGAGTTGGCTCTCCCAAGTTTGGAATAATTTCATCAATTTACAACCAAAGCATGACCAGTGATAATTACCATATCCCTGTATTATTGCAGATGAAATAGGCTACAGTAGGCAGCTGCAATGTTCTAAACAGTGAATAACTAAAGAATGACAAGTCTGGAGGAGGAGCGTGTGGGGAAGTAGGTGCTGCTAGATATTAGCTGACTCACTGATATGATATGAAGGCCACTGAGAGGTCCCTTTTAATAACTTGTCTTGCTTTACACTTGTGAAGATCTATCATTTCATTAGAGCAAGTCATACATCTGAGGACAAGGGGTCACTGGGGAACTGGACCACACTGCTGTGAGGTGAGGGAAACAGAAACGTGCTCGTTGTCATAGTTAGATGTGACTAAAGCTCTCCAGTTTTGCAAATACTACCTTAGCCTTCAGGGAAAAAAAAAAAGCAGGCTTAACTAGGACATCGTCTGAAGTGCTTTTAGATGAAGCTAAAATTTACAGAGAGAAGATCCTCTACTTACACTAACACAAAAAAATACGTGAAGCAGTTACGAAGAGTCTCTTTACTTTGCGATAAATATCTGCCATTATAAAATGACAATTGTGTTAAGATTATATGAAGTTATAGCTATTGTGAGTTATTCTGAGATATCTTTTCCTCTAACTGGGTTTCCTCAAATGGATTCAGATAAGAATTTGAAAGAAAAATCTAGTTCAATACACTTTTTAATGGTTGTTATTAAAATAATAGGTAAGTAAGTAAACATATAATGGATAATTCAGCAATCACAGAATCATAGAATGCTAAGGTTGGAAGGGACCTCTAGAGATCATCTAGTCCAACCCCCCTGCACACGCAGGGTCACCTAGAGCCTGTGGCTCAGGACTGCGTCCAAGTGGGTTGGGAAGATCTCCAGAGAAGGAGACTCCACAGCCTCTCTGGGCAGCCTGTGCCAGGGCTCTGTCACCCTCACTGTCAAGAAATAATCAAACTAAACTCATAATTATCTGTGAATGAATGTATTCATTTTGAAATCAGTAGAGAAAGGTGTCAAAACAAATGAAGAAGAAAGAGATGTTTGCTTTCTTTTTGTAGTCTTGTGTCATTACTTTGAAGGAGCTACTTATTTCTTTCAATCCAAGACTACTCTTATGTCTCTAATAGTGGCCTGTACCTATTTGGTGAGTTGTTCTCTGAAACCATTTAAGAAGATAAAGCACTCGGTGTATGTGGTAAAATCTACTTAGTTTCTGAGGAGTAAGAGACTAGAGAAATTTCTTTGACTCACAACTTGAGTTTCTCCAAAGCTCAGTGCTGCTGCTGCATTAGCTGTTCTTATTTTATTTGCTTTCTTGCTTTATGTGCTCTTGCACAGACCTCCTGAAGGCTCAGCCAGAGCTCATGGCTTAACAGCTCCAGTTTGCATAGTTCAAGGCAGCATCATTTAAATTTGTCAAAAGACACAACTTTGGAAGTCATAATGTTCTCCTCTCTCAGCTACATGCGCACATAAGCTGCCCGTGTATTCACGTGCTGAGAGGAGAAGATGTGCTCCCCACAAACTAAACAGTGATTATTATTTTTAAATATGCTTCCATTTCTCCTGCATTGTTTTCTTCAGGAGCTACTGGTTCATCCTAAAATTCAGCCAGAAAATTATCTTTGCTAAGGTTCTGGTTGTGGTAGAGTTGCACAGGCATGGTTAGTTGGCACAGCCAGCAGCTGAAATCTTCCACGTGTTCCTCCTTTAGAGACTCTGGAGGGCTTTCCATGGAGCAGAGAGGCCCTTGCTCGGGTGTAGCAAGTGTAAGGTGTCAAGCGTAGGAAGGGCCCAACCATGTAGGCCATGCAGCCCAGTCTTCCCAGAGCGGGTAGACTTCAGCTGTCGTGTGAATAGGGAGAATCCCTCAGATCCCCTCCCACTCAGAGCTTCCTGGCAGTCTGGCAAATTCTACGGGTGCAGGTTCTACGGATGTACCCATCTGTCTGGTGCTGTTCAAAGCACATCAGGCTGATCAGCCTGACCCGCACCAGAGAAACAGCTCTCTGCTTGATATGTTGGTCATAGGGACCAGTTCTTAAAGAACAGCCTATGACCTCATTCACATCTACATTTCATTTACAGCCCTTAAAATCTAGGACAATTACTTCCTGGAAATAAATGAGGGACGTAACAGAGGGTCTAAATCAGAACAAGATTTATTAACTACTTCAGTGGCTTTTAACATAAGGATGAAGAACTGCTTTACCTTTCTATCAGAATTAATTCCATTAAAACAATTCTTTTTTGGGGGGTCATGGGGCAGGGGGTGGGTGGGGTGGGCCTTTTTGCTTTTCTTTCTTTCTTTTCTTTTTTTTTTTTGCATTTAACTACTATCTTACTTATTCAATAATAATTAGTCAATCTTTAGTATCCTCTTTTTTGTGACTGATTGCTGGCAGATTTCAGATACCCTGTGCAACTTATGTTTCAAAAGAGTAATCACAAAATGAGAACAAATGCAAGGAGGATTTGGCCTTCCAATCAGCCAGCTCTGGGTAGAAATCTAGCACACATACTGACTAAACAAATTCTTCCTGCCCCTAGGCACTTGTCTGGGAAAATAATTTTGAGCACTTTTAAAATTTTATATCTTTCACATACATTGATTTAGAGCATTAGGCCAAGAGCTGTATTTCTGTAACAGCTTCACGGAAGCAATGCGCAGAATGTATTATAGGGCTTGGAAGAAACCCACCAATTTTAAATACCAAAGTACTCTATAATAATCCTCATGGGACTTTTTATCATGTGTTATACTCTGTGATCTGGGTTGTTATCTTTCTTCCTACCTTTATGCTCAGAATGGAATATAATCAATAGTGAAGCTTAATTCCAATCTCATTTCTTCCCAGTGTCAGTAAACAGCTCAACTGTAATTCGTGGTCATATCCATCTTATTTTACATGCTATACCTGCAGAAGTTTAGCAAATATTTCTTCTTACAAAGTTTAGAAGTAAAACTTAGAAACTACTGGAAATTAATATGAGCTTGTGAATTTTCAAGTTTTCAGTTATTTCAGATCATGACTCTTCAGGAAAACAAAAGAAAGAAAGAAACAAACCCAGAGTTATTTACACACCCCATACAGAAAAACATTTTTTCCTGATTAAGTAAAAGACCCACGTACAAGCACCTATGCAATTCAGTGGCCACTAAGATTGCCTGAAGAAAAGCTGCAGTTGGAAGTCTGTAGGTGTACACATTTAAATAATAATAAAACCCAGGCTGCTACAAGAAAGAGTTTTCATTAGCACATCCCATTACACGCTTCTTTCCTTGCCTCAAGTTTGGTAAACAATCAAAAGGCTGCGAGATCTGCTTTCTCTGTGGTTTATGTGGGTTGTTTAGTATCATCATCGTTCCTGTCTATAACAGTTGTCTCATAAAGGTTAACTAATTTTTATAGAAGGATGTGAGGTCTTTGGGTGAAATTCATCATAGAAATGAAAATGATCACTTCTACTCTTTGGAATCTTGAATATAAAATCTTCATGTACATGTTCTTTATTCCATGCAGATAGAAAGCTTTCTCTTAGGTAATTTTGTGAGCTTCAAAGTATTTGAAACAGATCATGAACAGTTATTTGGAACAGGCAAAAGAAGTTAATTAGATTAAATTGCAGACTTGGGAAACTTAGTTATACTGAAAAGGTTGATCTAACACTTAGTCTTTAAATGAGAAGACTTATTTTTGTCTTTTGTTATTAAATGATAAAGAATGTCGAAGATAATGTATGGAAACTTTAGTATGTCTGAATGCAGTAAAGACGTATAAAATGTCTGTAGTGTAATAAAGAAGTGTTAGGGTTAATCCACTGCCATACATCTCCCTCTTCTATTCTACCCCATTGCAACCACAAATATGAACTTGACAGATGTTAGTAAAAGGCTGGATGTAATCCAGGCTACAATGGTTGCTGTGGATAGAAAGTTTAAAAGTTTTGGCTGCAAGAAGCTGAGAAAAAGAGATTTTGAACTCAGTGCCTGATGGACAAAACACAAATTAAATTGATGAACTGTAAAACAATTTCAGATTGAGAAATATAAGGTTGATATAGCTTCATTAAAATATGGGAACTGGATAGCTTGAGATTTGTTGTTTTTTGCTATGACTTATAATGTCACTGAGAGATGAGTAATTTATCACTCACTTTACATTGTGTGGTGGGACTTCCTACCCTGGGATTGGTCACTTGAACAACGTAAGTGCAGAGTTAGAGTAGTGGGCAAGCCTTAGCATTAAGGGATAGAATGTCATAATTCTCATGTATATATGAGTCAAGAGTTCAAATTTCAAAAATCATATTTCAAAATCTGTGCTATGGTCCAATATTTGAGCTTAAGTAAGTGTTTGTGATTGTCAGGATGAGAATAAAAAAACTAGCTTGGAACACAACTTACTCTCTCTTGCCAAGGTAAGGATAAACATATTTCTTTCTTCCACCTCCCCAGTGCCACTGATATTTTTGGCTGAGGGCATGGAAAATATATCTACCTTAAGAATATAGCAATGTTTTTATAACAGTCAATCTGTTCAGCAGTCTTTAATAATGCTCTCTTTATTCACCACATGTTGTGATGCTGAGTTCAATGAAATCTCTATGCTATTTTAAGTGTTACCACCTCACAAAGCTACTATCTGCAACTTAAAAAGCTGTTTCTAGCAAAATAATAATAATAGTTTTCTCTTGCTGATGTTGTATACATGTTTGGTTCAGGAAAGCATGAAAATCTTGGACACTGGCCAGAAAATGTTCCTATTGTTTTTACCAAACTGAAGAGTTGGCAGAAAGCAACTTTTTATTTTAACTCAATCTTCACTGCTCTGCAGCAAGATGTAATCTAGGTCTCTTTACAGATAATACTCTAGAAATGAAAAACACAAACAGTAGAGACTTCTGTGTTGTGGTTTACTCTTTTTTCTTGGCTCTTTCCCATTTGTTCTTGTCTGTTTTTTGACTACTACTGCATCATTTTGCTATCTCCTGTCATATATCTATTGCTTTACCCAAAGTTCTTCAACTGTTAGAGTCAACAGAGCTGAAATCCAGAAGTTCATTTTTGGTGGGTTGAAGGCAGCTGAAGCTGAAGCAGACTGGTTCATTATTCAGGAGGGTAACATCTTTTATGACCAAGAGGTATTTTTAGAAGAAAGACAGAATGTTCCTTCAATAGAGCTTGCAGAAGTTTTTCCAGTAGAACGATGCCTGTTTGATGGAACAAAAATGTTCCACAGGAATGTTCATTCTGTCACAACTATCAACAGAAAACAGGCAGGGAGGTGAGCTTTTATTTTCTTGCCAGGTTTTCTACCAATCAACCAGCCTGTCAACAGCTGTGTGACCTGTCTTCTAGCATCTCTAGGCTTTTGACCTGGCAAATTTTCAAACTCCTCAGTATCCCAGCTCATCACTTTGATGGGCAGCCAGCTCTCTCTCTGGCTGCTTCCTAGGGATTCCAGAGCAGCTTCCAAGTGTCTTGCTAACTGGCCTTTTTCCATGCTTTTACTTAGCTCCTCAAACACCATTTACACAGGCTGCCAGTTCCTTGGGCGCTTGGCTTTTGAGGTGTGGTTGCTGTGATTGGCCTGTGTCCATCTTCCTGCCTCCCCAGTGGATGCGTTTCAGCAATCTAGCTGGCTGTCCAGGGTCCCCTTCCTGGCTTTTTTAACACCCTACTCTTCAAAATTGAGCCTGCTTCTAGTCTCTCAATGGTTGTTTTTGTTGCTACGGAGTGGTAGGTGGCACTGTTTTCTGGCCATACCCAGGTATTCTAATCACTTCTGCAGCTGATAGAGGGAGATTTATTCTTCTTGTAATCCGAAGTAGCCGTAGACTGCAGAAACTGGACACACATAAAAGATTTTATGAAAAAGCTGCACAATGGGTAAGAATCTCAAGCAGCAGATTACTCTTTTTTTTCTCAGTTTCTCTCAATACTTTGAAACACAGGGCAGTATTCCTTATTGATCACAGGAAGGGGAGATATGCCGGTGATATTCACTACTACTGCAATACTCATGGTAATGATGATGAAGATGAGGAGATTTGGCTGCAAAAAAAATAAATGCTAGGTTAGAAGAATTAAGTCATATAGATGAACCAGACTCTTCAGTCTTCAACAGTGAGCTGAAGATGAAAATGAAAAATTAATGAAAATTAATTAATGAAAAAATATCTGGAAGCAAGCTGATAGGTTGCAAATACTGGAAAGGTCATCAGATCTTAGGCTAAAAATCTGATGAGCCAAATTAAAAATGTGCCCTGCTTCAAGACAACAGTTCAGAAAGCAAAACATAAAGACTTACAAAATGGCAGCAATAAATAGCATCTCTGTTTTTTCACTGAATGTTTAAATACTTGTTGCACTTGGGATTAACACAACTCTTCCAGGCAATCGTATCAACAGCAATCACTGAACGAATGATGCATAGATGAATCTAGTAATTCTGAAAAGCAAAAGTGTGGCATGCATAATTCATGCTACCCGCCAATCAGGTCTCCTCACCACGTGAAAGCTGCTAATATTATCGTAACTCCATTTCCTGCTCAGCCTAAGACATCGGTCCCTTTCCATTAGCCTTGAGATTCCTCTCAGGAGCACAGACTGCTCTTCTCCTTTGAGAGCCCTCCTTGGAGCACGTGCAAGGCCGCAGGTGGCACGCAGAGCCCTGCAGAGGGGCCGGTGAGGAGTTAGTTTTTTAATTCCACCAAAGTGGGGTGAGTATCCTGATAACCACGTACACAATGAATAATTTAAAGACCCACAAAGAGCTCAGGAGCACCTTGGATCCAGTCTCTTGGTCAGTATCTGGCTGCCTTGTGTGCATGGAGCAGCCACCAGTTGCTTGGGGGCAGTGTGGCCAGTATTTTGTTTTTGCTGGGTGCTTCCTCTGCCTGATTTCAGCTACTCCTAAAATCAGCACAGCCTTCAGCATATGTGGTCCTGGTTCTGTACACATCTCATTCCATCTCTGAGATACAGAGTGAAGAGTTCAGAGTACGGAGTGGAGCAGAGGAGATTCAAACAGGGCGTTACACCTGTGTGTACGTTAGGGGATGACGTATGAGGGAATGAGGGATAAGTCCTTTCTAAAGCTGTTTTGAATGTTTACTTAAACAGGGTCTTAATCTTTATTGAGTGATTGCTCTTCAAAGGCAGGATTCATCCATAGCTTCAGGACCTAGCACAGGTACAGATTCATATTCTCACTCCTTTTCCAACACTTAAGCTATTCAATATGTTCCTCTCTGGCACATGTTAGTAAATGATAAAAACTGTTGCAAATCTCATATCCGTACTTAAAGCTTGAAGAACCATAACGCACTCTTGGTATTTAAAAGCTATTTCCTGTAGGCAGTCAGGCCAAAGGAAGGTATCAAGAGTATCTTGTAGAGATTTAAAATGGTCTCTTTGGCTAAGAAAAAAATTAAATCAAGCCAAAGTAACATTTGTGTGTCTCAAAATTAATGGGAGTGTTTTATATTGTGTGCCTAGAAACACCTTACCTGGCAATTGGCATTATTTAAATAGTAAAAACGTGAAAAAAATAGCAAAGGGTTAGACGTAATTCAGAAAACTAAAACAATTAGATCAGCTTTGCTGAAAATACTGGATCCGACTGTGAAACAAGGAGTAGTTTGTG
Source organism: Nothocercus julius (assembly GCA_013398735.1). Taxonomy (NCBI): domain Eukaryota; kingdom Metazoa; phylum Chordata; class Aves; order Tinamiformes; family Tinamidae; genus Nothocercus; species Nothocercus julius. Next base: position 345,043 of record VZSV01000050.1, on the reverse strand, counting down.
TGAACCTCTCTGTGAATTGTGACGCTTGTAGCAACATATTTGAAACAGATATGTTTTTATATATATAACACAGAAAGAGAGAGGAGGTTATTATTTGCAAATGTTAGAGGGGGAGATAGTTCCTGCTTTTATTAAATGCTGCTTCTAGAGTAGAAACCCTGCGCATTTATCAGGCAGGAGTGGTTGTTATGCTTGGAACTGGAAGTTCTCCTCAGCCCAGCGGGTCCTTGCTAATTCAGGAGCAGTACTTATCACTATGCAAATATTCACTATTTGTAAGGTTTATTATTCATTAATAAATCATCAGATTTTTATGGTCCCAGGCATGTATTGTTATACACCATACCTAGCAATGAAGTGACAAACCCTGGAAAAAGATTTATCGAATTAAAATCTAACAGTTGGTCTGGCTAGTAGCACTGTCAACACTTTACCCATTTGTTCTGCGTTTGGGCTCCCTGTGGAGTAGAGCTCGGTTCTGACGCTCGGGCTGTATCTAGCGCTGACCCCAGCAGCCTGAGCAAGTCGTGTGTTTGCCACCACCAGCTTGCCCATGGCCATCTGCAAAGCCAAAGGAAGTGTTGGCACCGCACAATGACTTACAAATATGGCAGTGAGAGAAGAGAATTTCACAAAACCTGGGCATGGATTTTGTAACACACTTCTATTTGGGGCAAAATTATCCCAGGCTTTATTTTTCCGGAGTTCAATAAAATCCACAAACTTTTTATTTAGTTTTTCCTCTTAGTAATTTTTAATCTTTCTCATACATATATACACATAGACAAGCATAAGCATAAACCAAAAAATTAATCAATTTACTTTGTCAGGAAAAGAAAGATGATTTTTTATTGTTATTTCTTCTCTGAACCCTTTGAGAGTTGTTATGTAAAGTGCTTTGTAATATTAGCTAAGAGAATTTTAGAATTGGTTACAGTAAGTTTACGTAGCAATTTGGATGCCTGCCAGTGTTAGTGTTTTGGCACAAGTTTCTTCCTTTCCCCACCCTTTTAACATCCTTAAAATATTTCCAAGGAAAGAAACAAGTGTAAAGATAATACAATATGTTTGGCATTTCTGATGGAGAAAGGCTTGATTTATGTGCCTTTTGCACACCACTCACTTCACAAATCATAAAGTTACGCCCCTTTTTCCCTCGCACTTGCAGCTTCCTTCTGGCTCGTGAAGGGCGAGCCGGGTTACGCATCTTGCACAGTCTTGTGCTGCGACAAACATGCCAAACATTTGTTTCCCTCACCAATTCGTGGTGTGATGGTTGCAAAAATAACCGCCGTGTGTCCACACGGGAGTGCGTGCGCACAGAGGAGGTTCCGCAGCCACCCCCAGCGCGGGCCGGCGCAGACGGTGCCTGCGGCTCCCTGCTCCGAGCGGGCCCGGAGCGAGGCAGGGGCTGCAGCCGGGTCCCCTGCGCCTGGCCGAGGCCAGCGAGTCGCCCGGGGCCTGGGCGGCAGCGCCGAGGGGTCTTTGCCGCTGCTGGAAATGGACGTTGCTGCCGCCCACCCGGGAGTTCCTCTGCGCAGCCACCCTGGAAGGGCTCCGACTAAACTGCAGAGCCTACCTGGTTGTATATAAACCACGCGATAGGGTTTGGCAGCTATTTACAGCTCAGTTTTGATTTTGATGTTTAGTTAATACAGTCAACTACATAGGAAGCTCTTAGGCTCTCCAAAGAAAGACTAACTCCTACTTGTGTGTTGGCATATCATATTTATTTAATTTTAGACCAAACACTCCAAAAATTCATTAATATTTTGGATATAAATGCTCTGCATGTATTTGCTCAGGATCTGAAGCAGCTCCTAAAAGGGGACATGTTCTTTGCTGTTATAAAGACTACATAGTGGAATGAAGCCACCTACATGATGGATGTGCTGTGTAATGTAAAAGAGTCTCATTAAGCTTAACCACCGCACCTTTAGACTGGTCAAAAAACAAAACATTTGGGCACAAAGAATTAATTTATTACTAATCTTTATTGAACTAGGAATAATATCTCCCGAAGCTGTAATCTCTTACTGAAGGTATTTGTTGGCCACGGCAATGGTTATACTATCTTGCAACTTCTGGCTCACTGACATATTGTCTAAATGAAGAATATCAAACTATGCCTGCTGCACTCATAATACACTTTTTAAACATTTTTTTTTCCAAAAAAGTCTATTGTGCCTTGTAGATAGAACAATCCCAAGTCTTTCCAAAGTAAATATAGGAAATATAGGAACATGGCATAATATGTCAGGTAGGGAGTTGATTTGTATTTTGTAAGGAAAGTATACTTTTCTACATATATATTTAAATGTGTATTTTTTCTATAATACAGAATGACACAGCTGTGAGTGATATGTGTCTGGAATATGATAAAATTTCAAAGCAGTGGTTGATCTGAAACAAATGCCAGTCCATTTCTGGTATCCCAAACTATTTCTTGAGAGGCTGCAACAAATCTACAGAAGCTTTTATGAGGTTTAGTGTCAAGAATGTGTTTGCTAAAGGGAGGCTAAGAAAACCTGGACACACTGGCTGTTGTGGTCTACTCCGTCAGTAACACGCGTGCTGAAGAGAAGACCTAGGCTTGCACATCGGCAGCTCCTGCACTGCTTGCTCATCTGCAGTCTACTCTGCCTTCTCTATTGCTAGTATGTATTGATAATATACATAAAATAATTCTTGTATAGGCACTTTGCAGTGAAAAGATATTATGGATCACGGAGTCTCACAAGTATTCTCTTGGATCTTTCTTCACAATAAAACTTCATGCTGCAGTAAAGCTTTCATACTCTTGATTTTAGATTACTGCAAGACAACGTACATTGAATTTTTAATATTCTACTGGCTACTTAGTATTAAAGCTGTATTCAGGCAAAATAATAAAATGTTTTCTGAAATAGCTAAACACCCTCCTTACTACTTTAAAAGGCTGGCATTTACTATTAACTTCAAAATCTCTAGGATAGTGGGTTTGCCAGAGCACTAAATTTATGGATTATTTATCAATTTAATTAAGGTATTAAGCAAATTATATAAGAATTTTTCTCGAAAATACTCCTCATCCTTTAAAGATAACAGCAAATGAAAAAAATACTTATGACTAATGTGTGAACCCCCAAGGGTGGGAATGCATATTCCAAACATATCAAAGAATCAAGGCTGCAATTTATTTTTGTTTAATGCTTAGTTTAGTTTAGTGTCTGCAGTAGAAATTCCATTACTTTTCTGTTCAGAAAAAAAAGACAGAAGAAGACATGAAGAAATGTAGGAAAACAACTTTGCTTGTAATACTTCCATTGTTTGCATTTCACTTTTGACAAAAACGATCTATCATCTATTAACATATCTATTAAACATCGGCCTCAGTCTTTCTACATCTCATTACCATTTTTATTTTTTTATCTGTATATGAATAAAAAAAGTACAACAGTTCTTTTTTTCCATAGCAATAAGCAGAAAATTCATAGCCAGAAGACATTTTTTTGGAAATTCCTGTGCACTCTCCATTGAGAATGTCTGAGCATTAGGTGCAAAGCTGTAGATCAGCTTTCATTTTCTTTTCTGAGCAGGGGCAAGGTGATAAGGAGGGAAGCTTCTTGTATTTAAACCACGGAAAAACAAGAATGGTGCTAAGGAAACAGAACCTCCTATTTCTTGAAACCATGGAAATTAACCTTTTAGATTAGCTCAGTCTGTATTGGCTCCCATACTGAACATAGTCTAGACTAGAAGGCAACAGGATCCTAAACAGGTCTGTGCTGCATAGGGCCTACACAAATTTAAAAAAGAGTTTTGGGGTTAAGGGCCTCCATTCCCATCATGCCTTCATGAAATCTGCAGTGTCTGATGAGTGTGCTTATGTTTGTGTACTGATTAGGGTGGGGATGGGAGCTGGTATAACTCTTGGCGTATAAAAATAGACTTGGATGTGCTTTCCTTGTCCTCTGAAGCCTCCTTCATGGTCCCCGTTTCAGGCGTGCTGTGCTTGTGCTCAGCTAGGACGGTCCCTCAGGGGAGCAGGGCTCTAGCGTTGGGCCCCAGGGCAACGCAGCGCCCTGTCCGCAGGCCTGCGAGCGTGAACCAAGCAGGGCACCTCCAGCTCACCCTGTGCTGCCACAAAAAGCACAGTTTTCATCTTTTTTCCTTCTAGGCCATCTGCAAAGTCAGCGTAGCAACCAGCAAACTTTCTTCAAAGCTGGTTGCTTGTCCTAGCTCTGGTCAAATATTGAAGGTTTGCCTGGGAACGTTCCCCAAAATCCACACGACTTATTGTGAGGCTTCCTTTGCCTTTGATCCTGCTGTAGGATGATGTGTTTTCCTAATGATGCAGAATCTCTCATTAAGTTCAGGAAACAGGATATAAGGATAAGTCAATTGACTCAATTTATGGGCATAATAAAGCAGACCCTATTACCTTCAGCAATCAAGGCAAGACAAGGTGAAGAAGAAGTTGTAAAGTTATTGTGACAAATAGTTTAGTATTTACCTGCAAATATAGAGTTAATATACTGGGTTTATTTTGGAAGCAGAATTTGAGGCATTCTGAAAATAATAGTCAGAGTCTATTGTTTAATCTGTCATCTAGGAATATCCCAGAATTATTTCAAAGCCAGAAATATCTGCTATTAAATCATGACAAACTACAGGAATTTTTTAAAGTATTTCCTAATGTCTGCTCTACATCTCCTTTTGGCCTTACTCAGTCAGTGTTAACAGCTGAGGCCTTTTTTTTTTTTTTTTCTTGTAATATAATTAAAAACAAATTTAGCAGCAGAATAGATGTTTTGTCCATTGGAGGCCTGTTGGTTTTTAGGAAGGTGATTGGCAACGTACACAGCTGTTCCTGACAATTATAAAGTTAGAACAGGAAAACGGGGGAAAGAAACTGAATTTACCAAATATGGTTTCCTTAGTATGTCAGTGGAAACAAATCACTGGACTGGCTTGGGTTCCTCATGCAGCCCACACAAATCTAACTCTTTTATACATGCCACATTACAGAAATTGCAGATGGAACTTTATATCTTCCCAGAGAAAGCAATGCAGTAAATGCTTCCAAACGGCATGAAACACAGCAGCAGGGTATAGAAAACATTGGCACCTCAGGATTTATGCTGTTTTTTTATTGTCTTAGCATGAGAAGAAATGGTTTTCATTTCCAAATTAAACAGAGGTATAGTCCAAAACAGGCAGAGGGATATGTTGCTTGCTTGTGTAATTAAAACTTGCCTTGAACTTCATTTACCTATATCCAACTAAGCTCAAAATTCTGAAAAAAGGTCTTGTGCATTACTTAGGGCTGTCATGGTGCAAATATTGGCAGAGGAGGAAAATGGGGCGGTAATGAAGGGGGTGTGCGAAGCTGGTTGTTCCTTAGTACTGTATTATCAGTCTGGGGAATATTTAAAGTGGGACTTTGACCACCTGCAACTCTCTCTGGAAGGAAAGATTTAGGCATCCGGGCATTTATGGTCAAATTCTGCTCTGACAATTGCAGTTCGCTTGTCTAAACTACAAGTCAAGATTTAATTGCAGATGCTGTTTTTGGAATGGCTGTTTGTTCGAAGCAGGTGCTGTGGTATGACACAGGAAGCATATATTCTCCTAAGGAGAAAGATGTGAGTGACCCTTGCTTATTATTTGTGTGTTAGTTTGCAAAGTGCTTTTGAATCTTAAGGAATTATAAGTGCTAAGTGCAAAGCATCATGAATTTTATATAAATGCATGATCATTAGCATTAAAAATTCAGAAACAGATTATTTCCATTGCCAAAGCTCCTTAGTAGGTCCTCTTACTTAGCAGGCAAAATTAAAGCAGGATACTGGCAAAACCATTCCTGTGCCAAGAGAGACGCTGCAGTTCAGAATGAGCGAGGACACAGAATTAATACTACAAACGTTTTCACTGCCCACTTTGTGCAACTGATAAGACAAAATTATGTTGTCATATCTCGCTTTCCTTCTCCTCCCTTGGCACCACCTATACCTCTGAATAACTACGGGGCATATTGTGTAGCAAAGTGCTTGAAATAAAATACAACAGCGGGGACAGTGCAGCTGCTGTGCAAGGTAAATGTAATAATGATATTGATGATTCTACTAATTTACTTAGTGGACCAGAATTTACCTTGGGAATGAGGATTAGTTTGTTTTCCATCATCATTATTTCACCCATCAGCTTGATGTTGCTCTGGGCAACTGGTGTGCTATTTGCCTCTGCCTACTTGTAGCCTTTTTTTGTTGTTTTTTTGGCCAGAAAGATTCGCTTTTCTTTTGTTCCCCTCTCGCCCGTGTGGCGAGCAGCGGTGGAAAGGGCCTGCTGCTCCGCGAGGAGTCTGAGCTGGCCGCCTGCAGCCCCGGCCGCGCCAGGAGGGCCCCCGGACCCGTGGCGCTGGAGCGGGGCCCGGCCTCACGCTCCGGCCGATCCCGAGCGTCTGGCTGCTCCATCGCCGCAGCAGCAGCACCCGCTTCGGCAGGAGCACGATGCCGCTGCGCTTCCTCTCTCCTGTTTGTTACTGAGCTTCGTTTCTTTGTTACTAAGCTTACATATACTTAGGAGCAGAGTAATCCTGAAGAGCTTGGGAATGTGTGCGCTTTTTTCTGCTCTGCCTTCTTAGCTAAGGCTGAAAAAGAAAGAAGAAAATGCTTGTTTATTAAAGTTTAATATTCTGATGTGCCTGGAAATTTAAGATGTGTCGTGTCATGAAACTTACCAAGATTGAGTAAACTTTCTCAGATTTAAATACTTGGCCAACATGCTCTACTTCTCTTTCCAGGTTTTGAAACCGAAGCACTGGTTTTCCCCACTGATTTTCCCCACTATAAGAAAAGAAGAATAAAAATCAAACTTTCTAAATTTCAGGGGAGTTCAATGAGCTCGGCAGTAGGATGAAGCATCTGGCCAAACTCGGTCTTGCTGCAGCGCAGTGCATTGGGAGAGGAACCGAATAGGGGCTGGGCATTGAGGAGACTACTGAAGACAGGACGGGGTCACCCCATCACAGCCCGGGCTGAGCGCGGCGGGAGCCGTAGTCAGCTAAGACAAGTCAGTGAGTAGCGTGTGGGTGGGTGTGATGGGCTCCAGTTAGCAGAAGGGCATTAAAAATGCTCCATAGGTTTGGGGGTGCATCTTCACGGAGCCTGTGCTGGGTGCTCTTGGCTCTCTTGGTTCTTCTGGGCACCATTATTTGCTTCCGAGCAGAATCTCCTCTTTGACCTTTTGAATCTCCGGCAAGAGGGAGGAAGGGAATGAGGGAGAAGGAAAATGGAAACTTGTTGCCGTGCGCGGGAGGTTAGGCCGGGAGCCAGGGCAGGGCTCCCGGCTGGGCAACGAGGCACGCTCGGCAGAGCAGGGCTGGCTGCCCTGCCCGCGGAGGCGCTCGCACGGGCAGGACGTGGCTTTGGGCTGGGCCTTCTGCGCAAGCGTAAGCGACACGGGAAGTCTTGGGAACCTTCCTCACCGGGGAGGAAGATCTCACTTAAGTTAGCGGCTGCTTACTGCATATTGCTGATAAAACAATCTGGATAGAGCTGAAAATGTATCCAGCAAATGTTGGTATACAGACAGTCATACAGACAGCTGTATTTTAAAGTTGTATATCGGAAGAAAAAGGTCACCAGCCGCCTTTATGAACTAGCAAATGCAGATCCAAGCGGCTGACAGTGGAGGCTGTAGGTGTTTGCTGAGTAGCCAGCATTTATCTCACGGAAAGACAATGCACATTTGGAAAAGTTCACTGCACGTTCATGTGTCACTGCATGTTTTGATGGCCCTGCTGTGTATGCAGAATTGCTTGTTTTCTTCTTCAAATATAAAATAGTGTGAACTTGACCAGCACTGCATAATAGCATGGCCTGCTCTTCTTACATCTGCTTCCTTTCATGCTGTACGAGGGGGACTGCTACACATTCAGTGGCTTCTTTTTTCTTTCTGTTCTTTCTTTTCTTTTTCTTTGGGGTGTGTGTGTGTGTAAATCTGAAGCATTCAGCCACTTATCAGATCCTGACGGGTTTGCTGTTTTTACTTAGGCAAAATCATCACTGACTTTGAAGCCCATATCAGCACTGTCTAGCTAATGAGTATTGACTTGAGAATCTGGCCCAAACTCCTTTTATAGATAAATCATCTGGAGCTCTCACATAGGCAAGCTGACTACTTATTTTTCCATTAATTTTTGGGGTTGTGAGCATCAGCTATATCATAGAACCCAATGACCTTTTTTTGTAATATTTCAGTTTCAAATTGGAATTGGGAATTTAAAATATAGGTTTCTACAAGATGTGATTTTTTTCTGGCAGAAAAGTAAAGTGAATTCAACAACCTTATGCAGTAACACTCCCATAGAACTGGATAGCCATAGTATCAGACACCAGTAGGAGCAGAAATGGCAAAGAATACTAGGAAATAGGACTGCACAACTGGACCGGTGAGGACCTACATCTGCAAAACATTATGTGGGCAGTTACACAGGTGTTATAAAACTGCTGGTGTTGAGGGACTATTTGATTAGCTAATTACCCCTGTAAAGGGACAAGCTAATCTGTGTGAAACTCCCCCGAATGAAAACTCATTCTGTCATTCTGTTCTCAAATTTTCTCTTCACCGATTGCAGTTAAAAATAATTGGAAATTTAAAAGAAAAGAAAGAATGAAAAAAAAGACAATCTAATTTGTCAATAAAAAAAATCAACTTTTAAAATTCTTCCCTGGTGGTCTGGTATTATTAAATATTCTTGATTTTTTTTTTTTATCTTGGTTTATTGGAGGGAGAAAAACAATTATCTGTAAACGTAATTTTTAATGCATGGTAATAAAAATAAATGGTACAGCTCTGCTGCCGCTCACCTAAATCTTCTTCCCTGGTGGTCTAGTGGTATTAAATAATCTCTTCCACATGTATTCATCATTTGCTGACAGGAAAAGGAAAACTTTTTACATTTTATTGTCCACAAAACAAACACACTGTTAGTTAATCAGGTGGGGAAGATTTTTCTGAAGGTGGCTCACGAAACAAAAGAAACCTTTGCCTTTTCCAGCTGGTGTAATTTTAACTCTCTTAATTTACATGACAATTAGTATGAATGTTGAAGGGCAGAAATTATTTCCAGGATGCCCTTTGGGCTCAGTAATATTTTGCCCAGATTATATTTGTATGGTTTTATTCCTTCCTGCAACAAATTAGCTAAAATAATGAGTATTTGCCACAAATTATCTCAATGCTTTTGAGTCATTCCTTTGCTGTAGGATATCTATTGTTATTTTACATTTATATAATGCTTTTTTTTTTTCATATGTAAATCCCAGTGCTTTCCTAAATTAGACAAGCAAACATTATCCTTCCCATTTCACAGACTGATAAACTGAGAAGTGGTGATATGTGCTCTGGTGAAATGACTTCACTGCTGTGTGGCAATTTAATGATGAGTGAGATGATGAGAACCCCAATCTTCTTTCTTCCGCTGTCCTTCAGGTCACTAGGATCTTCTGCTTCAAAAGCATGGGAGGTTCCAAATGCTCCTAAAAAAATAAGCTCTTAGCAATGGAAATGAGGTCCTGATTAATTCTTACTCATCTCCTTTTTTTGATGTCTGTTCTACCATTTGTGCCATTTTTAAAACCAAAGCGGGACAAATTTTGCCTTGACTAGTTTTAAAGCGTGTGGTGTCACGGCTTTGTGCACTTACATCCCAAAGACCCACCAGTAAAAATTAAGTTAGTGAGGAGTGTATTTCATGTAGTAGCCCTGTGTTTTGAAAATACATCATTTCACCGCAGATTTTTTTCATGTTCATAGAACCAAGTTCCGCAACATATTTTAGAGAGTTGTCTATGATAACTGATGATTCTTTATATTTTACAAAACAATATATGTGATTTACTTATTGAACACAAGCTGATATTATTAACATATAAATCTTAAGTACTATACTGGATGTGTAGTTCATATGGCACATTGGGGATGTTAACAGGAGCAGCCTCATTTCCTTTGGGTTGCTTTACTTTGATACAGTTTGGACATTGAAAACAGCAGTGGGTAGAAAATGTGTAGTGGATCATTTTTACAAAAACTAGTGAAGAGGCTGTTACTGTTATAAAAAGCCTGTAAACAACAAGAGCGTAACAGACTGCCATGAGGTGGAATTTTGATCTCATTATGCTGTGAAGGCTTGATAACTCAAGAGAGGTAAACCACAGGAGAGGAATAGCTTTCTTATCACAATGATGTTAAAAGAAAAAAATCATTCCAAAGGGTTCACAGGCCCTCCTTGAGAAGCACAAATATTTTTGCTTTAAAAAGGAAGATATGTACTTCTTTTTTTTAAAAAAAAAAATCATGAATTGCTTTCATCTCAGTGGTATAAAATAATTAACTTAAACTCTGATAAAATCTGTAGTTTGTAATTGAAAACATGTGCATTGTGGGACTAGTGGAATGTTTCCAGCCGAGCTGTGTGTGGCAGAAAGGAATCTCTGCAGAGCTCAAAGCATTCCTGGTTTTATGGTAAATGTCTCTCTCTCCTCACTGAATTCTTATTAATCAGTTTTATTTACACGGCGTTTTAGTGATCTATTGAAGAGTAAAAAGCTTTAAAAATATTTTGAAAGAGATGTAAGAGTCCTTGAGGGAGTAGACTTTAATTTAGCAATAAGCCCTTTATAAACCGCATTCGGGGATAAGGCTTTTGAAAAAAAAAGAAAAGAAAAGAAAAGAAAAAAGATAAGTAAAAAAGAAAAAAAATCTTATGTATGTTTGTATTTATTTATTTTTTTGATGCTGCTGGAATGACTTTTGGGGAAACTCCTTTATAGTGGGATGGCAAATGATTTGTGTGCCAATGAAAAGGATATATTTTATTAGGGATGTAATATTTGTTCACATTGACTACTGTGAAGATATTTTAAAGACTTTTTTATTGTACATATGTTCTCAGAGGCAAGTAGTTCCCATGGATATTAACACACACTAGAGTACTGTCTTTGGGGCAAATGTCAACCTGTTAAAAGTGAAGACTGAAAAGGAAAACTTAACGTAATCTTTACTTACATCTATCTAACAGCTTTTCTTCCCCCAAACATTATTTTTATTTAATATTTTATTAAAAAAAAAAAAAAGAAAGATTGCTTCTAGAGAGTTAAATTCTTATTGATGGAGTCAAGCCCCTATACCTGGCACAAGGAATGTCACTTCCCGAAAATGCCTCACTGAAAATAACTCGTTTGTTTTCTGATAATAAGTCATCCTTATTATTGTAAAGTTAATTCAGTTTTAAGCCCTGTAACATTCAGGGAAAGATGATCTTTGTGTAGTTAGATAGCAAAAGGTTTGATATAAACGACAAGGTCTTTGCGGGATGTAGGTAAACGTGTGGTATGTTGCCTCTAGTGACCCTTGTGCTGCTTGGCTATGCTGTTACTGCTATATTTATGAGATAAATTAAAGTGAGCTTGGAGATACCTATGTGAATTGTAGTTCTACTTTTAATACAAACCTACATGCTGATTTGCTTCCAAATACAATGTGCCAAATGTAGTGAGGTGAGGAGTCTATGAAAAAAAGGACTTGGTGATTGTGTAAGTAAGAATTTTTTCAGTGTTCGTTTATACCATAGCACTTTGGCTTCGCTGGTACTTATTACCCAGGATGTTTTTAGAAGGCACAATGAAAAAATGGAAATTCTATTGCACTAATGACAGTTTTCTCCAGAAGGATTTCTGGTAGGATTGCAACTCCACAGCACATATCTCTGTGCCTATGTTAACCGAGAAGCTAGAAGTACCCGTAATAGGTTACTATTTTTGCAGGCAGCCTGACATAACTTGAGGGGAGAAGAACGTTTTTTTAACGAGCTATGTATTACAGCGAAAGGAACGCAGCATTTTGTTCTCTCTTCTGGAGATGTTTGATCCCTGTGCTCCCCCTGCTCGGATCTCGCTTGCCTATGAAGGAATGAAGGAATTGCTCTGCTTAGCCCCCCTTGCAGAACAGTCGCAGTGATCACAGCGAGACCCTGCTCAAAGGGCTGACGCAGGGGCCCCCAGAGGGGGGGTGCTTAAAGACCTCAGGCTCATGCAAATGAAAAAGTTCAAGGCTTAAAATATTCCAAATTTTAGTACTTTCTGAAAAGCCTTTCAGATTTGAGATCACTCCGCTCTCAAATTTGAAATCTTTACTTCAGTGTAATATCTTTCAGTATTGGAAAAACAATGTATTTTTTTCTGGCTTCATGTTTGGTGTTAAGATTCAATTTCATCAAAAGGTCTCAGCCCTGATAAATAAAGATACATCGCTTTAACTTAGAAAGTCCCCAAAGTGATTGCTAGAATTGGGAAGTCATCGGGAGAAGTATCAGTATATGATATATACTTATAATCCTTTTTAGCCATCCTTATTGGCCACTCTAGAAGATAGGATAAGGGGTTAGAGAGATGCTAGTGTGGTACTCTGTTCTTCTGATAGACTGCTGCAATATCATTACTTTGACAGCACCGGTCCTGTGTCATGGAGCAATTTTTCTTATAATAGTTAGTCTCTTAGATATTTGCGCAAATATCAAGGACATAAGTCTTTGTAGTTAAAGTTAAGAATCACAAGAGTCAGTATTTATGGGCATTACTCTTATTTCTTATATTGCCTCCTTATGTGACTTATGGGAATTTGCCCGCTTCTGTGCCTCTGTTTACCCGTCTTTAAGATGCCATTCTTGAGCTTTCATTAGCTGAGCGTGGCTGAAAGGTGAGATTCAAATAAGAGTCAGATTACACTGCAAGGGCTCTACGTAATTATTTTTCTTAGCTCCTACAAAGCTTATACTCTTTAATTTTCATTTTCATATTTACCTTTATTTCACAAAATGAAAATAGGCAACAATAATACATCTGGATGAAGAAATACATTTTGATGAAAAACTTCCATTATAAGCTGGGAATCTGAGGAAATAATAAGCACCTAAGTCTTTCTAAGCCTTTCAAACAAAATAAAAGCACAGTGTTATAAAAACATATAAACATACAGAATCTGTGAAGAAATCTATGTGGATCTTTTTTTTTTTTTTTTAAGAGAAATCTGGACTTTGATTATGAACTGGTCCCATCTTATGGCCTGTGGGAAGGAAAGTCTGAGGTGCCCCTATCACACTTCGGTCCATTCCAGATCTGAGGCTGGAGAGAGACCTCTACAAGGGCCCTGCAGGCTCTGCTTCCTGACCCTGCAGGTTCCAGCCCTTGTGCTGGTGGGATTCTTTTCCCAGTGGCTCTGTGGCTTCCAAGGACTCACTGGAGCCCTTTTACCCAGAATAAATGTGTGACAGTTTAGTCTCGATACTGCATGAAAACAGTGAGAATATAGCTCTGAAAAGCTTCCATTACATCTACCACGCTGCAGATAGAAGAAAGGGCTGTGACTCTTAACTCTTGAAAAGGAACAGAAGGAAGAGAAGCTCTTCCCCTTGTAAGGATTGCATTCAACAGTTATGACTGGGCAATGTCGGCAGCAGCACAACTGGCCATGATTTTCTCAAGCTACCTGTATGCAGGTTCATAATTGGGCCCAGATACAAGTCAACAAAAATAGGGTCATGCTTTTAAAAGTGCACAAAAGTGAGTATCTTGTGCTTTCTGTTAATACTGGCTCCGTGCTGCTCTTTCCCAATGGGGTTGTTGACTCAACTCTTGGCCTGCTCCAGCTCAAGGTAAAAAAATGTAGTGTCTGCATCACCCAGTCATTCTCAGTATTTCCTAAAAAGCCAAAATATTCAAGAATACCTTCCAGATTGTTTTGTCTTTAGAACTGGAGAGAGTTTCACCTTGAAAATAGTCCTGTATGACACCTCTGATGCTCTTTCTGTAGGAACTGCTGAGATTTCTATTTCTTCGCCTTATCTGTGAAACACTGCAACAGCCACAGAGAATTGCATAAGCTGTGCTGAAATAATCATGAGGCAAGCTCTTTTCTGCCTAGAAAAGCAAAGAATGTCTTTCTTTTAATGTAGAAAATAAAACATGGTCTGAAATAAAGCTGTATGTTTGTAATTATTTTTATTATGAATATTTGAGAGGGAGAAGATTGTCACTTGTTGTCACCTTCTCTGTGGTCACGACAGTTCACGAAGCAAAGAAAAATTAGGACAACATGTATATGAATATAAGTTAGGGTAAATTAGGGCACACGAATCAAAGCATATGTCTTAGTCAACTTTTCTTTCTCAGATTGGTTACAATATCATTTAGAGCTGCCTAAATCTTTGCAACGTAACAGCATCATGCAGGGCGAAGTTTAGAAGTGGCCACGGATAGAGAGGTAGTGTTGCATTTCTTAGGGTCATTAGTAAATTATAAGACGCCGTAGTTGAATGTTCTTAATTGTGTGAAGGTAACATGAATGAAATGCAATGGGAGGTACTGAACGTGCCAGGTGCAGGAGAAGAGCCCAGGACGGGCTGGCTGAGGAGGGACTGAGTGTTTGCTGCGCCCATCAGCGATGCAGCACCCCAGGGTGCCTAAAGAAGGGCCTGGGCGATGGGTTGGAAGGCTGCAGGAGCTGAAGGCCGCCTGTAACTCCCGGGGCTCTGCGGGGAGCTGCTTTGTCGCCGGCTGCCGGCCTTGCTCGCGCCAGGACGCAGCGCAGCGGGACTCGGCCTAGAAGGGGCCGTACGGCTACGCGAGGAGAGAGGCGCCGTGCCGGGGCAGGCGGCGGGCAGGGACACGGGCTGTATGCGGCTCGGCTGCGCGGCGCCACACGGCAAGCACAGAACACGCTCGGCTTTCGGAACAGTTAAACTCGCTTTGCCTTTCGCCCTTTGTCACCCATCTCTGCCTTCGTAACATTGAACTGTATCAAAATCCTAGCTACTCATTAAGCAGTGAATATGCCCATGGCTGTCTACAAAGAGGCCGCGGTTTGCGAGGTGTGGAGACCATAGGAGCTGCAGGAAACAGGAGCTGCAGGTGATCGGCATGTCTGCAAATTCAGGCCTCAGCTCTGCAACAGAGTGTGTTTTAAGCGTGGCTCTACCTCTGGGATAGGGCGGTAGAAATGGCAAAGCACACATACATGGACAAATGAGCAATAATTCTGTGTTTTCATCTGTGCATTTGAGAGAAATCTCTCAGAATGCCAGAGTGAAATCTGTTTTATGTGATTATTTGCTGGTACTAAAACTATATGCTGAAGACAGTAGAGGTGCGGAGGACGGAGGGGTTGCTGTGCTGGCCTGCACCTCGTGCCCTGGGGACAGACCCTTGCGACAGAGGGGGAAAGGCGCATTACGTGCTCAGCACTGACCACAGAGGTCTTGAAAAAATTGAGTTTAGGGAGACAGACAGGGCTCTGCTTTCAGCACTGGCAAAGACAGTCGAAGGGAACTATGCTTTGAATGTAGGAAGCAAAATAGTGCTAAGGGTGGTGATCTGAGAGATAGGTCATAGCAAATCTTTATGAGCATCCAAAATCACTAGTGATACACTTAGTAACTGATATCTGTCTCCTGTGTCTTTAATCACTTTTCAGAAGAAAAGAGAAAATAATAAAAAAGATAAAGATAATTAAAGATAAATAATAAAGAAGAAAATAGACCGCAGAAAATAATACTGCATAATCCTGTTGATTTTGACTTTCTTCTTTCTTCTTAATCCAATGTACTGAGGAACTCTAGAGAGAGAAGCCTGCCTAGAACTAAAAAAACCTATATTTGGGGCCACGTATTAGGTGGTGAATCTACAGAAAGGCCCCCATTTGGTGAGTGAGGCAGAGATCTATGGAAAAACACTGCATGCAGGCATCTCATCAAAAGCTTCATCCCAGATTATGTGGAGCTTTCTGCTAAACTTTGAGTGTCTGCTTTGCTAATTTAGCATCAATTTCATGTAGCTGTTTAAACGTGTAACTGCATTAACAGTCACAGGATCATCAGGGAGCTGAGTGGGACTGTCCTTGCAGGAAGGCTCTAACAGCATGGATAGCACAGAGCTGTGTATGAGAGAGAAACTTGCTCAACGTGGTAGCTGCCCTTTCTTTGGCTTCTAAACTTATATACATAATATACATAACTGCTAACCTAGCTCAAAATGTGAAAATCAAAAGCCCGCAAAATGGAACAGAATTTGCACTGATTTTGCTTTCAGTCAATGCATTTATTTATGGAAGAAGTAAGTCTGTTACTTAAGCAAGCCCCAGGTGTGTTTACAAATACCAAACAACACAATTAATCATTTCACTGCTGGCCATTGGCTGTGTAAAGGATCTGCCCTGCATTTTTCAAATACTGTAAGAGAAATGTTAACATCAGAGTCAAAATCTCCAGCGAACAAAACCCACAACCCTCTGCCTACGAAAACAAAGCCTATCTTCGGAATTTGGTGCAGAAAACAAGCTTTAACTGTGATGATTTGGAAGAAGCCCTTGATTTATGCAAGGTCTCTTGCAGAGTTTGCCCTCTGAGCTTGCTGGCCGGGATTGAAGGGAAAACGGGCTGGGACTGGCAAGAGGTCTGTCCCTTTAAGTGTCTCAGCATGATGGTCCTGACGAGCCTGCTGGCTTCAGACCCACACTAATATAAATCCTGTTTTTAAAAATTGGCTGAAAAAAATAGGGCTTCCTTTAACAGCAGGTTTGCTAGATACTGAAATGGAAGCTCTCCTGCTCTGCGTCAGTATTCAAAGGAATTCTCGGTTTCTCAAGTATTTTTGCATTGCTGTAGCTAGGTGCTGTGTTGCTGCAATTTTTTTTAAATTGGATGGATCTGTAGGTAAAAAGGATTCTAAAGAAAGAAAAATAAACAGAAGCATGAACGGTAAAAGGTGAAAGAATACCAAATGGATAATAAAATATTTAGTGCTTTTCAATTAACTGTTCTGACGATTAGTATACTAGTATATTATATCATAAAAATCATGTCTATTAATTTTTTGCAGCCATTATCTTCACTGTGATTTACTCCCCTCAAATCATTAACAATGCTATTAAAAAGGCGGATATAGATGAATGTTCTGGAGAAGTGCAAGAAAATAATAGGGTTATAGCCGAGGGTCAAGAATGAAGCTGAAAAAACCCATAGGTTTTAGGGGACAGAGGTGGGGGACTGAAAGGGAACAGAGACCTGAAAGACGATGAAATGAGGAGGAAGGGGCACAGCAAAACGCACGGTCTGACTCTTATCCAGGGCCTTACGGTAGCTGCGGTGCTTTCTGATACGGTTCCTCCTCTCCTCCCCCAAATGCTGCAGTTTAATCTTAATCCTGAGCAAACCTTCGTGTCCGGAAAGGCACAGGTTTGGGGATTCACTGAGCTTTGCTGCACAATGGAAATCTGTGTGTGCATCACGAAGAAGATAAATATGTGTATGAATAAGAGTCCCCGGGGTCTTTTCCGAAGCAATGAAGCATCCTTGTTGCAGGTTGCAGTGGCAGCTTGAGGGCAGCATTTCCATCCCGAAGAAAAGGGCTGTGGCTTCCTAAGCAGAGGCCTGCTTGGAAAGGGAGATAAACGGCCTTCCCAGGAACGTGTTAACCAAGGGAGAAGAGAAGCATCAGCAAAACGAAAATGAACGGCTGACACAGAGCTGGAAAAAGGTTGCTGGCGGGGATTTCTTTGTCTGGATGGACGTTTGGGTGTATAAATGGAGCTGTTTTTATCATGATTATTGGATGCTAGTATAAATTAAAATTGTAACCAAATTCCTATGGTGCTTTTTGCACCTGAAAATGACAGTCCTTCCTTCATGCAGCTGTGTGAGTGAGAGATTTGTGTTACTATGAATATCTTGCGTGTGGGTACCATGATATTAGGCTGAGCATTTAAAACGGGGTCCTTCTTTCTCAGTTTGTACCTTGATAGATTTTGGATAGAAAAGCTGGGCTGCTGCAAAAGAGGAAGTAGCAATGCCTTCTGGTTGACTTCTGGCTGAAACAGTGTGTGGTATTACAGGGTCCACAGAATATTTTGCAAGCCCAGCTCCTTCTTATAAATACAGACTGAGCAAGAAAGCAGCCACAGGAACCCAGCAGGGTCATCAAACTGCCCTGTCTCTGTGAGAGATGAGGGCTGAGGGCTGCGCCGTGCGCATGAGAAGATGCGTTGCAAGAGCGCCTATCAGTGGCTCCCTGTTCTGGACGCTAGAGATTTTATATATTTTTTATATTTACATATATATGGATAACATAACTGGCATCGTGAAATGGAACTTTTTCTTTTATAATTTCTGCCGCACCAAATCGTAGTTTTAGCATCAGCACCACACACTAATGTCATCTGTCAGCAGCTTCGCAAGATGGTGGAGAAATGCCAGTCACTCCCTGAAAGGCTTTAGCAGAGTAGCACTTCAGAGATCTACGGGTTAGACTGGTTTATCTGGCCTTTAATGTTCTCAGCATAAGTTGCACCATGAAATGGAGTAATGAATGACTAGATTAAAAGATTTCCAAAGAAGATTTTGGGGGATTTTTTAAAAATAAATGACAAGGATATTAATAAATATATGCAGCGTAATTTAGAGTTTTCCATCTTTTGACTGTGCTCCTTAATATATTAAAGGCACATTAATCTCCAGTTGTTCGTCATTCTCAACTGCTGCAATAATGAGGCAGGGTAAAGGGGCAAGTGCAAATATAAAGTATAGGGGCAGTAAAAGAATTAACAAATGCCACAGTAAAGCCAGTCGAACATCCATTTAGCTGAGGCTTCATAATCTGCTTGGAAATGGCTTCTTTTTCTGTCTTTTTCTCATTGTCCCATGCTTCACCCATCATCTTTATGAAAAAAACCCACAGGTTTTACAAAACTCTGTGTTCTCATATATGTGAGTCATATTTTTAGCACCTCCTGCCACAAGACTTCTGCCAACCCACCTGAAATCTCCTCCTGCACCCTAGCAGCTTCCTTGTCCCTCTTTTGGCCTTCTGCTCAGTCCTCCTTTCTGTTGTCTCCCTGCCATCATTGTACATAAACCTATCCTGATCACGTATGTGTTACTAACAAAAGGATTTCTGCTAAAATCTGCTAGAATCCTCGCATGAGCGTGACTTCTTCCATAGCAGATGTTCAAATACGTCTCTTTGTTTTATTAGATACATGAAAAATATTTGGTAAGGTGGATTTTTTGAATGTTAATAGTTTATTTTAACTATTTATCCCAAGTACCTTTTCAAATAGCTCTTCTAGTTAATTCTAATATAGTAGCACTCACTTTCAATGCTGTAGATGCTGAGCTCAATAGTCGCAGTTTTATGTTGGCTTTCATAATCTGGATTATGTTTCGTAAAGGACATAAAATCTTATTAATGTATCCTAAATAGGCCATGACTAAAAATCTGCACTGCTTATGTAAGAAATCCAGACACATCTCCAAAAGGCCTGACAATAGGAAATAGTGACCTGGTAAAATTTTAGAAAATGTTGAAACAACAGAAATGAAGAAGTCTATCCAGTATGACTATAATAATGAAAAGATGTGGATATTTGGAAAAACTCCCTTTGGGTCTGTCAGTGTTCGGGTGAGCTGAGCAGCAGCAGCCGGGTTTGCTGGTGCAGAGGTGTTGGCGCCGGCTGCGAGGGAGCTCCGGGCTCGCTCAGAGCCGGAGGGCGCCGGGGCTGCCGCCGTGTCAGCGCGGAATTGCGTCCAGCTGATTCCTTGGCCGTAATCCCTGAATTTACTATTTAAATAACTCAAAACAGAAAATGACCAAATGATAGAACTCCTCCTTTTGTCCCTTCCCCCAAACAGATGTTAAGGCTGCTCTTGGCTGGCGCTTGTGTTTATTTTTCCCGAATCCTTGTGATTCTGTCTCAGTCTTGCAGTTCCATTTCAGAAACCCACATTCAGCTTGGTTTGCCTCTTTTCCAGAGGGATGCAATTAAAGCTCCCTGTTTCATTTGTAAGCGGGATGGGTATCTTACTGTATGCGTATCCTTAGCATTATTGGTGTGGCATCTGTTGCGCTTTTGCTTGTTTTAATTTGTATTTAAATACACTGTATGATAGCAAGCCACACATTTCTTGTTCTCCGCTGCATCTGTAGTCACATTCAGTTAAAATTGACTGGTGTTTCTCTGTGAGATTTTAGCTTGTTTAAAGAAGAGGGATAGCTACAAAATTTAAATGTGCCTTCAATGGCATTTGAAAGCTCAGTGATGTTTGGAATTAGAGATTTGATTCTGGTCCACTACAATTCTTAATTTTACTTTGTTTACTCTCTTCAGTGAAACCAATTTCTTTCTGATACCACTAACTCCTATTATCACCAATGCCATCAGTTCTACCTTGCATCCTTAGTAAGGTAAAAATGGTCTGAAGCACCATTAGTAACTAGTTGCCAGTATGTAACTTAACCCCTTCTCTTTTCAACTGTAAGATTCATTTGAGGGGCAGGACGCAGACATTCCCCGCGAAGCCAAGGTTTCTTTTTGTTTACAGTTGGTCAAAGCCAATCCTCCATTTAGATACATACAATTGACTTGTAGGTGACATTTCTCTCCTATATATTTGTATTTTTAAAAGGATAATTCGTGTAATACACTTTCACTCCCAGCAGCAATATAGTGAGAAAGTGTTCTCATGAAGCCAGTAGTACTTCTAGCAATAAAAAATATATTTTAATACATCAACATTTTAATTTAAATGTGAATTAAATTTTATTTGGATGCAGCATGAATCCAGTGATAGCAATTGTTAGGTTTAAGAGACTCAATATGTCACTCTTGTAACTTAACTGAGAGTTGGGCAATTTGTTGATTTAGAGAAGAATGAATGCCTTGATTGTTTTATAGCTTATGTCAATATGAAAGTGATTCTGAAGAGATCAAAGTCTATATTAATATTTGTGGAGAGGCCGGCGCTCTCCTGGGTGTTATATTCCAAGACGGATGCGTTAAGGTGGTCTGTGCACGTCTCGCCCCCTTCCCAGCCTGGGCAATGCACTGGCTTGTTTTCCTGGAAATTTAAAATTTCTGCTTAAAATTCACCGGCTTCCATGTGCTCATGTTAGGGATGGCAGTGTCAAAGAAACATGCCTCGTGTTGGGAATGGAACGGGCCGAGGTCTGTGGTAGCCCATCCTCTTTGAGAGAGTTTATTCCATGGGTTTGGACCAGCCCTCGGAAAAGACGCGTGTCCTGGAGGCCAAGGTCCGTCCGTAGCTGAGCAGTGTAAGGGCTGGTGAGAGCCTTGGCCTTGCAGCCTGGGGTCCTTTTGTGTTTGTTCTTTTTTTTGTTGTTTTATTCTAGGGGTCTAACACTGAAAACCCATTGCCCTACTCTTCATGGTAATGGTGTCTGTTAAATTGCAATCCAACCCTGTATGTTCTTGTAGGACTAGTGTAAGTGGTGCTAAGCTGCTATAAGCTTTGATGAGCTGATATTTGCGGATTGGGCCCGTCATTAGTGCAGGATCCAGACAGTGCTCACATAGAGTTCGTTTCTGTACGGATGTGAAGGCAGAACAAAAGAATTCCTTACGCTTACATGACTACAAGATTAAGTCTATAATGAGTATAAGACGAGAGTACACTGTTACTTCTTTTAACTACGTGTAAAATATTTTTAAATTTTACAAAATTTTTCCTTGTGAGAATGGCAAACAAAGGACAGCAATGTTCTGCCCCACTGCTAACCAAGGAGTCTCTAATCTGCACATTGTCTCCATGAGCTAAACAGGAGCCCTCCTGTACTGTTTGCTTGAGGAGGACAGAATCCACTGCACAAAAAATAGCCTGGTCTGAAACAGTGAACGGCTGCTGGCTAAAACACTTTCTGTTGTGCTAAGTTGCCACTTAATAGCCACCTAAAAGAGGGAAAGTAAAACAGAAAAATGTGTCAAGAACAGGCTGTTTGTGTATATGTGTGTGTATGTGTTTCTATATGCACATTATTTATATGTATATATACACATTAAAAATATGCATACAATCTAACATAATGCAAATGGACTTTTAACCAAATATCATTGCAAAGGACGGAAATGTAGTACTAAAACATTAGTAGTCCATACAATCTAAAATTAAAAAAAATAAAATAAAATAATACAATATTAGTCCATACACTGTACAAATTAAAACTTGCTAATATTCATAAAGGTAATATTTTCTCAGGAAATTCAAAATGCAAAGAATCCCTGGACTGAAAAGAATCGGAAAACTGTTCTGACTTATTTATGACTAAAGGCCCCAAATTCTGCAAGGACTTGCTGGAATAAAGAACCTGGAATGTACTGACAGCTCACTTATTCTTTGTATGACAGAGAGTACAAATATAAAACCAGGATTTTATTGAGAAGTTGAAGGATGCTAAAGCCTTCAGTCCTGGATACACCTATGAACGCTATTTTGCTCATAAAAGTAGCTTTATAGATGTTAATGGGACTACTTACGTGAGTAAGACAAATGTTTGAATAATTTTTGAAGAATTGGTGCTGAGATATTAATGTATAATATGAGCTATTAACTAATTAATGTGCACTTGCAAAACGGTGCAATACTCCTGCAGATCCTTAAAGACAGGCTATTAAATTTGCTAAGACTAATTGTGCAGTAATGCTACTAATGTACTTAGTTGTACCTAAAAGTTTTGTAACTAAAATTTCATTTTACACTCGTGACAATTCAGTGCGTAAGCTAATCAATGTTTAAAAAATACTCTGAAAAGTGTCGATTTTCCTGTGCTCTCTGGGAGAAAGAAAGTGCATTGAAGGGAAAACACATCTATAGAAAAGGCTTAGTAAGTTCTTTCATAAATATTCAAGAGTGCAATATTTAGCTGTTGGTTTGATTACTACAGAGCTAAGGTGAAATCTATGAAGTGCTCTGTAAAAATGCTAAAGACCTAAAGCTATTTTACTCTTTAAGTTGTCTACTACAGATTCTTTGGACTATTTGCATATTAGACAATATATGTTAATATGAGTTTGCATGAATATGCCATTTTGTTTCAAATATTTAGTTAGCATTGCTGAGTTTCTATAGATATTTTGCCTGTCTGATATTTGTTTCTCTGAAATGAAAAATAAATAGGAGGATTAGATGAAATCTTGAAAAAATCCTTGACTGGACATGAATAAAGAGGACCTGAGACCTGAGAGGACCTTGACTTATTGAGGAGACTTCCATTCTCCTTCTTTGCAGGGCAAAGTACTAATGTTATTTTTTATGTATTTGCAGTTTTCTTGAGCAATCCTGTTCATATAATATTATAAAATAGATCACATTTGTATAATGCTGTGCATCTTTAAATGTCTCAAACCTTGTTTGTTGGCACTGTTTTGATTTTCTTAAATAGTTAAATATTTTGGCTGATAGTAAGGAGAATTTTTAATGTTAAAAGTGCAAATCGAAATGACAAAGCTTGACCTGATTTACTCAAGTATAAATGCAAACTGAGCTCACTAGCATTAAAGGAATTTTGCTAGATTTACAGTAGTATAAAAGAGATCAGAAATTGTCCCCAAATAAACCTTTAAATGCATCCATTTATAGGGTGAAAGAGTACACTGAAGCAGTGTGAGACATGAAGAAGCTGGAGGAGTTCAGTGTGGCTGGACCATGAATCGCCCTCAAAGAACCTGTTGTCAAGACTGACAGTCACAACATCTGATTCTGGTAAGGAGTTTAAAAGTTCAGACATGAATTTCACCTCTGCAAAATTTGCCTGGGCAAGACAAGAAACCAACCATACAGAAACAAGGAAATGTATAGATCTGAATTGTCTTCTTAAACTGTGTGAGTGACAAAAAATATTTTTTTGCCTATAATTGGTTAAAATGAAATTAATGGCAATCTTTCTTGGTCATTAATTCTTTTGTAGAGACTTTTTGATCTTTCATCCTGTATAAAATTGTCTAGAGACAATTTAAAACCTTAGGAGTGATATCATAATGAGAGTACATAGTTCTGATGTAGTAAGCTCCTTGATCAGTATTTGACATCACTTCTGGTCTTATTCTGGGCCAGAAATCTTGAAGTCTTATGCACATGCTGGAGTTGTAAGCTTGCAGAAATGCAAAAACATTTTTTTTCATGGAGATCGGAGTCAGATTTGGATTGTAAGATCTTGAAAAATATCCACCTTGACCTTACTACGATAGATTTAATTTTAAATGATTGTATTCCTACAGAGATAAATGAAAGTACTGATAAGAACAGTATTACAGCAGCCTGCCTGGCACCCCACCGTTGTTCCGGTAGGTACAACCATCCGGGCAGACACTTCCAGGATTGATAGCAAACGTCAGTCGTTCAATACGGCTGGCAATACCAGTCCATCTTTGGTGGAGGACACTATTAATAGCCAGGTAAAAGCATTTGTGTATTAGAAGATTCCAGTTATGGTCATACTGTGTCAGGAAGATGTCAGTGTTCAATCTCATCTTGGTACTAATGATTGCTAATATAGTACTTACAGGATAATAGATGAGGAAGGATGGATTACAAAGTTATAAATCAATCAAAGTTTTTGTGATACATTTAAATGCATTTGTGGCTTGTTAAATCATCAAAACCCTCAAATTGATTTTTACTTTAACAATCAATCCTCGCTACATTTTTAACATGCAGTCAAGAGTTAAATTTTTGTAACTATAAATATTGAGAAGAATATTACAACACTGGTGGGAAGATTTATTACGTTCTGATGACTGAGCTGAAAGGATGTATACCCTATACCACTGAAAAGTCAAGATGCAAAAGGCTGATTAGTAAAAAAGAGTTTGTTTTACATGGAAGAAATTCATCTATATGTTCATCAGCAGTGGGAATTCATCTACACAAATACTTGGAGTCGCAAAGATGATCTGATATCAGCCCACTCATAGGATAACAGGTTTGAGTTTGTATTGGAAATACTCACAGCATTATCTGTGATGAAACTACAGCACTACACAGGTAACTGTCACACGTTTAAGGCTGTGCAGCTACTCAAATATTCATCATGGCTTCTGATAAGCAGCAAATGACCCTGCAAAGTTCAAGCTTTGTGTTCACATATTTACCCAAAAGGTTAGATTCCAAACAAGGAAGAATCTTTCAAGGGAAAGCATTTCAGTCTCTGTCTGTGATTGAGTACTAGCCTTTAGCCTTGCAGCTACTTATATATATATACTTATATATTTATTTATTAATTAAATTAAATATATATTACTTATATATTTGAAAATCATCCAGTAAGTATGTAAAAAAATGGCAGCTGAGCTTTTGACAGAAGTTTTGTAACTGAAGCATATGCAAACTAAGAGCTAAACCTAACCTACTAGACACAGCCCACATATTTAATCCAGGCTGCAGCACCCTCAGAAAAACAAGTTTTTATTAAGCATTTATCAGTTTCTTGTGAAAACTGGTCCGTGCAATATATGGAAAGCATAGCTTTGCATGCAAGGAGCTATACCAGTCCACTGAACTTTGGGTCATCTGAGAAGATGCAGGCTGCAAATCATTAGTGGGGAGCACCATGGTAACACACAAGATTGTACAAGCATCTCATGTAGCTCTATACGATGTTTCTGTCATTGGCTCCCCTGTGAGGCATGTGGATTAGGGGGGAATTTATATGTTAAGTGTACAGAACCCCACACTTTCTTGGCATGTGTCTTTAGTGTGGTAAATGCATGTCCACTCCATAAATGCTTATATTTTTAGTGTTAAAGCCATGTTGATTAGAAAAAAAAAAAAAGGCTTGTATTATGTGAGGTTAACAGAACACTAATTAAAACGATTAAAAATAGGCCAATGACAGATATCAAAATATAATTGTGCATAGGGAGAGATTAATTTGGTGGATTTATTTCCAGAGGAGTTCCCCAGAGATCTGGGCTTGTTTTGACACTAATATTTTAATCAGAGAACTAAACAATGATGAAAACTATTCGCTGCTGAAGTCTGTAGATGAGACAAACACTGGTGAATTAGTAATAATAAGGAAAAAGCGCGAATGTTAAACAGATCCCAGTGACCAGCTAACATGCTCACTGACCAATAATTATGCATGCTGTTACTTCCAAATGCATGTTAGTGTCACCAGATATAATATGCTACGCCTAGAGACTAAGAACATAAGCATAAGCAATGATTCTGCCTGAGAAGAATGTAGCACCTTATTCAGCTCAGTATGAGCTGTCGGTGTAGGAGTGTAGCTACAAGAGCCAACGGGCTTCTTGGATGCATGAGAAAGAATGTGTTTATAGCAGTAAAGGAGTCAAACAAATGTATTTCTATGGCAAATATTGGTAAGATTGTGTTACCATGTTCTGGACACCTCCCTTCAAGAGGCAGATATGGAGGTCATTGGGTTAAAAGTACCAAAAATGATGCACGTGCTAGAAAACAGGCCTCGTGGAGAAAGAAGCAAGGAGTTCCGCTTATTCAGCTTGCAGAAGATAAGGTTGAGAAGCACATAGATACCCTCTGAAGGAAAAATATAAATAGTGGGGGGTTTCTGTCCTGCTGACAAAGCATACGTAATGAGAGCCAATGGCTGGAAGCCAAATACAGACCAATTAAATCTTAAAATAAGATACCATTTTCTGGCTGTGAGTGTAATTAGATGCAGAAATAGCTCGCTAGGTGAGGGAGAGGCCTTGCCATCACTTAAATTTTTATAACAAGATTTAGATACTCTTTCTTAAAAAAGCTGCAATCCAGTTTTGAGGAGAAGCGTGTGTGTTTCTAGGAAGCGAAGTGCGGGAATGGCAGTTGAGGTCCGTTGCTGTAGGTTTCCAGATATTTTTTCTGGCCTCGGTGTGTGTAAGCCCTCGTTTCCTCATTTCTTTTTGTGCCTGCATTGTCTGCTCGGCCCTCCGCAGCCCGGTGACAGAGGCAGCTCTGTGCCAGGGCAGCGTATTAAGAGTCCTCAGGCTTCAGAGCCTCAGCCACTCACGAAGGGCCTTCCGCAGGCGCCAGGTACGTGCGTGTAGCCACGGGCTGTGTTTGCTCCTCCGCAGCGGCAGAGGCCGAACACAGCTGGGCTGGGGACAGCGGCTGTGGGAACCTGCGTCCTCCGCTCCACAGGGAACCTCGTGGCGTGCAGACCACCGCGGCCACGTCGCCGTGTCGGCCTCCTGCCTCTTCTGCAGTTTCGGCTGTTGGACTCTTGTTTAGACTCCTCTTCTTTCTGCTGCAGCAAATAATTTAATTCCTTAGGAGTCCAAATACTGTGGTTTAACTAGAAATGCTTGGCCCCCTCTGAAAGAAACGTATGGTTTCTGATTAGCAGATGGCCAGACAGCAACAAGAATAGTTCTTTCTTAATTTGAACTATGAAATTGTGATATGCACCATTTTTTGACTTTTATTTAGGTTGGTCTGCTTAAGAGGATTAGAGTTGTGGTCCCATTTATCCTCAGGTTGTCTTTCAAGACACTCTTACACTCTTACTCTCTGGGTAAAGATCAATGCCAAAGTTCCTACTACTCAGAAGGAACTGAAGATTGTGCGGCTACGAACAGAGGAATGGATGTTGTTACATACGTGCTCTGGCACCAGAAGAGAACTTGCTTTGGGCATGTTTTTTTATCAGTACATGATGTACAAAGGGGCCCAGATTAGTTAATCCCATTCAAATTTTATTGGGAAGGTCTCAGAACGTCTGGGTTGAAGCACAAGGATGAATGAAGATTGCGCTGCCCGGCCAGTGCTCCACGCAGCGCTGCCCCTACCGCCCGTGTGATAGATGCTAGAGGGTGCCACCTGCTTCCTTGCCTTGCAAGGAGGTTTACGGTTTAGCCAGTGTTAGTGATGAACCTGGTTAGTGATGAACCTGCAGCAAATGCCTTACTTTGGTCAGCTTTGGTCAAAAAAGCCTTTTAGAGCGGGCAAAGACTAATTCGGGTGACTGCTGAACCAAATTGTCTGCTAAGGCATGGGCTGCAGCTGCATTCAAAGAAATTTAGGCATTTTTGCAAAGATGTTCCCCTAAGGTAAATGTGTTCTAAACTGGCCCCCGATTCTCTGCACTGCACTGGTTTGATTTAATATTAAAAGCACTGTGTTTGAGAGCAAACAGTTCATTCTGTCCAGTTTTCTGAAACTCGTCCTCGGGTGCTTCTCGTGAGTATTTTCCGCGGTGCATTCTGTTCACACTACAGTTTGAAGACTGATGTCATTTTATCTGTCTTGCTATATGTATGGGAATGAGACTATCTGTGCAGAACAAGGTTATCTGTTATTCTTTGAGTTTTGTCATTTGCAATGTTATACATTTTGGTCTCATTTAAAAAGTCTCCAACCATTTATTATAAACAGAAACTTGACTGCATTTACCAGACACGACAAGCATAGAAAGAAGCGTAAAAATTTGTAAATGATGCACAAAGTTAGATTTTTTTAAAGTGTTCATTGAATGCATTATGAATAGTTAATAAATTAGTGAAAGTGAAAATCAATTTTGTAAAGGATTGGCAAAGAGGAAAAGAGCTACATATGTTGCATATTTCACGTAAAGTAATGTGGCCAATGGTGGCATTAAAATACTTGTCAATAAATAAAATCTCCTATTTAGTTGTGTCTTGAGTCTCAGATTCACAGTTGTATTGAGAAACTTCTTATTAATGGCTGTGAATTCAAACCACCATATTGGATGGTATTTCATGCTTGTCCAACCATTAAGTTAACTCTTTAAATGCATTTCTAGTGCTGATGCTTGTTTTGATAAGGATGTTGGAATTGGTGCTGAAAATGAACCACAAAAAGATTTAATTTGCTAGTTAGGATACTGGTCATTTTACCATGGACATTTTTTAAGATTAAAATGAGCTTTTCAAACAAATGAAAAATGTCTGTGGGCTGGCGACAGAAATACTGTTTGGGTTATTTTGGTGGTGTCTCTGCCTCTGTATCACTACAGGTAACGGCAGGTAATGCAGACAATTGGGTCGCATGCTTCCCAGAAAACAAGTCAGGTTTGCCGTTGGCAAGCAGGATAGGCTTTCCTGAAATGCTCCTCCATTCCCAGTAGCTTGTTGTGCTTTATTGCTAAAATGTCTCTAAACTTTTTGACTGTATAGTGAAGTTAATTTAAAAAAAAAATGATACACAGAAGAAAAGAAAGTTTCATGTAAAAAGGTAACACTAAAAATAAAGCAGATCACTGGTCTCGTTGAATGACATTTTGTGTTTACTCAAAATTCCACTTTTTATTGTTTTTGGCCAATACTTGAGAAATTAACTTTCCTTTTGGCTTAAACTTTCTCTTTCCTTACCCTACATTTTTAACTTGAGTGTCCAAAAAAGGAATACACTATTTTCCTAGCTCCTGTATTTTTGTTTAGGCCAAGAGCTTCAGCCAGATCTTTCTGTATTTTGCCCCAGGCATTTATCCCACTTTCCTTTGACAGAAGAATAGAAAACCACATTTGCAGTATCCCTAAATTAATTATACTTTTCCAGGCTTAAAATACGGTGACAGATCAACAAAACAGCAGCAGAAAACTAATTCCTTCAGAAAATATGAAAAAAGGAAGTTGTGTAAGATGGAGTAATTAATCTTGCAATAAAAATAATTGTTTACAGTTAAAATTAATGTAACATGCATTCCTCAGCAGATAATAAATTATGGGTTTTCTCATTAGCATTTGAATTGATTTCCTCTAATTTCTGAGGAACACACGAGCATGTGACTAGATTAAGTTTAATTGGACTACAGCTGGCGCTGATTGTGTGCGCATGGGGTGGGGGTTGACTGATTTGGCATCTTCCTGCATTGTGTTTCATTGTCTCCTTCTTCCCTTTCCGCTTTTTCTGCAGAGATTATAAGGCACTGTGAGAAACACTTAGAGAATTAAAATGGAAAATAACCCTATTATCTGTGAACAATGTAGAATGTAGGTGAGGTGTTGGTGCAAGGTCTGTGGTGTCAGCTAGTGAACGTGCTGGAAGCAAGACCCATATTACACTTTAAAGCCAGCAATATGCCGTGTAATGCACAGATGAAAGACGTTATCGGAGAAGCATTTGTGACTCTTGCTGCAGCAGTGTAGGGCATTGCCGCTTAGCTGGGTGCTCCTTGCTCACTAAGTGGATGGTACTGCTTTTGGAGGAGAAGGTTCACTGGGATCTGCATTATGTTCCAGAGCTCAGTTCAGAGCTTGAGATGAAACCTGCCTTTAGCTGTGGTTTAAGCTCAGAATGGGAACTGGAGCAGTTGGGGCAGAAGATAAGATTTTAAAATTTCATTGCTAGCTTTACTAGAGTTCCTCTGTCAGACTTGCCCAAAAATCCCTCTCCAACAGCTGCCTATGGAAGGGCATGAGATGAGGTCAAACATACAGTGATATTCCCCTGTGTGTTCTTCTAGTCTTCATCAATGTATAGCTCTGGGATTTCTTCAACCAGAGGTGATAACATGTTTAATAGTCTTGGATGGATTTTTCTTTCATAAATATGTCTAGCAGCTTTATGAATCCAAGCGAGCCTTCAGCATCCACAGCATCCTGTGCCTAATTTCTATAGCTTAACCATGCATTGGTTGATCTTCTATTTTCATTTGATATTGTCTAGTTCTTATATTAGAAAAGACTTTTTTTTCAGCTTCTCCGTGCAACTTATGACTTTTGTAGCTAGGATCATGTATTCCCTGAGGCTGCTGTTTAGCCCAAAGAGTCCTGCTCTCCTTAATCATTCCCATGCAGAAGTCAGTCCAAGTCCCTAATTGTCTTTACTGCCCTTCTCTTTACATTTTTAAATTCTGCTGCATCTCTTTGAGTTGGAGAGACCACAACTATGTTCAGTACTAAGGGTGACTCATCCTGGATTCATACGGTGACATAATGATTTTTTTTCTGTGCTCCTTTCTGAAGGCTGTAGATTTGTACATCAGACATTTGGGGAGTACTGTGCTACTCAGTGTGATTGCAGTGACAGGAGGCAGAACTACTAAAAACAGAACAATACAAAGGGCTCCCTGTTGAAAAAGGTAGCATCTCATGCAAGAAGTGGGGCAAC
Source organism: Nothocercus julius (assembly GCA_013398735.1). NCBI lineage: Eukaryota > Metazoa > Chordata > Aves > Tinamiformes > Tinamidae > Nothocercus > Nothocercus julius. Next base: position 314,124 of record VZSV01000050.1, on the reverse strand, counting down.
TAGTAGAAGACAAGAAGAAAAGCACCGCTCTAAGATGTTTCACGCACTGAGAAGGGAAGTGGTTTCAGGAATCTGAAGATGACAAAATAGTTTCAGGGGAAGAAGCAGTGAACGTGGGGCATATGTTAAGGTTATTAATGGGAAAGGCTACAAAATATAATGAAAAGGCAGATGCTAACAGTGAGCAATTTAATAAGAAATGCAGATAGAGAGCCAGACTCACCGCAGTGTAATTCAATTTAAGCCAACAAGTGAGGAAACACTGGAAGAATGAATTTGCTTCATGCTATATAATATTGGTTTTGATTCTCTTTGCCATCTTTTGTCCTCCAGGTGTTTTCCATCATGGCTAGAGATGGAGAACAATGATTATTGTTGGTTCATGCTGAACGTGAGGCAAGCAACACATGTCAAAGCAGAGACCTTATGCTGATGGCATTTCTATAAACCTTTCTTCCTAAGTGTGGTAATTTGTAGAGAGAATCTGAATAGAATAGGGAGAAACTGGAATAAGACAAGGCAGGCAAGAAAAAGGAGGGCAACCTTCCAAGAACCTCCAAGAACAGTACACAGGAAAACAAAATTTTCTAGGTCTTGCTTCTATTTGGGTTGAGGAGTTGTCCTTTGCATGAGCTGCGTCATTTTTTTCAGTGTTTCCTCTTACATGGACTTTGGAGAACATAATTGGAAATATGAAATTTATGACTTATGAAATATTTGGTGCTGTCCAGGTGTTATTTTGGACTGAATACTATTTATTTGCCTGAAATGTGTGTGAACAAAAAAAATTTTCTGTTTGGGGGACAAATTTGCCTCCCTTAATTAACTTCCCTATGCTAGAATTTGGCCAGTAATAATACAGTTGCTTTGAGAAATGTATAATGGCATCTTAAACTTCTATGAACACTGAGGAATGAAGTTTTATGTTTCATGTGAAAAATTACAATGCCGGCAGTATATTGTGTGTTAGCACCATGCTGAGACATTGGCTTACCAGTGATTTGAAGAGAAGACTATCCCCTTTTCAGGGAATAACACTGCATCTGTGTTTTCCCTGGAGCTTTTTCTGCTAAATAGTGATCAGACATTTGCTAAATGTAAGAGGTTTGTGAGAATTAGGAAGGCCAGAGCCCTAGGTATTCTGCCAAGAGATCACCAATCTCTGCTTATCTCTTTCATGGGAACAGACCTGTTAAAGAAACATCTTGTAACAGGGGAAAAACAGATCTGAATATCAAATGTTACATTTCTTAGCTAAACAGAAATATAATTCTGAATTTAAATCTATGTAGCAATGTATTTTTACATATTTTTTTTTTTCATGAGAGCCATGCCTAGAATTCATGTATAGACCTGCTGCTTTCTGAGCTCAAATCTGTTGACAAAAGAGCTGTGGACAGCTAACATAAGGTGTTTGAAAAATATTTTTACCACACTGTTTGTGGGAGGTGTTCCATGGATACCATGGAATCTAGGGACAGGATTTCCAAGCTAATGATCAGCTGGAGGCATCAGCTGGCAGTGGGATGACCATTAGAAACAAGGCAGGAGGGCAGCAATCAACACGATGCTTTTGTGGTGCTTTCCAGAAAAAGCTGGCTGCTTGTAGCTGCCTGCAATAAAAAATAATATGCTTATTACTGTTTCACTTAGGCATGAAAAATAATGATGCCAAGCTTAAATATAGAACAGAGCACTGAAAGAAGTAGTTAGGAAAAAAAGGAATGAGAGCAGCTAATTGTGAGTCTGATTTGTTGGGCTTCTACATTGGGCTTTGCTACTTATTTTGTACCCCCCTTGTCCCACCTCTGGCTACCAGCAAAAAGAATCCTTACTGTAAAGCACAAATGTCCCTCTTGTGTTTAAGCATTAATTTGGAGAGATGCTGTAAACTGCTGGCTACCCAAAGTCATTAAAAGCAGTATAGTTAGTAGGGAACCTTCAGCAGTCAAGGGCTATTGACAGCCCTCAACCTTCACCAAATTGTTTCTCCTCTGATCATTTTGTAAGTCTGGTTTCATGCATATTTCATGATTTTAGCTAGTCAAAATTTTAGCTAGTCTGAACTAGCCTCTTGCTTCAGTGGCACCCCCTGATCAAAGGGTACAGTACAATTTGACTGCAGCAAAATGTGCTGTGCACCATCTCTAATTGGCCGGGCTGTCAATACGGGATTTCAGCCTGCCCAGAACTTTCAATCTTCCCTGCTTTATGTGCATTAAATCTTTCACCAACTACAAACTGCCTTCCCCCCTGCCCCATACTTTGTGCCGGAGGAGAGCTATAGTCCATAACCTTTGTTTTCAGTTTTATCATAAATTGAAATACACACACACTTAAATTTTCCTAATAAATAAAGTGCTATGTTGTTCTAAAGCTGCCTTTTCACCTCATTACAGCTCAGCGGAGTGGAGAGTGATGTCATGGTTGACCCAGCACCAGCATGCCCATAAATGATACAGTATGTTCCCCCCTTTACTTCCTGGCTAAAGCACTGGGAAGGAGCTTAATATGAAATTCATGCCGTGATGACAGATTTAAAAGTTGCTACAGACTGTAACAGACAGCAACTGCATTTTGCAGACATACATGACACATACCACTCTCTTGTATTTTTAAGTGATGACATTTTCAGTTTAAAGAGTTATGTTTCTATCGCATATTATGGCTGTCTGTCTACAAAATTAGGCAGGAGGAGGGAAGGAAAGGACAGGACAGAGAAAACACTGAATTTGATATAGAGCTCTGCTTGGAGAATATGTTGAATATTAATCAGTGTTTTGAGGGGTGGCACGCACCACTTTGGAGGCAGACTGCACTTCGGCCCTTCGCCTTTTGGTGGATTTGGGCTGTTTGGAGGCAGACAAAGTGGCTGTACTTCAGCTGGTCAAACGGGCCCCTTGCGCTTTTAACAAGGAGACTGAAAATCTAAGTGGTGCTAAATTGTAAATCTGCAAGCAGGAAGCTAACACGCCAAACATGAGGCACCCTTCTTCGGCTGGGCTTTCCAAGCAATTAAATAAATAGCCATCATGTGGTGTCTCCAGGGCAATAAAACCTGCCACTGAGGAGGATTTATGGGAATGGGCAAGGGAGGATTTTACCTGATAGAGAGCTCTGATGTTCTCCACTTGCACCTATGTCCGGGCTGGAGAAGCTTCTCATGAAAATAAAGCTTGACTGTAAATAAGGACACAGGTTTATAACCTTGGCATCTTCCTTCACCCTCTGCCGGCTGCCCTTTTCTGTAGCTACTCAGTATCACAGCATACATGACAGAAAAATAGTCACTCAAATTGATACAGAGCGAAGTTATGCAAATACATAAGAATGGATTACCAGCGTTGCAGTAGATCAAAATACAAAATAACGCTGGCCTCTTACCAGAAGGCATTTCATACTGTTGCTGCAGCTCATGCTGCAGTTTATGCCAAAAAGGAAACTTCCTACACTGGAAAGTGTATTCATTAATTTCCTTCAGGATTCTCAGACTGCTTACCAGGATGTTGGAGCAGCTGGAAGGAAGAATATCCTGGAGAATCCTGCCAGCTTTTACATTGAGATGCACATGCACAGAAACAGAATTTTGACATCTTTTAGATGCTCAGCACCCACCAGTGAGAGCTGAGGGAAGCCAGCACCTTGCAGAGTTATGTCTGGTATTCGTGATAGGAATTCCCACTCATAAGAGACATGATCAACAAAGCTTATGGTTTATGTACCTCAATACTGAATTTCCACATTTTGATTTAAGGACCCCTGGTAATATAACCGATGGGGACTAAATTTTCCTGCCCTGCATGAATGCAACATTGCCAGTCTGTTCAATATTCAAGTTGTTTACCAGATAGAGTTTTCCTCCAACTGCCTGAAGCCAAATCCCTTCACATAGAGAAGCAATTCTTACAATGGAGCATAAAGCTCCTGTTCCAGTAAGGCATCAGCTAGTGAAGAACAAAGCAACTCTAAGGGAATCAAAAGAAAATTAAACCTCCAACCCCACTGAATCTGTAATATTTTGGACCTCAAAAAAAAAAAAAAAAAAAAAAAAAAAAAAAAAAAAAAAAAAAAAAAAAAAAAAAAAAAAAAAAAAAAAAAAAAAACAAGATTTGTTGTCTTTTCTTTTTGAGTTTCAAATGAGATCTGGAATTTTTAACTTTCTTAAAGTCATAAAATCATAAATCTCATCCAAAAACTGACTGGGAGATCTCCTGCTTTGGTCCTAAAGCTGAGCTAGCTTGTAGAAAGGCTGCAAAGCATGTTGGCTTCTGGAGATCCTGTTGTTCAGCAGAGAAGCTGACATGAAGGTGATAATTCAATTATATGGCATGTATTTCAAAATATCCTACAATCTAGAATGTACGTGTCTGAGGGCAGAGTAAAACCTGTGCAAAGATCTAAAGGCTTCACTGTGAGGTTTTGAAGAGATGTCACGCTACTGTCGCCAGCTGATTTTAGATGGAGTGTTGTAAATAGTTTTGACATAGGTAGTAGGGTATGTTGTTTTCTGTCTTCTGTTACAGCTGCCAGACCACTGGGAACATCTTTTTAATTCTCCAGTCAATCCAGTTTCCCACATCTATATCAATTTATCTTTGTCTCTTGCAAAGCCCCACTTAGCTGAGTGGCTCTCATTTGTCCCCTGACCTTTGACTGCTACTGGTTATGGTGAGTATAGGATAAGGAGGGGAAATTGCCATGAGAAAGGTGTTTTTTTTCTCTATCAATCCCTTGAGGAGCAGCCTAGTCAATGCAGAAAATATGAGGATAATTTGTAAGTTTTAGCTTTATTTTGATTCCAAATATTGCTTTAAAGTATTATTGTCCCTACTAAGTATATAAAAACATTCTTTAGGAAAAAAGTTATCATCATCCTATTTTCTGGAGATGAGAGTGCATTAGTTCCGAAATCAGTCAGGTTTTATTCACAGCAGAAAATTCCTTTGACATTGGGTGCCAATTTTTTTTTAATTATTGTTTTAAACCAGCGAATACTAGATTCCTATCACTTTGCTAGTTTCATTATTGTACAGGCCACAGAGGACTGTTACTAATTTCTCAAAATTAAGACATTTTGAAGTGAAACATAGCTGACATTATCAAATGTAAGGAATTAGAGACCCTTTAAAGCTAGCGGCTTGCTCTCTCTCCAAACCTGGAGCACAGTAATAAATAACTGATCGACTTAACTGGAATCAGGAGGGTAAATGTTCAGAGCTCGTGTGCATGTAAATGCTCGTTGCTCTGTTTATCTTTCTAAAAGTAAATGGGTCTCCATAGACCCATATGATACTGCCAACTTTAATCACGAAGTGTTCAGAAGCGGTGACGGCCTCTTGAGGAAGGCGGCTGCGTTAGCGTTAAGCAGGATGAGCACGGCGGCAGCGGCTGCGTTTGGCCGAGGTTCTGCCGCTGGGCAGGCTGCGGGGCTCAGCGCAGCGCGCGGCTGCGCGGCGAGACGCGCCACGGCGGAGGGGAGCCGGGACGGGGCGGCTGCCGGCTGTGCCGTGCGGCAGCGGGAGCCTCGCGGCGTGAGGAGCGGCCTCGCGCCGTCTCTCTGCCAGAAGTGGGACAGCGAGAAGCAACCAAAACACTGCGTTGTGGCATCCCAATCCAGCAACACAGGAAACAGTATTACAGGACAGGAACATGCTGTCATTTAGGACTTTAAGCTGTAGAGTGACGCTCATTGTTCTCACGTTCTTCATTCGCACATTGTTCACTGGTAATTGCTTTTACAGAAATGCTCTGCAAATTTGGAGGCTGATTCTACAGATCTTGCCCATGTGACTTAGGAGTGAAAGTTACCCTCTTGAAACTCGTGGTTAACACGTGGGCAAGTCTTGAGCTGATACCTCATTCAAAAACAATGAAGGAAAAACGGCTTTTTTTTCTACCCTGGCTTGCCTTTATGAAATAACGCGTATTTCATATCCAAGGCAGACGTCCCTGGCCTCTACGTTCTAAAGCAATCAGGCTCCCCAGGCTCTTCTCTGCAGAGCTGCCTTTCCGGCAGGTCAGCCCCCGCCTGTGCTGTGTGTGGAGTTACTCCTGCCCAGGCGCAGGTCATCTCCCCAGACAGTCAATATTAACAGTTGATGCCAGATAGCTGGGAAGGGAGGCATGTATCACAGAATAGATATTAGTGCTCAAAACACCTTCTGCCATTATCAATCTATGTGCAAAAAATTACAGGGAGGCTTCTCAATCAGCTGGAAGAGAACTTTGTGTTAATGTGTTAATATCTGCCAGGCTTTTGTGCTCTCAGAAACTTCTCTTTTCTGGGTGATGGCTACAAAAGCTTTGTAACAACAGGCTCTGCCATGGTGACAAATTCTGTCTCATTGCTTGCTTGGATTCCCTGTGGTCTCTCAGTATCATTCATGTTCCCAGGCCTGGAAGTAAAATCTTTGAGTAAGGACTCTTTTTTACTTGCCGTATTTTACAGCACCTTTCACAGTGGGTTCAGCTTAATGGTCTTGTTAATGCAAATATATAATAAATAAAAAAAAAATCAATTAATAGATCATATTCAAATGCATAGTCAAACCAGGGAAAAGGAGTGACACCAAGAAAGATCACAGAAAGTGAGCAAGAGATTAGGCTGAAACCTCTATGTCATCCTTTAGGCAGATGTTGCACACGTTACAGCCAGTGGAATTTTTGTCATCTGATATGCTAGAAAACCACTTTAGTAAAAATTTGCATGACAGATGCACAGGCTTCCAATCAGCTGCCGTGCAGGGAAAGCTGGCACTTACCAAGAAAAGATTAAAGGCCAAATTTACTGATGTTAAGCACTAACTTACTTCACCAGACGTGCAATTGGGATGAACAGGCAGTAAACTTGGATAAAGAAAGTTGATGGTGTTTACCTAGGAGTGATGGGATGATGTTTTGGAGAGAGGAAAAAAAGCTGAACAGATAAAAATGAAATGAAATAAAATGAAATGAAATGAAATGTCTTGTAATGGCAGAAACCTCTTTATCTAATGCATGTCAGAATCACTGATCTTTGGTAATTAATTACCAAGTTAAATTTGCCTGAAGTTATCTCAAAATGGGATATGGTTTATCTCTGTTTTATTTAGAGATGTATATCTAACCAACAAAATGTTATAGGGGTTTTGCAAAGCCAGGTTGTGGGTTTCACTTTTGCTAAAACATAGTGTCACCTCACACAACTGCTCTCCAACGCGAAGATTCGCGTTCTGACAGTGCTCCACTGCAATTTTCTCTCTTTTCAGAAGACAGCAGAAATGTTGCTGTATTCATGCAACTTTCTTTTTGAAAGGATATTTTCTGCTCTTTTTCCCTTCTCTCTTCTTTCTAGGGTACGGCATTTTTTTTCTCCCTGTTCTAACCTTCTAAACAGTCAGAATAGAAATCTACTGTAAATTTAACTGTTCATAGGAGAGTCTAATTGAAGCTTTTTGGCTATTCAGTACAATGATTAGTCAAGTATTATATCCAAGGAATATAATCCAAGGATGCCTGGATTTGAACAGGGTGTTAACTGTGTGACTTGAGCCAATGAGTACCATGTACTCATTAACATCTGTTGTATTTTATTTTACTGGTAGATAAAATGCTACATGCATCTACGAAGAAGCACAATTCACCTGTGAGTGAGCTGGAATAAGCTGGACAAAGGTTGTTGATTATTTGGAATGGAAATGGAATTTAATTAATCCTCGTCTCCTCCTGCCCAGAGCTTAATCCCAGAATATTCTTCAGGATGACTTGATGTATCTTTTGGTGTTACCAAGACCTGAGTGACTGCAGATAGCCTTCTTTCTAAAACTATGGCGGATGTGGTCTTGATATAGCACTTACATCTTTATGTAGTAAATCCATTTGGAATAAGTACAGTCAATTTTTGATACCTTTACTGTTATATTTTTTTTTTGAAGTCTTGAAAATTATATATGTGCTAAATATATTGACTGATAGTTATGCCCACTAAAAATTCAAGTTGTGGTTTTGAGTATGGCTTTGTTTATGCGAATGTTTGAGATAAACTGGCACTCAAGTGAGACCAACATTTAATCCAGTTTGACTGTTATTTGTCATGTGTTCTCCTTTTAGGACACAATTTGCTTTCCCTTCTTGGATATTATAAATAGACAGGATGAGTAAGTCTACCCAAACTTTTCTCACCCTTTTTTATAGGCGTTTGACAATGGCTTTGAGTATTTTCTTGAATCTCTGGGAAGACATCTGTGATAAGCAGAAAATTCTAGTACCTTGGTGCCATTACTTGAGAAAGAAATTTCTTTTGGATTTAGCTGAAAGTCTTGTAAGCAGATACTTTCAGTGCTTTCAGATAAGATGTGTTCTAAAAATGCTTAAATGGATGACTTCATGCTTCATTTTATGACATTCCTGGAATACTGTTACAAATACAATAAATGTTCATTTAATCACGAATACTATGCTAGTTGTCATTTGTGAGACACTGCAATAAAGTTCTCACAAGTTCTAAATGGCCTATTTTATATAGAATACAATATTGTTGAGCTATAGCACTGACGTTCATTTTAGGCTCAAGGATTTAAGTTTTAAATTGAAGGGTCTGTCTCTTATTTCGCCATGCACATGACTTCCCGTAGAAGTTAATCTCTAAATGCACTGAGTCCTACCATTTTATAACATATTTTATAGGGGAAGATAATTGCTCTTGTGGTGCTCTTTGCTCTGGTTTTGTTAAGTTTATTCTAGAAATCTGCTACCTATAAAAACTAACAAGAATATCCATGTCAAAATAGTTTTCCTGTGGTACAACTGCCTAAACACAACAAATGAAGCTGATATGATGCACGGTTTATGCATACTCTTTGTATAGTTGTGAGTGACATTTACCACTTGGCATAAGCTATTTACATCCGTTCATCAAAATATGACTCCCCGTTGCAGGCTTCTAAAGCTAAGCCAGTAATATACATGATTATGGTAATTTAAAAACGAAACATAGTGTAAAAAAAGAACATGATAAATGCATATCATCTAACTCTTTATGGCTCCAGTAAATTTTGCACCTTAGGCTAGAGCAAATACATTTTGAGTTTCTCGTGCGACAATCATTTTGGAAATGAGTCAGTCAACAGGCTTTTCCTTACTCGTTATTACTTCGCCTAAAGATCTTAGGAATCTGCTTTTGTTTCTTTATCAATTTATTTCTGAGAAACCCGAGTTTTTCATTATCCATTTATTTCTGAGTTACCTAGTGCTAAAATCACAATTTCCCTTCAGTTTGTAATGGGGACGAAAGTAAATCGTCTTTCTATTCTGCGAGTCTACTTCTGTGCCTGAAAATTTCATTCTCAGTGTGATGCTTTCATCTATAAATTAATACAGCAGATACTCATCAAAGAGCCTCAGAATGGAGAAAAAAAAAAAAGGTGCTCTTTCCTGGGATCAAGTAATCAGCTAGATATTTTCATGCTCTTTATTTGCAGCGCAGTAAATCCTTTTAGCAAGTGGAAAAGCCCGTGCGAAGGGCTGGGAAGGCACTTGGTGAGTTACACAAAGGCTGTGCGGTTTAGACCTTTTCTGGAACGCAGGCTGCAGTTTAGCTGTCGAGGCACTATCATTCTCCTCAAAGGTGAAATGATTTAGAGGCCTAGAGAAACTTAATTTTTCTTGATCACCATGTGCAACCTGGAATTTTAATGGCAGGCATAATTAATTCTTCTGATGTTAATCATCAGGGCTGGGCTCCACAATTATCAGCCTCGTGCAGCTGGGGCATGGTGCAGACATGAAAAATTAGGAAAATGAATCAGTAATAGGGTGGCAGATTTAATCTGCATCATGAAAACAAAGTTAAAAAGAGGGAGATCGAGAGAATTTCAGCTGAAGCTTTTGTGCCAATGAGCACTGACAGAACTGAAAAATGTTGCCGATGTCCAAAGTGATTGGTAATTACCAAGCCATTGAATTTTTTATTGTCAATTTATCATTGCGCCAGAGGTTAAATTTAACATCTTCTTCTAAAGCCATCACTCTAGGAGGAAGGCAAGCTTTGCATCACGTGGCCCAGGAGTCAGTGAAAGGTTAATCAGGTATTCCTTTAGTTTGTGCATGCTTCCAATCAGTCTTTCCTTTTGTGTCCTTTATGCTGCATCCATACCGTGGGGTATTTTCTAATTTATATTACCTGTGCATTTCAAAAAATATATTAGATTGCATTCCTCAGCACAGCATCATCTGTCTTGCTGTATATTTGTAATGCAGTATTTTCATACTTCCCCAGGCATATTTTATACCCATTTTAATATATATATATATGTATATAGGAATTTTATATATACAAAGAACCTCATGAAATAAGGAAAGCATTTCCCAAGTAACAAAGAGAATAATCTCCAAAAGCATTGCAGGAATTTAAAAAATACAGGCCTTTTTTTTTTTTTTTTTTTTTTTGTTAGCTTCTAAATGGTGTTCTTTAGTTGAAGCCTGTTTTTACTTTATGCTGATGCCATGTTGTTTGCAAATGGTCTAGTTTAAAATCAGGTAATATCTGGGATGCTATAAACTGCTTTTGGGTGTAAGGACTGTGAAGGAGAAGTTGTCTGAATTTTGCATCTTGCACAATGCCCATTGCAGTTGTGGCACTTAATGAATGATAAATATCCACAGTTCATAAAGGAAGCTCACGCTGGTCCTTCGAATGTTCCCCCTCAAGAATACTTAGTAAATGGTAGGGTCTTTGTTAATGCAAAAGATATAAAAGACTGAAAAAGGACAGCATCTAAGCATCCTTGTAATAGAAATATGTGACATACATATACATAGATCTATTAGGAATCAAATTGAGCCCTGAAGTGTGTGGAAATCTGTTAAATGAAATAGCAGGATTTGTGTTTCTCTGATTATGGTTAGATCTGTCCCCCAAACTCCAATACTCATTTCTATTTATCAGTCTTAACATAGTGTTAAATATGTCTCAGTCTACCTCAGTTTTGCTGAGTAATCTCACTTCTATTTGCTCTATTTTTTATGTGAATGTTATATTTATTTTAGATTCTAGGCTGTGCTCAGATTAAAGGAATTGTATGCATTTTCTATAAATTAAAAATGAAAATGGCCTTTAGGGGAGAGTCAGTGGAAGAATCAATGCATGCATTAATTACTGCAATTCATTACCCAAATAAACACAAGACTCAGCCTTTTCCTGGATACAAATTTACGGATATAAGATGTTTACAAGAGACAAAGGCTTGTGATCCTGCTCATTTTAATCTGCAGATCAAAGTACGTGAGCCCATTCCTGGCCGAGGCTCCTTTGGGGATACCATAGCTGGGATCAATCCCCACATGCAGGCAGTGAGTTATTGCTGCTGAATACAAAAGCTGCCCACGTGACATCACTGTCCCCTAACAACAGGGATGCCCGCTCCAGATAATGCTTTGGAAGAGCTTGTTTTCTTGGTACCCCACTTTTCTATAATTAAACCATAAAGCAGTACCTGTACAATGACCTCTGATTCCCTTCATAAACAAATATATGCCTCAGTGTAGAGCAGCTACTCAGTCATTTGGAAGAAAGGAAAAAAAAAAAGAAAATGTAATCTTTAGCTTCCCAGAGGCTTTCTGGAATATAAGCAGAAGGTTAGGAAAAATATAGCAAATAAAATTATACAGAAAAGATGCAGTGATTTTTTGAAAAGATATCATATTCTTTTGAATTAGTATCCTGTCTTTTCCATAAGAAGAGACTAGAAGAGCATTGGAAGAATGTAATTTTTCCTATCAGCATTTGGATGCCTCCCTTGGTCATATTTTATAGGCGGAGGATGAATTATCATATGAAGGTTTGTGTTCGCAGAGCCTGATTTGAATCGTGCCGCGTTTCCCAGCGCTGCCTTTGTGCTACCCCACAATTCGCACCAAGTCTCGGCAGCCCACAGCCAAACACATACTGGCCCATTCCCGCTTTCCTCTTGGAGCACTCAGCTATTTTAATTGAATTCTGTCCAAAACTGCAACTAATTAAGAATCAATTGAGGACCATTAAGTGGGACTAAGCCAGCCAGTGCTGAATATTTCAAAAGTTTGCTTTAATGAGAGGAGTTCTTGGGTAGAGGGAAAAAAGCCCACAAAGAGATTAAAGATAGTGTAGGGACCTTCTCCAGTTGAACTAAACAACTAATGCTACACAGAAAGATGCTGAACTTGTAGTCCTCTCTAATTGATCTCGCTGTTCTTAAGGAAACTCCAAAAAAAAAAAAAAAAAAAAAAAAAAAAAAAAAAAAAAAAAAAAGAGTGCAGGTATTTACTGGGTGCTAGTCATTCGATAGCTATTTATAAGCGTCGGCAATTGTTGCAGTTCACAGTCTCTCTTTCTCTTCATCAGAGAAACATGTGTTATCTCTTTTCAGACACATTAACCTTAGAACTGTCCAGACATTTTCTCTTCTTTAGGCTTTGTACTTCTGCAACATCTGTTTATCTGCACTGCGTTGCCTGCAGATGGTATTTTAAAAATTTGTTAAGGGGTTAGGATGCCATACTTTTGACAGCTGTAGTTTTGCTTCACCACAGAACAAAACTTTGCTAAAAATCCTGTGCTTTGAAGGAATGATTTTATTCCCGTTGTTCCTTTAGGCATATCAGTTTCTCCTCCCCAATCTTTTGCTATTATGAGTTCTATTAATGAGCTGATGGTATGGGCATTTAATCTTTTTAGGAGGAACAGAAGAAACAATATATGATTGATTTTGATTATTAGTGTGTGAATGCATACAACCAGATTGAGATAGTCTAATATTTAAGTACTAAAATCAGTACACAGTAAATTGAAAATACAAGCCTGAACATTTTATGTGGTAAATCCTAAACCTCACAATGACCTCAGCTTATGAGAAACCGCTTGGATGCGGTTTCTTGATTCGAGGCAAACTAAACATAGTGACAAATCTGCTGTGACTGTGTTTAAGAAACAAGTACGCAGAGCAGTTTATATTCCTAGCATGTGAATATGAATGTACATTCAATGGAGGCCTTGGTGCAATAATTTTATACTCAGTATACATTTTAGATATTTTGTAGAATAAATTAAGAATTTTCACAGGATGTTACTAGGAACCTTCATTATTTCAAAACACCAGTTCATTTGACTGCAGTGGAAAGAACATGTTTCCATTATGCTTGCTTGAAAGATAAGGTTTTTGGCCTTTTAACTGTTTGTTTTCTATTTTCCGGTCTGAGCTTTAATGCCAAAAAAATATTGTGTGCTCATCCACTATTCTCTTGCAAAAGATAGCAATTAATATGACAAATCAGAGCAATCATAAACAGCAAATAATTTTGGCATTATTTACCTTTTATTTACCTTTGTAGAAAAAAGGAATGGTTCCTAATCAGGAATGAAAAGTGCTCTTTGTCGCCTTTTACATCAGTCCTTGCTTTGGATACACGGATAACCTGTTGATGCAGAAATTGTGTACCCTTTCCAAATTCTGCTTTTGGAAGCTTTATCTTTACCTCCTGTGAAAAAAAAAAAAAAAAAAAAAAAAGAAAAAAGAAATGGAATTCATATTTGTAATGAATTCGTAGTGAAAACAGCAAAAGAAAAGAAGTTGGGAGGAGGAAGAAAAAAGGCTTTTTTAAGCCATGAGGACCTCCTTGGGCTCAGTTATGATCAGCCTGGCCAGCACAGCAATACACCTGCCGGTTCACGAGGCCTTCTTCATTTGTATGTGGTTAAGAATATCGTCTTTATACTGCTCCAGTTTCGATTCTGTTAGATGTCTTCCAGACTGGTCACATCTCTCTGCGAGTCCTCTGAAGCTCTGTTTTTGTTGCTGTTGTTTTCTGTAGGGATTCTGGTAGCTATGTCATGGTAGGTATGTCACTGGCTACAATTTCTGAGACTGTGTAAACTGAAAAAGACTGAATCATCTTTATTTTTATTTTTACTTCTTGGCATATATCTACTGCCTTCTTTCCTATGGAGTTTGCCAGCAAGATGGAGCTACAAGAATCTACCACTGGCCTTGTCTTTCTTTCAAAAATTCATGAAACACATTTGACATCGCTGCAGGCAAGATCTTCCTGTCACTAAAAGAGGAATGGAGGGATGTGAAAGGGGAACCTGTTCTTTTTCCTCATCTTCCTGGCTATATTTGGTGCTCCCTCCCTGCTTCTCCAGCTTGACGTCTCTGATAAGAGCTCACTTCCTCTCTCTGTTGGAGCAAGGGCTGGCTGCTCCCAAAGGGATGGGGAAGTGGAGGGTGCTCATGACACAGGCCGGTCTAGGCGAGTCTAGTCAGGGCCCTTGAGGTCTGTTAGTGTCCTCAGGGCTGTGACAGAACTGTAGGGTTTATGGTTCAATGTATATTTCTCCTGCTTCCCATTCTCCAGTCACTGAATTCTTTTCTCAGTGCCACCAAAAATGGATTTATACGATGCCTCTGCACTTCCCTACTTGTCCTGTACTCTCCAGCTCTGCCTTTCTTCACTGGTCTAAGAGTTTTAATACAAAGTGACAGCAAGAACAGTAAAACCTTGTTATAATGTCACTTGGGGTTTGGATAGAAAACAATATTTATTTTAACAAATCCATGGTCTCATAGCAATTTTGCTGTTGGCACAGTGCTGCATACCATGGCTGCTTGGAACTCCATAGCCCCAGCAAAGACATTTCTGCTTCCTAACCATGGCTGCTTCCTCACCAACAAAGGAGTATTTCTCGTATTTGCTAACGGGATGCTGCTTATGACACACGCTTGAACTCATCTGATATTCTCCAACAGGAGGCAGGCGTCCATGTGCACTCAATCAATATCATTTTAATAAATCATGGCCAAATGAGGGTGGGGGCAGAACAGACAGGAAATAGGTATGTTAACATTCATTTGAAATGATTGCTGCTGATAAAGGCATCCTGCTGGCTCTCCCACTCGGGTGGATAGTAAAGCAAGGTCACAGAGCATTAGGGAAATGGAAAAAAACAGTGACATGAGAATCATGGACATCAGAGGCAAGGAACAGTATGATTAGGAATTGAACTGAGCAGTGGCAAGGACTGTGTATTAGCCCATGTTTTGCTAGTGCTGCTACTGAGCTACTGAGTGTTCAAAACAAGGCTTTGCGGTTCTTGAATAACTCCCTACAGCAGTGATTTCTCCATATAATTTAACTTAATTTGTTACTTGTAATGGTATAAATGTGCAGATTGACTTTAAAATATTTACATTTGTGCCTATTCAGTAGGAAAAAAAAAAAAACCTAAAGTGAAACAAAACACGGATACAACTGATGTTTCCCTCTCCCACTCCATGCACTTATCACCAGCCCTCTCGAGAAGGGCCCAAAAAGCTCCTGTTCCAGGGGCACTGGAAGCTTTGCACTTATATGAAGCTTTTTATTCAGATACTGGCTTTCTTAATGTATTTTATTCATATGAAAAATAATTGCATCTTCAAGATTATCATTAGAGGTAAATATTGTTGGTATAGTATCAGATCAACAGTCGTCTTCTCCAGTTAGGAAATTCTGCCTTATTTACAGCTATTAACCTAGTAACCTCTCCCAGCTCTACCCAAAGAAATTACAGTACATGAATGCCCTATGAGACCGAACTGACCAGAAGACATAAAAATGTACATCCTCATTCCAAGTTTCTCTAAAGTTTCCTTGAAAAAATGTCCAAGTTTAGAAACACTCAGATAAACTTCAAAGTTGGTTTTGGTTGTGGCACCATAAAGTCTGTGGGCTTCTGACATCATTTGGGGTTTTGGAAATTTAGACAGTATATACTGAGCCAATATGTTTTGCATTGGCAATCACCTGCCAATTACCTCTGCCTTCTGTTGACATAAGGTGCAATGGAACAGGATAAAAAGCCATAGAAATAAAATATCAGTGGTGGGGCAGCCATGAGCTGACAGGAGAGGCAGAGAGATGTGGTGGCGTATCTTAAAACAAACCATGCCACATTGGTCAGTACGAGCAGGAAGAGGTTATGAAGTAAATGTGCACCTGAATTAGCCCAAGACTGTAAACCCTCATTCTGACCTTGGAAATTGTGAACATCCATAAACCTGTTCTAGATGTTGTTTTGAGAACATGTTCCTGGCATGAAACCACATAGAGGGAACTCATTCTTTCACCATTAATATCAGGATTTTGTTTAGCCAAACAAATTCGCTAGATCATATATGGCAAACATAAGGTCTTTTCATTGCAGCAAATTCTGATACCAGCATAAAAACTTGTGCAGATAAGAATATACAACTATGGTCTAAAAAGTGCCTGTGATGGCCACCTAAGCTGCATGCGAATGCACTCTCACGAAGCCTTGTAGTGAGAAGGAGGTCTGTTTGCTTGAATGACTTAAGCTTGTAATCCTCATTCAGGTAAAACTTCTGCTATAGACAGGCTTTGTGCAAAAACTTTAGGACTGTAGGACTGAGACTTAAAAGGGAGTTTGCTTTTGAAGTAATTTATTCTTTTTTTTTTTTTTGAGGAACATAAAAGAGTCCACAGAGCGAGCAGTGGTACATAAAGACAAAGACAGGCTGAGTATTACATCTTACCAGGGATGCACAAGTGTTAGTCAAATGGAGAGATGACAGTAGAATAAGGAAACAATTAAACTTCAATAAAAGAAAATAAGGAATAACATTCCAGTCCAATCTAATCACATTATGTATAGCATAACTTTCAAATTGGAAGTCTATAAAAACCAACCACACCTCAGCCAGTTTGTCTGGCATCCGTCCTGTATAATAAGCCAGAGGTTCCTCGTGGCACAACTCCAAGCAGTTTGAAACCATGTCTGCAGTGGGATGGCACTGAGCCACATTTCCAAAGAGGCAGAGTCATTTTTCTGGTGGGAAAGGTCAGGCAGTGCAGAGCCATGAGGGATTAGATTCCCTTTCTCGGCTTTTTCTCCATTCTTACTCCTTCAAATATATTTCTTTTAATAGTAAAATTAATTCACAAACAGAAAACCTGCCATTACAATAATGTTAAAGATCCATTTAAACTGACAAGCAGCAGGAAATCCAGAAGCAGAGTAACCTGGCTTGTGTCATTATAAAAGTTAGTAAAGTATTTGATAGGTTGCTAATTACTTTTTCTCTTTCCCAACAAACTGTTTAAACTCTTATCTAATACCGATAGAAAGAAGAAGAGACTGTAAAGGATGATCTCATTCCCATGTCTTATATTTGATTTGTGCAGTGCATATATGAATAGTAGTAGTTAATTTACATATATCATCCAGTTTAAATAATAATCTTATTCATAATGTGTAAATGGACTCCATATGTGACCATCATTCCTAATTTTCATTATGGGAACACATATGGGAACTGTGCTCACCCAGGGTAGAATCCTGGCTCCATTGAAGTCAATGGCAAAATTCCCAATAATTTTGCAAGGGCCAAGATTTCACCCTTGATGTTCAGCCACCCTAGCAATACAAAGAACCAATGTTGAGAAATAGCATCCTGTGCTCTTGTTCTGTCTTCCCACACCTCACATAAGTTTGAGCAAGGACCGAGTAATCGCTGAATTAATGCAATCCATTCCTCTGAGTTTTCTAGCTTGCATCAAGTCCTCTGCTTGGTGTGAGAGGGATCCAGATTTACAGTCATAGTAGCCACACAGTTCTCTTTAAATGTGAGTAGTACCAATTATTGCAGAGTGTTTGTTGCGGAGAGGAGAGGCAAGACGACGTGGAGAGGAAGATGTCTGGGAAGTGAGACAAGCACTGGAGTATGCTGGAGAGAAGGGAAGGATGGAGCTTCTCAGCGGTAGGGACTGTGTCTCAAGGGAGCAAAGTCAGCGGAAACTTCAGCCCAGCCAATAACTCAGGACTGAATCTGGTTAAAGAGAAAACTCTGAACTAGTTGTTCTATGTAGCCCTTCATTTGGTGGGACTTTCCAGACATGTAGGAAGTGGGGAACATGGTCATGTTCTTGACCATGGTCTGTTCTTGTTCTTGCAATCTGACTTCATTCCCAACAGCCCTAGGAAGAGCCCGTGGGAAGTGATATGATAGGAAATGGCTTCTTCATGTGACTAAGTTGCAGCCATCCTTCATCATGAAATGGATGTTTGGGTCACGTGATGGTCATTGAGCAAGTCGTCCATGTTACTTGAAAGAAGATACCTCTGTTTTGGACCTGACACAGAAACATTATGAGTTACATGATGGAGAGAAGGCTTAGACGTGTACTAGAGCTAGGACTCTCCAGAAAAGCTTACATGCCCTTTTCCCATTGAAAAACCTGAAAAAAAGCATTGAAAAATTTCCAAGCCTGACCCTAGTTCAAACTTCACATAAGTTTAGCCTGTAATTAAAATTATTTTAAATAATTATTCCTATTGGAACTGGCAAAAAGGAGACATTTGGGTTCAAAGAACAATTTGGAATATTTTATTTAATGGTTATGCTCTTTAACAAATGTTCAGAAATTAAAAGTAGCAATTTGAAATGAAAAATCAATAATTTTGCTTTAGAAACTGTAACAGCATTCTATGTTTTCTGTTCTTTTTGCTCCCTTTCTTGACCATAAGTATTAGCTATTTCAAGAAGACTCCATTAACATTCTAGTCAAATTGCAGTTTTGACAAATCAAATTATGATCTGAATTTATGAAAACATGTCACTCAGCCTAATTACTTGATGAGATTCATCATTTTGGAATCCTTTCACTAGAAAAATTGCTCTTGAAGCTAACAGGCCAGATCACTGGCTGGTGTAAAGCAGGGTATCTCCACTGATGTTGCTGGCAAGGTCTCTGAAGTCGTCATGGTCACATAAGCGGCTGCTGAAGCAGACCCTGTGTAAGGAGTGCAAGATCAAGCTCCCTGTAGTATGGGGGGAACTGGTTAATAAAAAATTGGAACAATAAATTATATCGATAACTTGGGTTTTAGCTAATTTGTCTCTGGAAGTATTTTTTCCATTTTATTTTGTCTGCATTTTTATTTTTCAGCGCTAGGACATGACAAGGTGTGAATTATGATCTATTCATTCATGCCCAGTTTCAACACAACTGGGTGTGAATTAGTACTCCATAACTCATGTAGTGGAGTGTCTTATTACAATTATAAAATTTTATTAGAAAATGTTTTTTTAATATTTATATTGTTAATTAAATGATGATGAGTCTCATAAATTCTGAACAATGAGTTATGTTGTATTAGGCACTATTCAGATTTTATCTGTTAGCCAATCAGGGTACACAGATTTCTCTGCCTATTATTTAATATACTATTTAATAAAGTTGGACTATGATATTTTTCTTTAGTATGTGGAATTTCCTATTCCGACGGACTTTATCAGGAAATTCTCACTGCCACTTTGTAAACATAAGGGTCAGTATAGAAATATTATTTCCTTTTACAGAAGTAAATTCATCAAATGTGGGAAAGAGCACTTAACTCTTCATTTGAAAGGTGAAAGACTTGGTCACATAAATCTTGGGCAATTAAACAGTGATATTTCCGATGGCAACACTGGTCCCTCCTAAAGATCTGCCCACTAACCTTTGTAAAACACCTTAATTTTCAGTACTTTGGATCTGTCTCTGCATTTTTTCTCCTTTGTAAATTTGCTGTAAAGCCTCATTTCTGGTGTGTTTGTGAAAGCGCTTAAACATGTGCTTAAAGTCAAACATATGCTTCAGTGCTGTCCTAAATTAGAGTGAGATCTGGAGTCAACTCAGGCATATAGAAAATGAAGATCAGATGCATAGTGGGAACTGTAACTCAAGATAGATGAGAATTACCTGACATTAGTAGAATAAAGATATCCCTTTTCTGCTTGTTAATCAGAAAAGGAAAAGCATACCAGCTACACAAGTAAGATGGAAAGAGGTGGCAGCCAGAACAAGTTAGGCAAAAATGAGACTTGTTCAGTAAACAGCCTGACCCTTTGGTGTGATAGAAACAACAGGAAGGAATTTATACCCATTCCGTATCTACATAAACATTTTATTTTAAAATCCACATACATTCTTCTATTCAGTTTCTATAAGAATTTCAATTTTACTTTAATACTCATGCAAATGAAATTACTTTGAGTCAAGTAAAGAGAAGACCTGCAGAGGTGTGCCAGTAATTCAGCACTTCCCTGGCCTTTTGCATTCTTTTGATTTTAGATAGAATAAGGTTCCAGGCCAAGGCAGAGATTTGATGTGCAAGAATTGCAAGGCTGAGTCCTTTAAGTCAGGGATTACGCTCAACACCGTATTTCCCCATCAGGTGTTGCTATTGTGCGAATGCAGCCAGAGTTGTCTACTGCTGCTTCATTAATAATGGAACATTCACACAGATTCCATGTAAAATTGATTTTTGAACAGTATATAAGAATCCAATATGAAGTCCTAAAATGTCACTGAAAAATCTGTTTGTAATTTACTTTGCCTGGAAGAACCTACTGCCCCATGATGAACAATTTCTCTTTATTTCTCCCCATTAAACAACTATTTTTTTTTCATTTCTCTTCAGCCTTCTCACTGTGCTGCACCATTGTGAGCTGATTGATAGATATTTAAAACAACACGTGGGCTTCTTTTCTTGTTATTCAAACAGCAAGCGGAGATATTTTCACCACAGTGCAGGTGAACAGTGTTAGTGGCTCATTTTCTACTACGGGATGTTCCCTGCTGGATGGCAGATGCACTGTTTCGAGAAGAGTGAACATGCTTCTGTAGCTGCAAAAACGCCTGCGCTGCTTTTACGCTTTGAAACGGAGGCTGTCAAGTAGGGACCCAGAATTCCTGGCCCTTAGGCCCTTGATTTTCATTATTTTATGTCCAAAGTGCGATTTGTGATTTAATTATTTTACTAAGGGCTTGATTTATTCTGCCATTCCCCTCACTCCTGGTTCCAAACTTTATCAGTATAACTGCAAATGTAACATTCAACCCTTAATGATGCTGCTGATAACTAATATGCATGTACAAATAGGAGTATTTTAGCCGTTCTAAAAGGCTGGCAGTATTTCTCAGCTTCCATTTCCTATCTCTGCAATAGATCAGAAAATCCTGTGGGGAAAATAATGATGCCCAGTGGCTGCTGACGTTTCACAAGTCACACGGCATTTTAGGTGACAGAAATCCAAGCATGTGGCCTCCTTGCTTAACACAGGCTTTCTAGAGCAGAACTGGTGATGAACAGCCTTGCTTGGACTTGTCTGTAGAGCTGTTCAGTCCTCGGCAGCTGGACGGTGACTTTTGACTTCACTGTGCCTGACAAACCTGCCAGGATTATGAAATTCCAGAACCACGCAGTATTAGAAGATCAAAGAGGCGGCTCTGCCAATTAAACTGCAGGGTTTTATAGGAGAATGAGAGAAATTTTAACAGACCTGTCCAGTGGTGGCTACTATTTCATCACTAGGGAGATGGAGATTACAAGAAGCTAATACTTATTTCTCATTTTCTAATGTGTTTCCAACAGACCGATTGAAATTTAATAACGTGAAAAAAAAATAGGAATTGCAGCAAAAACTATCTGGTTTTGTAAGCTACTTAGCAACAGGTTCTTGGTCAACAGCGGGAGGTATTTATACTTCTGACTTTAACAGCAGAACTTGAACTCTGCAGGCATTTCCCCTTGTTCTTCAGTCAGGGATGGGCTTTGACACTTGCCCTGAAAAAATTAATTCAGGATTAGGTCATTCTTAAGCCCCACCTCAGTATCCTCTTATTATATAAAAATATAAACACTTCTGTAACTGGTGGCTTCTAGCCAGAAGAGCAGCAAATGTTTACTACAGGGAATTCTTCCTAGTAGGTTTTTATAACTTTTACTATTCTATATGTGTGTGTACTTTGCAATGTACATAATCTCTGAGATAAGGGCAGACCAATCATCCAGCTTGCCTGATTGCTGCCACAGCTGGCCAGACTTTCTCAACAGGGAAATACGTTCAAACTCCCTTAAAACTAGTAAGGAGAAGCCTAAGTCTCCTGCACTGAGCCGTTGCCGAGGTATGGAACTGGTGCTGGGAAGGGGCTGCTGCTTTCAAACTGCACAGGTTGGGTAGGTAGTTACCACGTACCAAGTTAATAATGAGTTTAGGAAAGTTATGAGGGAAGACAAGTGTGGCACAATAGTTCACAGGGAGAGCGAGCCAAGCAGACGTGAGGCCTGTGGAAATGATAGGGCTAGGAGAGGGGCCTTATGTTACCAGAGCTGATAGGGGGAAGTAGAAATGAATGGCTAATATGTGTTCCAGAGAGGAACATATATTGCACAGGGATAGCTAAAATGTGGAGACACTCCCTTGATGAGCAATGGCTACAGTAGAGTTATGTATGAAAATGCAGCAGTACGTAAGGAGAACGACCTCTGCCACACCGTGATCTGCACTGGGCTATAATTCATTCTCTGACATGTGGGCCCTGAGGTTGGTTTCTGCCTCTTGGTTGGCTTCTTGCACTAGTTAATAATGCAGTGGGAGTTAGGAATGCTACAACTGGGGGATAAGTGTCATTTCACATTGCTAACAAAATTTGAGGGACTTTATAATCTGATGATATCACACAGAATTTCCTATGAACATCTATGATCAGCCATGCAGATTAGTTTTTTGATTTTTTGTAACACAGCAGCATTTGGCTGTGAAACCAAGACACAAAGAGAACAATTGTTTCTTCCAGTTCTGCTCAAAGGGAGAAAGAATTTTAAAAGTGAGAGTGTTGCTTCAGTTAATATTATTTTCCTATGAGGTCTTGATATAAAGAATGATGCTGTGGTTTCCTGTAGCAGAAAAGGAGCCACAAGTAAGGGAGGAGCAGCTGGAATCCTTCTTCATTGGCCAGCATAGACTGTGAGCAGATGATTCAAACTATACTGCACTTCCAGGGTATTTCTGCACATGCCCTTTCGACCCAGCATAGAAAATCTCATCAAACATTCCACTATTCTTTGATAACTTGAATTGTTATCAAGTATCAAGTTATTGAACTTCTGATGGGAAAATATTTAGACATTGTATTTAGACAAAATATTTAGAAAACATTTAGACCTGAGCCATGGTTGAAATGAGACTCATATTCTTTAAGCTTGCATTTTTGAATGTAATCTGCAAGAATTCAGCAATGTTAAAACTTGGAGCTCTGGAATGTACAGGTGAGGCCCAATATTTGAGAGAACAGGTTTTTTTATATATATGCTGTACATGGCAGGAGGTTTCTGAATAGATCTCATGCACCATAAATGTGAGGCAATTTGAAGAAGCATTGCAAAAAGCTACAGTTAATGGACATTTTTTTTTTTATTATTAACCTTTTTGTCTATTTAAATTATAATTAGACATTATGACTTCAAATAGTAGCAATGAAAATAGTAGTAAATGTGAGGAAGGTGGAGACACTTGCTATGAGACAGTTAAGTATTTTTCCTTCTTTCTGGGTTGTGCTCTGCATAGGATTTAACCCAAACTGTTAAGCCTGCAATATGGTTGGTAACTAATTGCTCATCTGCAAAATTGGGGATGATTGTATGCTGCACTGAAGGATGTCATAGAGCAGAGCAGCACAGAGGAGAGACAAGCAGGCCTCTGCATATGTTGTTTGCCAGGATATAATGTCATGTTGTCACAAGTAATAACTTCTGTAGCCATCTGTTTTGGGAAGAGCTGGACAAAATATTTTCTCTTAAGAACCTATTTTTGGAAAATAATGATTTCTATAACAACAGTCAGTATTTTATAATATTATTGGACCAGTTTTTCATAAATATTCATTAGACAAATCTAATGAGCCTAGATTTGCCTAATTTATGGCTTAGCACTAACTATATCACTAACTATAATTTTCAGCAGATGAAAAATGTCGAGGAAAAATACTCCAATAAAAATGTTAATTTAACACATTTTAGAGTTTTATGCAGTATATGTCCATTTTGAATATTATGAATTGAAGACAACTTAGCTCCAGATATGTGTGTGGAATGTACTGTGGGATGTAGGAAACATATTGGTTTGTAATTTGTTTACTTTATCCCTATTTTGTTTTAAAGAAGCTTCAGTATAGAAAAAACTTGTGGGAAAGAGAAAATTCACATAGAAGGCTCCTGTGAACCGACTGAATAGATTATCTTCTAGGCTCTGCATATATCCAGCAACACAGAGTTTCCATGGTAAACTGAGACACTGATTCTTAAACTCTAGTTTCCAAACTTCAGAAGAAGGAAAAAATATGACATACGAGTCAACTGTACTCAAGTTAAACAGACTTTGGCAAGTCTGTTCATAATTAATTTTAAAACCTTTCATCTTTCTATCCAGTTTAACAAAAACTTTGGCTTTATAACCATCTGCAACAGCATGGTCTTATGTTTTTATTTGTTTCATATTTTTCTGTTTGTTCATCTGCAACATTTTCATATGCTGTTGACAACTCATGAAGTTTGATGCTTTTCTGAAATTAGCTCTTCATCATTATAGAACAAACATTAAAAATATAAATGTTGTAAGCTTAACAAATCAAGAAGTTTGCCCCAATATTTTATTATTCCTTAGGACTTTCCTAACGAAGAGTTTTTGATTCCTTGTATTTGGAAGACTCAGTTTTAGTATGATTGCTGAACATTTGATTATGAAATAAAATCCAGCTTTCATATTTTAAATGTATTAAAAATTCATGCCAAATAAAGTGGCAGTTTTCTTCTGCATTCTGATATTGTAATATAATTCTAATATGGCTGAACATCAAACACAAGGGGAAAAACACTAGAATGTTACTCAAATTCCTTTTATAAGATATCTTCCATAACAGTCTAAGGAGTACACTGTTGAATTGTGGTGAAATCAGAAAAAAAAGTTTCCAAATTTTTGGAAATTTATGTAAGAATTATATCAGTTAGATTTATCATATAATTTTAATACAATTGCGATCCATTTTTGTATGCTGTACATTTGTATTTTTGTATGTTGCGTGAGAGCCATGAAAGCAAGAGGCCCAATCCAACACCTGTCAAGCAGCTTTTCTGAACATATGTTTCTGTGTACCTAAAAAGGAGTAGAAAAAAACAGAGAAAGCTCCTGACATCCCAGATCTTATCCCATGTCTTTGTCAGTGTGATCTATCCTGGAAAAAATCTAGGCTGCATTGGACTGGAGCTCAGGAAACTTGAGCTCTGTTTGAATGTCTCCCAAAATCTTGTTGTCTGACCTGGACAAGAACCCTCCCATACTCATTTTTTTTAACCTGCAGATTGGGTGGTAATTATTTATTCAATTGCCTAATTAAACCATGAGCCTTAGGAGCAACAGCTGTGTGTAGGCCACAGGTATCCTTACTTTAGCAGAATGCTTTAATACCTCCAGCACCTAAAAACATGTAATGAAAATGCAGAACACCTGCAGCAGCAATGGCTCCCTTTTTTAAATCCGTTGTGAGTTGTCTTAAAGGGAGTAGATAGGGAACTTGGTGAGAGGTTAAGTTAGTGCTAGACTGCTGCTGTAAAATCCTGAAGAACCAGTATGAAGGTAAGTCCTGTTGTTGATTTTTTTTTTCCCCCTTGTCTATGATGGCAAAATGGTAATAAATAATGTGAAGTGAAGTGAATAATGTGAAGTAAATAAAAAGGGGCTCTTACATGCAACTATCTTGTTATGTGAATATTTTTATTATGGTCATAGGAACAAAGGCCTGAAACTTTTCAGAAAGCTATGGGCAATGGCTAGCTGTGTACATGTTTTGGCTTCCTGCACTAGAGGAAATCATTCAGTGAAACTGAGCAGATCTGTTTTGCTTCATATAGTATCTGATGAGCAAGAAAATCTGTAATGTGTGTCTGATCTTCCAAAAACTTTATTGTGTTTTCACTGTTCAGGGTGATTTTTAAGTTAGCATTATCATGGAAGCTTGCAGATGTTAGCTCCTCATCCTTTGTCTAAGATCAGACTTACCTAACTAACCAACACTTTAAAAAAAGTGAAAACTTGTGGCAAACACAATGAATCTTGAATACATTAAAGAAAACAGATGAACCATCTGGAAACATGGCATGGATTGAAATAACAAAGCTGGTGGCACAATCCAAGCATCATCCCTGGCATAATTTACACAGAACAACTGCATCAAGAGCTAGAAACTCTTCTTTTAAAGAGATGAGCTGGATAATGACTGCACATTATCATTCTACTTGTTGGGTAAATATTGACAGAGGAGTGGCATATGCTGTAGAAATGTATCCATATCCTACCTTCCCTCCAGGGAGACTTCTTTTTTCTTTTTTTCTTTCCCCCCCCGCCTCCTCTTCTCATCTCAAGAAATTGTACTAGTTTGGTTGTACTAGTTCGTACAACCACAAGAATCAGCTTGTTATTTTGAAATTGTTTTTGATGACTGATAAAGTATGTATTACAATGTACAAGTGATTATGTGCACCAAAGCATAATATCCTGTAAAAAAGAAAGACTTGATAAGTGGGGGGAAAAAAATTGCATATCACCATTAAGTAGACCTTAATGTTGCCATACACCATTAAACACTCACACATCATTTGCTGGCTTTTCCTTTTGTGCTATCACCTGAAAAGGTTTTTCATTCTCACATAATTCCAGTGCAATCCCCTCATGATGGAAAATAGTAGGTTTTACTATTATATGACTAATTCTAGTGAGTTTCAGCTGGGTGCATTTTCTCATGGCACTGAAGTGCTTTGCCAGCCCTCAGTTCCATTGCTAGGGCTGATGGAGCCCCACAAATTAGGTCTTGTATTCCTTACATCTTTGCCTTGCTGGCGAAGGTGAGACACATCAACAAATAGTGCATCCCAAAGACTGTTTGCTGGCTATTTTGAATAGCAAATATATATTGGGAACCTGGATAGGAACTAGGTTGCAGTATATCTTAAAATGACTGATTTAAACCTAGACCTAATGTATCTTGCAGGTTAGCATTAATTTGACTTGCTGAGTGGATGGAATTTATGGGTATAATGCATTGCACTAGGCAAATAAAAACATCTTCCTTCAGTAATAAAGGCGAAGGCAGGCTCCATATTGGCAAGCCAAGTGCTGTCTTCAAAGCTTTAACTCATATAATATCCACCTTATTCCAGTGGCACAGTGATGCAACACAGTGCAAATGACCACTGTCAGGAAATACTGTTCTAGCATTTGAATACAAGCTTATATATTTTTTTATCTTCATGATGCGTTTATCTTATCCACTTCAACATCATCCTCATTCTCCCAGCTTTTTCTCCTTCCCACATATCTGCTGCTCTTAGCAGGTTACTCTTCTAATCCATCAGTTTATCTGGTTTCAAAATCACTTCCCCCTTCACTTTCTGCTCTTGTCTGGCTTTGTTCTCTAACAAACAACAAGCAATACTTAAGTAAATATTTAAGTACTTAATAGTACTACATGCAGGGACAGTCACAAAAAGACTTTGCTCTGGGAAGCTTATGATTTCAATTAGGCTTGAGATATTAATTGGATTTCCAAATCACACCTTGGAATGAGGCATGGAGAAAAGGAAAAGATTTTCCACATTGGTAGTGGAGTTGGCAACAGAACCTCTGCCTTCTGCTATTACAGTGCTTTGTCATGTCAACTGCTATTTCTTCTGTTCCTATTTTTAACATAAAGAAGTTGGGGCTTGTTTAGCCTTTCAGGAAACGATGACATGTTTATTGTGAAACTTCTACAAAAGCAAGGTCCTGATTTACCGAAATGAAGATCTGTGGTACTCAGAGATGAGACCATAGCAAACCTCTGGTTTGGACTGTGGATTGTGCTCAGACTGAGTGTTGGAAATGCAACCAGTTTTGCAGCTTTGCACTTCTTCAATAGGGACTTGAGGACTCGGTTAAACAATAAGGATAAAATAAAGATGTTTCAGCCTGAGCAAATGGGTTAGACAATGTTTCTAAACAGGCTGATGAGACTTCTCTTCATTTGTGGGGAGGCTGTGTCTGTATCCAAGGTTAAAAGCTGTGTTGAGTATTCCTTTCTTTCCTTCTCCCCCCTCCCAGTGTTGCTTTTTAGAGGCTGGCAGGTGCTTGCTCTTTCCAAAATCTATGGAAATTATGATTTGTGTGTGTGCTGTTGTCTGTGAGGTCAGCCAAAGGATTTTTGCTGTTGCTGAGATGGATTTTTTTTTTTTTTTACAGCTCTAAATATCTTGGATCCTATCAAATTCAAGAAAACATATATCTTGCAAGAATGACCTCGAGCTTTATGCATCAGAACAATACCTCCCCTCTCTAATAATGAAAACTTTTGTTTTTTGGCAGCTGAGTTTTGTTTGCTTGGAGTTTTGATCCTGAACACTATAAGCCTTAAAAAATTACATTTGCTCAAGTGAGCTAAATGAACCTTCTCCAGCAAATGAAGTTCCACAAATGCTTAAAAGCTTGCTGGCTAACTTTTTGAAAGATATGGTCTAGTTCAGCCACAAATTACTTGGCTAGACACTGAAATTGCTGGGTGAAATTCCATGGTCTGTGTTTTGCAGCCCTTCAGACTAGATGATCACAGTGGTCCCTTCTGACCTTGAAATATGTGGATTGGGTGTTAAACTAAGCTAGCAAAGCCAGAGTGAAAAATTTAGGAATGTGGTTTTTTGTATTGTTATTTTTTTTAAGTATAGGAAACCTTGTTCAGTTTTCAATTTTACTTTTAACAAATCCCCCATTCAAAATAAACAAGTTATCTGAAAGCCCTAAAAAGAACCTCTTGACAGTACTTAATCACTTGCCCAGCTGAGCATTAAGGAAAAAAAAATCAACTTAACAGGGGGATTTTTTTTTTTTCTAACTTCTTTTCTAATATTTCTCTCAAAGTCTTCATATTGCCAGTCCTTTTAATGGCTCCTAAGGTTACAAAACCTGCTTGATTTTCAGCATTTGAGAGGCTTGTAACAAACACAACATGTTTGAACCCATGGAATATTCTTATGATTTTTTTATTGATAACTTACTATTATTTCTAGCTAGATGGAGAAAGTGAGTTTTCTGTTAAATCAATTTTGTACTACTGTTTTTCTAAAGGAGGGGGGTTTATACTGCTCTTGCTCTGAGAGTGCTTATCCTAGTCTGCTTATTGGGCAGACTTCAGCAGGATTCTCCTCCTGTTCCTGAAGTGCAATGACAAAATGTGCTGTTTGTTTAAAATTTTGGTACATGAGCATTTTAAAGCACAACAGTTAAATGTTTAGTTTTCTTTTCCTCTCTTGTGTTAGCATTTAACTGCAAGGGAATTTACATCTTCTGAGTTTCCAGGTGTAATTCAGCATCCAGACTTACTTCAGGTCTAATATGTCTGATGAGATGACTATGCATGCAAGATCCCTCGTGTTATTGCTTGTTAGCTGTGTAGGTCACCACTGCTGTTATGTTGCTTTTTGTTTTTTTTTGTGAGCTGAACTTTAGAAATAAGTTTCAAAGGAAATCTCTGCCTCTGTTGGTTGGGGAGGATTTGTTTGTTCTGAGAATGGCCTTTCCTGTTCTCCATCAAGCCAAGGTGGGAGAGCTGCTTACCTGCCTGTGTCTTGCTCAAGCATTTAACAGCTGTTTCTCTGAACAGCAGCTAGAGGTGAGAAGGGTGGAACTGGTGGTGTTTAGCCTGGAAGGGTGAAAATCTGTGATACTGTCTCTGTTACACCGGTTCCTGCTTCGGAGTAGAGAGGCTTCTTTATGCATGGTGGCACGGTAGAAGGTTGGCAGCTCATCCTGAATGGCTGCTCAAGTGATAAGTATGTCCTGGAAATGTAGCTACTGTGAGTTGTTAGTTTCTTTCTAACATGAATTCAGAATTCATTTTCAGGATGTAACTAGTTGTTTCTGGTTGGTGAACAAGATTGAATGCTGCAAATATTAAATGACATGTGGGCAGTTCAATTTATACAGAAGTGATATTGCTTGTTCCACCAGAGGTTCAGCAATAGTCATTTCTAATGCTGATAGTGTGAGTATTATGTCACTTCAGCACACAATGAAATTCAAAACATTAAAATGCACTCTGTCTAAAGGACTTCTGACAACCTGTGTCTTGCAGATGGATGATTGACCCACTTAAAGGCTGGACTTGGTATGAATTGTATTTCTGCAACAGGAAAGACTTACGGCTTTTTTCTCACTTTACAATTTTTGTCAAGTAGATCTTGGTGAAAAGAAAGTATGGCTGAATGTACAGTGAAATACAGAAAGATAAAAAGTATGCGGTGTTAAATTTCTACCTGCCTGCTGTCATGAAGAATGATAGATAAGTGAGCTCATGGTCTCAACATTGTTTCACTGTAGCTCATCCAAATACAGGATTGCTATGTCTTAGGTTAGAGGAGAGCTCTTTAAATCAAGATACTGGAGTTAAGAACATAAACTATCAACTTATTGATCAGAACCACACAGAACTGCCTTAAAAGTCTGTCCCAGCATTCACTGAGGTCAATTCCTTCCTCAATCATTTCAAGGTCCAGTTCAGGATGCTAAAAGGGACTGTGCTGGAAAAGCAAAAAGGAAATAATAACCCCCAAACTGAGCCAAAGTATAGCTGCTAGTTCTCACCAGAATCATCTGGCATTAATCCAATTTTCAAGTTTGTGATTTCTTTTTCTTAGTCTTTTTCACTCAATCTCATTTTGTGTTTAGAATGTAGACTGGTCACTTGCCACAGACTGAATGGTACAACTTATGTACTTCAGACTTCCAGGGGAAGCCAGACTATATACAGAAACCACACGGAGGCCCAGGAAAACAACGCACAGTAGCTGGCGCTTCTGCTCTATGTACTCTGCCTCTACCATGGTCGAGGTAGTTGAGCACTGCAGCAGTTTTTAGCTCTAGCCCACTCATACAGCAGTGATCCCAAACTACAGCTACCCTTTTCATAGATCAAGAACAAAGTTTAGGTTTGTTTGGGCTTTCTTCAGAAAACAGTGGGATAGTCAGTGCCCTTCACTTGCTGCCTTATGTTCAGGAATAAACCATTTCTGCATTTTTATAACCATGTGTTTTCTAAAGCCTCTTCAGAGGCTTCTGTGTAATTCAAGGTGGGAACCTGGAGGACTTCTGCAGCTGCAGTGAAAAGTTTGCATTATCTTTATCTTTGATCAAGACAAGATTTGAGACACTTGCAACTTATTTTCCTGTCTCTTTGATAAGCAAAGGAGAGTATCTTTCCAAACTTCCAGGTTGCTGTGATTGGTGACAAGGTAGTCACAGATGTTCCTCCTCCTCTGTCTGCTTGTTCCAATATAGCAGCTGACATCTCTGCACTGTGTAGCAGCTGGCCAGTTCCATCTAGGCCCCAGTCTTGGCTAGATGCTGGAGCAGACAGGAAAGAGCATAGCCTCAATCTAATGGAAAGAAGATGGGGAAGCTGCTGTGGGTATCCTGGTGATGTCACTGCTTGAACTTTTTGACCCTCTTTAGGCAGGCAACCTGCTAAACTGTTCTCATTTCTCAAACATATGAGAAGAGAACAGTGACAAACTGAGAAGTTCTGTTCCTTTTTCTTCATTCCTTTCAGCTTTTTCATGTAGGTCTTGCTGAGCTTGGAAGTTTCCCCCTGTGTTTTGAAAGTGAGGAATTTTCTCAATTCTTGCTGAATTTGTCTCCTTAGCATCCCTGCCGGTTTGATCCCATTTTCCCACTGATGCACTAGAAGAGTGTAATTAACTGCATTATCTCTGTGCAGGAGTTGCATAAATCTCCTTCGGAGAAGACTCAATAAGAGGATAATTTCCTCCTTTGATATGTGTGACTCCTATTGATTTCAATGAAAATGTATGTGTGTCTGAGGCACAATTTACATGGAAAGGGCCTGAACTAAAATCTCTGTGTTTGACCTACTAAACTAGGGGGGGAAGAACAGGAGTCAAACTTTGTTTCTTATAAAGCTCCTATTGCAAACAGCTGGGAAATTCAGGAAGGTATTTCTCAAGGTGCATCCTGCTAACAGGCACACTAATTCTGTGAATGGATGCAGTAAGACAAATCAAAAATTCATTTCTGTAATAGGAGTACAAAGGGAAATTATGGTAAGAGCTTGTAGGATTCCTGCTCTCCATCAGGAATCACCTTCCCTGCTGGAGCAATGAGACCACTAATGGAAGCTCTGAGGTTGCCGTCAGGCCTTCACTTCTTGATCAATAGTTATTTACTTCTGTGAGGTCAAAGCCTGGCTAATATAGCTGAATAATTTTATTGATAGGTAATGTAACAATGAAAGATAAAGTTTAGATCAGAAGATGAATGAATTCTGCACTTTCTTTGGGGATGAATATTACTGCTTGAGAATTTTAATGGCTGCTGGACTGTGGAGAGGGCAGACAACAAAAGCACGGAATAATAGTCCGTGCTCCATAATCAGGCTCCCGTTATTGACCCCTGCTAATATTGCACTGTAACTGTCTGCTAAATTGGCTCCTTGGGGCCCGCAATATAGAGCGGTGTTATGAGTTCCTATTGTAAATTGCCACGTGCGCAAGTCACGGGTCTGAAATAGTGCTGGCCCCGGCCTGATCAATACTCAATTCGAAGCCGTGCAAGAGGCAACTGTTGCCATAGAAACATTGATGTCACTGGGGTTGAACAGTGGCTGTTACAACAAATCATTTCCTTTGAGCAGCAGTAATTGACTATATGTACAGTGCGTGTCACCTGAGACTATTTACATCAAGCTGGCAGCAGCGCTGCATTAGTTATTCTGGGAGTAAGAGGGTTAGCGCTTCTTTCTGTGACCTTAGAAATACCTAGGAGGATATTGCCATGGCAACCCAGGATGTAACAGCATGAGTATTAAGGGGGCTACATAATGCAGTGCATCCTTCTGGAACAGGGGATGTAGTTTTAATAAACTTCATCTAGCCGTTGCATAGCATGAACATTACATTAAACACCTCTCTGCTGCTCTGCCTGACTTCTGGGGATGCCAGCCTCAGAATTTGCCTGCATGGTTAAGGTGTTTTTTGTATGTTTAAAAGCAAAGCCAGCCTGGTGATTAAGCCCCTTTTGTGCCTTCATGTCACACTTTCACCTGAATGGAGGTTTTGAGGTAGCTGCTCCCCTCCTCGGGGGTGGTTCTGCTCAGGCTGCCTGCAG
Source organism: Nothocercus julius (assembly GCA_013398735.1). Classification (NCBI taxonomy): domain Eukaryota; kingdom Metazoa; phylum Chordata; class Aves; order Tinamiformes; family Tinamidae; genus Nothocercus; species Nothocercus julius. Next base: position 281,089 of record VZSV01000050.1, on the reverse strand, counting down.
CATCCAGCTGCATGCGAGCAGGTTGAAGCAAAACCCCCTAAAGTGGAAGCTCTCTAAATGCAAATTGCTGACCTTGTCATGAGAATATAGAGTACAGTACTTTTAAGAGTGGTGGTTGATGTGATACCATAATTACCTAAACCCACTGTATTTGGCTGTGTAAATATATAGTGACCTGCCAGTCATATAGGTTAACATCTTTCAGTACCTCGTCTTACACAAAGTACTTGTGAGTGTACAAGTTACCAGATTTCAGATTTAAATAGCTATCTCCCATGTGTACACAAGTGCATGTATACAGTTTTATACTGTAAAAAATTAAAATTACTACAATTTTGTATTAGTATCATATATAGACTTAGTGGCCTCATGTACTTCTAAGTAGCAAAGAAATGAGTAAGCTATGCAGGTTTTTAAAATATAATGCCAATGAAACATCTCATACTTTGACACAGCGTCATGTGCATGTGTGAGGTCCTTCTTATGATAGTGCAGGGCTGACTTGTGGAAATTCATAGCTACGAGAGATTAGTGTCTCCAAGAGCTTTCTAAACAACAATAACCCAGCAGCCAAGAGCTGTTTTTAAAAATAGCCTTTGTATAGATAGGACATAGCTGAAAATTATTTTCATATTCTAGGACATATTTATCTGT
>VZSV01000050.1:228414-280415 GCA_013398735.1 Nothocercus julius | reverse complement strand
TTGGATCTTTTCTCATGTTACCATTACTGCTTGCTTTTACAGACAGAACCCGGGGGAGTTGGTAGCACCATTTGCAGCCATTTGTATACAAGAATTGTTCAGAAAATTACTGGACCATATGTATTGCTTGTTTCTTCAGGTGAACAAATTGTGACATTTTCTGCTGTTTAAAGAATACACTTTGAGGGAACATCTTTGAAATGCAACATGAAATCACAGCTGTATAGAGTATGTAGAAGTAACTGAAAATGAAGTATGTGCTGACATTTTGGTTTAAGTGCAATAAAATTAATTTACAGTGAAGAAATGAGAATGTTACATTCTTTCCTTACTTCAGTTACAAACAGTCTTCCTTCCCCCCACCCCTTTTTCTTTCCTAAAGAAGGTCATATAACTTTTCTGGGGTGAAGAGAACAATCTCTAATGTTATATCATTTTTGTGATCCTGTCACACAGATGACTGAAAAAGAACATGGCCCTGTTGATACATTTAAAAAAAAAAAAAAAAAACCCTCTGTTAGAACTCAAATGAAAACAAGGTTATTTTTTTCAGTATTCAGTGAATATAGAGATGAAGGCTTGGCTGTGAGTCTGTCTCACTTTATTTCTGGGTGGCCATGTCAGCTGTGATTTCTTCTGGTCTAGCTCATATTTTGGTTTGGACAGTATTATGTGATCCTGGTTTGCTTCCATTGGGGTTGGTGTTAGAGTACAGATGACCAGCTTTTTTTTCTCAGAAGAGACAGCCCTTTTTGAAGTGCTTGTGACTTCCCCTGAATAGTTTAGGGGAAAACTTGAACCAAACAATTTGTCAGATTGATATGACCTTTGTGTTTTCACACTCTACTATTGTGAAAATACTTGTATTTGGAAAAATGAGGTTGAAGTGTGAACTACAAACTGTGGCACTAGCATCACGTGCATAGGAGATCAGAGAAATATCTGTATGAACTGCTCAATGAGACTATCACTACTTTGGTTACTCTGAAAAGTTGTCAAACCCTTTTTAGTCAGGGCACAGAAGCAGTCGGGGTGAGGTGAAAACACAGGTGCTGATAGATGAAGCAGTCAATATATAGAAGCAGAACCACTTTTTTTTTAAAAACCTGAGATTCTGCTGTCTGCTACAGATGTCCTTCTGTTCCCTTCATGATTCACTGGCAGAGAAATGCAGACATAGTACTGATATTCTCTCTGCTGAAATGCTGCGTTTGGGACAGGAAGAAGAGGTATTTTATGCATTGGACGTGCTAATGCAGCCCTGGGCTGTGAGCGCAGTATAGCCAAGGGACAGCTCTTGGAGCTTGATGAGCTCTACAAATGTGTGTGTGAAATGCTCAGCAGAAAGCTTCAGGTTGCCAGTAGTCTTTGGCCAGCACTGTATATAAACTTTCCATGACCCAGAGAGACAGCTATGCTGACTGAGAACTGCTGAAGAGGTTGAAATTCAGGGTAGGATTCTCAGGAGATGGAGGCCTGGGGAAGGAGAGCAAAAGTCTCAAAGCTAGATGCTACAGTCTGAGGACTTCCCACAGTTTGATTAAAATGAACCAAAGCCTAATTTTGTTTAGGACAATATATCTGTTCCAAAACATTGGAGCAGGAATGTGGCAGGTTATCCTTTTTCTGTGTCAAAAAAGGAAATAAATGAAAAGGAGCAAGAGAATGAAAAAGATTGTTCACAATCAGCACCTTTCTTTTCAAAATATTGTCCTTTCTGCAGTGGATATGCTTCATTGCAGCAGCTGATTCTTACTGTCTGCTCTAGTCACTATAGTGAATAAAATACACTCAATCAAATATTTTGTCTTTATGAAGCTTCTAGACAGCAAGGTTATTATAGAAACAAATGAAATTGTTGTCCAAATGTGAATACAATAGCAAGTCTTTAAGGAATTCTTTTTTGGCTCTGGATATCTTTTTATAGCCTTGAATTTTAAAAGCTGCTTTTCCCTCTCCTTCTCCATTCCCTCTCCTCCCCTTGTGTAACTTATCTAAATTCAGCATCAGTTATTCTTGATAGACATTACTATTAAGTCAAGTTAAGAATTGGTTTGCCTGTCTTTGGAATTTTCCTTTCAAGCTTTGGCACCTTGTCCTTCCCAGAACTGTTATTTTTTTTTTTGATTGGTTTTTCAGAAATACACCCAATTAGAGCTCTGTTATTACACTTACAGTGCATGTTACAACACAAAGTACAAAGCACCTTGTCTCAAAGGAAAAGAACAAACTAGTTGGAAAGATCATCTTGTGTTCAGGGGTCTCAGAAATGCCCATATCCTGGAGAAACAACCAGTATTCCATTTCTTTTTTTGAAGCTGGTCAAAAATATATATTCACAGCAACTAAGAAAACTGCATATTTTGTTTTTCAGAAAATTTTGCCTACCATAATATAAGTTAGCCCAAAGAGTCAGTGTTTGAGAAATCCATTAAAAAAAAAAATCTGCAATACATGTTAGTTGTCTGCTACTGCTATTAGTTGCCCCTTGAAGGGCTAATGCTACCTAATTGTCTAGTCTGTAATTAGCTACAGTGCTGTGTTTTGTGCGAGAGACTTCCTCCAATGGCTTCTGAAGTGTGAATAGGTTGCTCTCTAAAAGGTGGAACGGTGGTAGCAGCAAGCAATTGTGTATTTACAAAACTATTGCCTGGCATGGATTACTTTGGCCATGTGTGTGTGTTTTTTATTTATTTTTTTTATTTTTTAACCAGAAACAAGTCTAATTTTGCTGGTAGCACTCACGATCAGCCTTCCAGCACACACACATTGGTGCCATTTTCTGGTAGGCCTGCCTTGGCAAAACCCTCCCATGAGGGATTCATCTACCTACCCATCTGGGACATTTTAGCTAGGGATTTTTTTTTTTGTCCCATGATTTATTTCATGATTTAGCACTAGCTCTTCTGGAGAACCAGCCCCTTTGATGTGAGGGGACACATTTGCCAAGTTGCTATTGATCGATGGCTTGCCGTGGCAGGCTGGGGATGGTTTTCACTGGGCCCGTGCGAGCTGGTGGGGAGGTGAGGAGGCAGCGGTGGGAGCAGCCTCTGAGCGTTGCTGCCTCAGGACAGTGTGACAGGGGACACTGCCTCAGAACTGAGTCCTAGCTGTGCATGTCCGTAGGGACCGGAAACTCATTGTTTGGCTTGGGGCATCTGAATTGCAGCTGAAAGGCAGCTGGCTAAGGGGGATACCAGCTACTCAAATATTGGCTGGCTGTCACAGAGGGTGTTTGTTTGGGCAGAAACCCAGTTGCAAGGCAACCAACACAAACTGCTCCCCCCCCACCCTGAGTTCCTTATTACAGATTGGGCTTTTCTTTGTTAATGTGTTAGTGTGCTAATGGTTCCTTTTTCTCCCCATCTCTTAGTGCCACTTCTCTTCTGGAGTGCCTTTTTTTTTTTTTTTTTTTCTCTCCCCCTTCTCTCTCCTCCCAAAGGATTTCTTAGCACTTTTGGTTCTGGGTAACTTCCAGTCAGTCTTCTCTGGTGATGATGAATATAGGCACTTTCCATATAGAACAGTATTAAACCTATTTATTGGCAATGGCCATTTCATGGGTGAGCTTCTTTCCCTGACATTCCAATATAAATTGTTGCTTGACAATGGATGATGAATTAACCTTCATATTAAGATTCCTTCTATAGAATTAATATTAACATTCATAATGCATTTTTGGTTAAAGTATGTAAATCTCTGACTATGCTACCCTTTTACTAGGACTATATAACAACCTCCGTGTCTATACTAAGTGAACCTTTCCATTCCCAAAATAGGAAATGCTAACCTCGAAACAGTATGAGTTATGGATTTCTTTTCTTATGCCTTGGGTAAAGTCAATTGTGTATTGCCATGAAAATACAACTGAAATTTTAATGAAAAAAAAAGCACTCCATTTGTCCTTCAAGCAGACAAGTGTGGAGTTCCTTTAGCACTATATATTGCGTCCATATTGATATCAATATAAAATTAACAGTAGATAATATCATAGCTCATTGTGATTAATTTAATTAACAAGCATATAGAAAGCAATAAAGGCTTGTCAGCATTACTGGAAATGCTTTTAGATGTCATTATAGTTTCCACCATTGTGTACCTCATATTTAAGACTGCTTTTTGTTAGTTGGGAGCTTCCTTCCCTTGCAAAAAGTAGAGATGGGCTGGATAGTTTATCGGACATAAAGCACCTCTGTGCCGGAATACTCATGTAGAGGAAGGAACTTAGAAATTGGTGGGCCATGCCACCTCCTTTCCTGGTCAGGCTTATGCTGTTTTAAATAACATAAATAATAAGAATCAATTATTCATAGTAAATGATACTTAGCACTTACATATGCAATTTATTACCAAAAGGTGGAGCTGAACCTTATTTGCACAGTACAACAGGCTAAGTACTTGGCATTTAAATTTGATTCCTAGCAAAAGATCAATCTGGTCTATTTTTACTGTTTAAAAAATTACCCCCAAATCTCTATAACATGGAGGCTAGGACAGGTTATGTTGTCATTTAATCTTGCAATATCCAGATTGGCACTGTGGGTGTTACTGAAGCAAATAACACAGTATTACTGCCAATGTCAAAAAGGAACTAACTCTGAGAGGGGACATATACAGGTCTATGCTAAAAGGCAGAGCTGGAGTGGTTTGAATTCAGGTTTTCTCATCTGTGGTTTGTTATAAAGGTATTTTAAGCTAACAGGATTGAATGTGAACTCTCAGAAGTGTCTGACTCTAATTAGGAGAATGATGGCAAGGTGAAGGAGCTTTGTGGATGTGCTGAATTATCTGCTTATCTAGGGTGCCTACCAGTAACACCCCATGGCCTTTTCTTCCTGAGTTTGTTTGGTAACATCCATCTTTACTTCTTCCTCCAATATGAGATGCAACTCAGACAAGCCTATTTAACCATCCTGACCCTTAAAAGTGAAGAAGTGCTACAGGTGGGGGAAATGCTATCCAGGAAAATAAGTGGGGGGTAGGGTCCTTTTGAGTTAACCAGGCAGCTGTCCATTCCCAGTGTTAAAATGTGGCACTGTCTGTCTGTATTGGTGCTATGAACAGATTTAAACCCACATCCCTAGTTTAGCTTTTGATGCTTTGAGAGAAGTTACGTGTTAGGGAGTATGCTTGGGACTGCATCAGGGGCTTGGTAATAAATGACATTCATTAGATGAAAGTGTATTTGTGCAAAAACAAACCCTTTTCTTTCTGAGACTAGCATGAGACATGCTTCCTTGCAGTGGAGAGCCTGATTGATGTAGAGTAGCACTTAACACATACCTAATTACAGAGCACACTTCCCTTTCTGAGATTTGGAGACATTAATTAAGGAAAGAAATTTATTACAACCTGCTCCATTATCTCCAGTCACCTTTACACAGCTGAGGACTAACTTCTGTCTCTTGCTGACAGTTCTGCACGCAGAACCACAGCAGCTGAGCAGAGGCTTTCTGCCTTGTGTGAGTAAGGAAAACAGGATTTAAGAGAGACAGTCCACTTGGTAGATTTAAACTATATGAACCATGTTTCCCCTGTTTCTGCTATCAGTTTCTGGAGATGTTTAGACTTTGTACTCATGTGTTAACATCTCTTGGTGGTGGTGGGGGGGGAAAGGGTACCAGCTTCTGGTCAAGCATCAGAGCAGGTGCCCCCCTTCTGCTGCTGGTACCAGGCTGGGGTTGGATGTTTTCCAGCATGCTGAGTATATGGCACAGGTGGTGCAGGCTGGTGCCTTTGAACTCTGTTGTATCACTTGGCTCTGGCTCATGTCCCTGTAGCCCATTAGAGGGATTACTTTGTCCTCTGAATATGAGAAAGGGGCTCTTAATTTCCAGATATGGGAGCCAGTTTCATGGTCTTGTATGATGACTTGACAATGGCTCCAGAGCAGAAATGAGTGTCATTCTTGGAAAGTTAACTCTCCTGGACACCTGCCAATGCAATAGTCCTAGGTAGGAAAAGAGCAAGGGAGAGCATTGAGCTAACATTTGTCCAGTAGGAATAGTCAAGGTGGAAGACACTTGTTACTGAAGATGCTTTTTTTTTTTTTTTAAAAAATGTTTTCAAGTTTAAAAACATTTTCTGTTGTCAGATGTCAGAAAGTCCTCATGGAAAGAGGCTGTTGGCAAAGCGAAAGCTCTGAAAGCTGGTGCACAATTCTGACAGCACTCTAGGGGTTCTCTGATCTGTAGAGAGCAAAATACCAGAGACTTTGTACCTGGGGACCTGTCTGTCTGTGTGACTGAAGTGAGGTCTGCCTAGGTCCACTTCCACAGAGTATTTCCAAACAGGTCATTTATGATTAATCATAAAGATGAGTCAGAGCTTTTTTTACAGGAAGCTAGAAGAGAGGTCTCTTGCTGGGGCCATCTGGGATTCTTCTGAGTCTAGTCAAAAGAGCCTTGGCTACCTTACCCTGACAAGGAGCATAAAAAAGGCCATATTCTTGCTGGCCACTGACAACTGAGTAGGGAGCTGACAGTGCCCTTGTAGAACCACCTGTATCTATAAATATAATAAAGAGCTGTGAGGCTTTTTGTTGTTGTTGAAGTTCAGCCTTTGGATCCAGACTGAGATGCCTGCCCATGAACTTGATAAAACTGTGCTCACAGTACAGGTTTTTAAAATATACATTTTAGGTCTTAGTTTATTGCAGGTTATACTTGCCAGTCATTCTGCTGACTCAATCCTCTCTCTCCAATGTCCCCTAGATGCCATGAGAAGGTGTGGGAACAAATGCAGCCATACTGGGAGGCTTCCACAAGCACCTGCCTGCCACTTGCATCATCTGCTATTAAATAGTGGGAAATGCCAAGATCTGTACTAGTTTCAACCTTCATTTAATACGATTCCATGGAGAAAACGCCATGGAAGGGTCTTGCTCCCAAATTGAGTAGCATGTCTGCCAGGAGGTGGATGTTGGGCAGATGTGATGTTCCAGAGCTGCTTGATTACTTGCACTAGGAGTTTGGTGTTGCAGGACAGTCGGAGAAGAGCTCTTTGTGCTATATAGGGAGCACAAGGCTGTTCACGTCAAGTTGTCTCAGATGGACCTCAGTTCTCACCTTTTTTCCTTCTGCTGTCAATGTCTGAAAACTTCATGCTCTGTTTTTCCTCTATGGATGAGCCCATGTCACCTCTTGCTTAGACAGATGTCCAGAAATACATGTGCTGATTCTTGACTTGCACTCTGTGCTGCAGCTGGGGGGAAGGAAGCAGGCTTCCCTCGGGTGGGCTCCACATCAGCCTCCTTGAATTCATTGCTCAAGAGTCATGCCTATGACTATCATCCTCCTGCACCCCAGGCTTTGGATTAACTCTTATAGATTCCTTCTGTTTTTTTTTTTTTTTAAACTATCATCTGGTGCCAGCCCTAGTTCTGCTGAGTCTCTGCTGGGACATCTGGGTGTAGTGGATCTTTGTCGTCATGGCTGCAGGACAGTTTATGGAAAGCATGAGTGTGTGTGTGTGTTGCTAGATGTAAAAGAGGATATTGCCTCCTTGCTGGCCCAGATGGCACCTCTGAATAAAGACTCCCAGCTGCTGGAACAGTGCAAGCCACTTTCAGCAACTGCCCTCCTAGTGAGGGCATCTGTGTTGTCTCACCTGTAATGCCTTTGAAATGACCGTGGAAGCTGCACATGGTGCTTTGCGTAGCATGAGGACATGGTGAAGCTATTAGGACACAAAACCTTCTGGGATAGGTGCTGGGGTTGAAGTGTGAGTGAACCAGAGGGCACGTTCCCTGCAGCGCAGGGACAGACTATGTGACCTCCCTGGCCAGTGTCCTAGTGTACCTCCAGAAAGACAAGCAGTGTTTAACTGCTGATGAAAAGGCATTTCTAGCTGATTCTTTCTGTTCCAATATTTGCTGAGATGAATAGTGGATTGATTACAATCATATATGGGTGCTCTAGCTGTTTGTTTTCAGCTTATTAGTGTTACAGGGAGTTTGCTTTAGCTCTTTTCTGGTTCATCTAATGAGTTTTCAGCTTTCAAAGCTCCTCCATACATATATTACACAGCAAAGGGCAAGGAAAATAGTTTTTAAAATTCCAGGAGAAGTAAATAACTTTGAGCAGTGTTGAACCCTGCTGTCCAGCCCTGTGCTTCCCAGATAATTGGTCATTGATCTGTCTGGTGGAAGGGGACTTGTGAATCTCTTATATCAACATCCTGTTGATTCTTTGGGCTATTTCCCTGTCCCTCTTCTCTCCTCACTGTACATTTTTTTAGATTTCTGTTTTTGAAAGAGTGCCAAATAACAGGCTAAATAGGTCAAAGTCTGTAGGAGAGGAGGAACGTGCATGGAAACTTAAAATGGATACAGGGCCAAAGAAAAGAGGCTTGAGGAATGCATTCTGCAGTTTCTTTTTAGCTACAGTGTGTTTTGGAGAGGTGGCTGATGACATAATTAACGAGTAGGCAGGATTACCGTGCTTATGTTATGGCATTTTAGGCAACTGCAGTGATATATTGGGGAGGGACTATGAAGTAGCTGAGACTTCAGTTGCGTGAACCTTAGGCAAGTTTCTTTTCCAGTCAGGGTTCTCTCCTGTTCCAAAGCAGTGTTGCCTTCTTTCTTTATGCTCAGTAGAGGAATTTTTAACACCATTGTTTATCTCTAGGAGCATAAGTGGGATGCCCAAGAGCTTTGTCTAATCATTTAGCTAATGATCCTGCTCTGTAGTATCTATTCAGGTGTTTAATTCAGTTTAGTTTGCTACTCTGACAGTCCTTCCTGGCTGCTGGCTTTGATAAGACTCTCTCTCATATCCTGCATCCCTTAAGAAGGAAAGTCATTAAGATCTGAATTTGCTGGTTGTCTCTTATTTTAGATTGTCTCAAAGTTGGACACTCAAACTACATGTAACTTATGTGTTCTTAACTCTGCACCAGATTTCACAGGCACATTTTGTGGGTCAAAATATTTGAAAAAAAAAAAAAAGGCAGTATATAGTAGCTGGTTATCCAATTATCCTACTTTTAGGGAGGATATGTTAGTGCTCCATGCAGTAATCACTAAGGGTTCTGTGATTATATTCAGGTGCAAAAAAAAAACCTGAGCACTCTTCACTGAAGAACTGAATTTCTTTAGAAATACAGCTGCATGAAGTGCCCAAGGGTTTATCAGGTGGCATTTTGAGAAGAAATGGAGAAGCCTGTGGGCAGAGAAGTTGGAACCACAATGCATTGCTATCTCTCTAAACTTGAGAGAAAGGACCTTGTGTCTTCGATGCTAAGCTGTCTTCTTTTGTATTTGAATGAATAGGACAAGACTCTTAACTAGATTAAATTTAAAGTATCTTCTCTCATGTGCCACTCCTGAAGTCTAAATGTCTTGATGCTTCATTCTAAAGTATCTAAAACCTCTATTGCCACATGACCTGTTGTACTCTTTCTTGATATCTAATTCTATCTGGCTGGTATATCTGGTATCTATCTGGCTAATATTTGGCCAACTTGCTGTTAGTTTTCTAGTCAGAGTAAGGTATTCTGTAGGGAAAAGATATTCTGATATACTCTTGTATTATGTTCTTTTGAAACGTTTTAGCAAACAGAACTAAAACAGCTAGACAAGCATGAATGGAAGACTCCCCAGGTCCTCATTTCACCTCTCATTGAAAAGTCATTAAAACTGTGGCTAGTCAGCAGATCCCAAAACTAGCACCTGTTTGCCAGATAAAACCAGCTGCAGTGTATGTATGTTTAACCCATCTGCAAATTGCATGCCATATGCAGTACCAGTTGTTTACGTGCTGTACTTAAGGTGTTTTGGGATAGTATGATATGTTTTTATCAAAGATGAAAGGTCTATACAGTAGAGTAAAAATAAGACTTTGTGGTATAAATCCCTTAGCGATTATAGGAGGGTTGCATCTTTAATTTGTGTCCATTTTATTTATTGATGCTGCCTACTCTTTTTTTGTCTAAAAATACATTTCACCTCATCTTATTTCTTCACTAGTTTGATTAGGTCATGACTTACAGCAGTTAAATATATTTTTTTTTTTTTTTTTTTAAAGTAATTAGAAAAAGACAAGCTTCCTGGGCAGACCAATCTATTGGAATCCTCCCTGTTTAATGCACATGGGACATTCCTGTGATATGAGTTCATTTGGAAATAGTTTTTCTTCCTTTAAAGCAGAGCTGGCATGCTAAATTACTTTTCCTCTTCCTAAAAATTATTGTTGTCCAAAATGTTTGGAATTATGAAGCTGAAATTAGAGAATCTTTCTTGCCTGCTTCTGAACTATAAGCGTTTTCTGCTGTTGTCCACTTTGCAAGTACTTTGGTGATAGTCCTATAAATGGCTTTTCATAGTCTGTGATCAGATCAGATTTACTACAACAACAGTCTGAAGTGTCAGGAAGTTGCTGCACTGAAGAACCTATGTTCTAGGCATCTGGTAGACAACATGAAAGGAATGAAGTTCACTCTGAATCACATACTGCTCATATAGCTCAATACTTGGATATTCCCTATATTATCTAATGCTATCTTCTGATTTTTAACTAAGCTACAAAGAGTATGTATTAAGGCAAATTTATCTGTGAGGTGCAGTCACAGAGGAAGGGTGAATTTTGAGCTTGTAGTATGGTTGGTAGAAATATTCAGCTTTCGGTTCTTTTGTAGACTTAGTATATGATTTTGGAGAAGTTGCTTATCCTTTATGTGGCTAACTTCCATTCTGTGTGTGTGTTGTGTGTATGGTTTTTTTTTTTTTTTAAGTAGAAATGTAATACTTATCATGGCCCAAATAAAGAGAAAATAAAACTGGTGGTACTTTTACTTTTCCTGTATGTATGATGAAGCCATAATCATTAGTCTGTCCTATTTTTCAGTAGTCTGACAGTATAACCTCAAGTCACAGAGTAATCTTGGAAGGCACTGCATGTTTCTTAACACCTCTAATTCCCTATCACTTCTGTGGATATTGGATATTGCCTCTCAAGAGGAGGACCCAATTGATAGAATTGTAAAAGAGAAGCCACAGAAATTACATCAGTGGTACAGAAATTATGATCTGGTGGTTCCTGGAAACTTCACATTGTGATGGCTTTTCCTTTCTCCTCCCTGGTGCTAAATTATGTTGAACATCCATAAATCTTTTTCTGAACTCTACTCTGCTTATAAGGAATTTGAGTGATTATTGCAGAGCTATTTGTCAGAGAGAAGCAGGTGATCTGCATAGTAGTGACTTGCTTCATATAACAACCATGGCATTAATATGGGCTTAGTGATTCAGCACCATGAAAAAAATTCCAATTAAAAATAGGTAATGGATACTTGCCAGATGTACACCTGGATTCATAACTTTCAATAGTACCATAAACCTATACACACTCATTTCTGAGGCTGCTCAATTTGATATAAACTATTTAAATATTTTTTCCAGAAATTCATCTTAATTTCCATCAAATTCTTCTGAAAGGTGCATTATGTGGAACAGCCCCTAGTCAATGTCTATTGTAACTTTGTTTTCATGAGGAAATCTTTGAAAAATTTTTCCTATTCAAAAGCCAGGTTATACTGCATGCAAGATACTCTTGGTCTCTCTATACAACCACAGAATATTCTGCTTTGACACTAGTGCTCTTTTTAAAAAGACATTTGAACTAAACAAAGGCAAAGCAAGGTCACTGACGTGTATCTACAGATAGCTTTAAGAAAGTTGGACTTGCAGATGGAATGATATTTTGCCTTGTCATGAGAACATGCACCTTCAAAAGGTTCCTGCTTTGGAAAAATAAAATAAAAACCATAAGGAACCACTTAAGAAGGCTGCATAAATAATTTGCCATTTGTGAGCAATATATGCAAAATGATAGGACTGCAAGGACTGTATGTGATGGAAAAGCTTCTAACCATTTAAACTGCCATCCTGGTGTTTATTACCTGAATCACCTCTGGGAGTCTGATAAACACCTGTGATCTGCTGGTAATTCAGGAAAGGAAGCAGCACTCTGCATGACCTGCTCTCTTTCTCTTAAGCAGTCACGGGGCAATAAACAGTGTACACTGATTTTTGTGCATACAAAGAACATATTTAGACAAGTTAAGATAACTGCTCCTGGCTTAATGCTTAACAAAGCTAACAGCAGGAAGTGTAAGGTTTAACACTTAGATATGGTATAATCTATACATGCAGCCAGAGAATAAAAGACAATAGGTAACTGAGTAAAAGACAACTGGAAGGCAATTCAGTCATTTGGTTTAAAATTAGGGTAAATGGTACATATCTTGAATAGAAATGGGGGAAAAAGTAGTGGTTTCATTTAACTGATGCATGTTTTATGTTACTACATGACCAGTAAAGTAATAATTTCCTGGAAAGCAATATTTAAATATATCCATCATCATTTACATCTTGGACACATACTTAAATATTATTGATCATTTGCAATTGCGTGCATCCATGTGTAGGTATATTAAACAAAAAAGTAATGGTAGCATGTCAGTGTTTGGGATAAAGCGCAAAAAGGCAACCAGAGTTTCTAATTACTAGATTTTTTTTTAATTAAGAAAGCCACAAGCAAATTATAGACATCCAGTTTATAGCATTGCAATCTTATGGGCTTGCTCTCATGAATATGGTAATTTTTTATTTTATGCCCTCTTGAGATGTCTTGTTAAAAACATTTTATTGGTGATCCTAAAATTCAGTAAATTTGAAGCCCTTGGCACCCTGAAGATAGTTAAAGTTCTTCAAAAAATGTCAGCAATAAATATTTGGCAAATATAAAGAATATGCACATTTTTCCCAAGTGGGTGATATTTTTTTCTCCCAGTTCTTATAGTCAAGTGATGACACTGCAGTTCAGAATATAAGTGCATATTGATATTTTCCTCCAGAAAGTGCATGTGTTGCTTAGAGTGCTGCTCCCATGGAGTTATTTTTGGGCAGACACCTGGAAGTGGTTATGTACTTGCTCCAGCTTGCAGACTAGCTTTGGACAGCCAGGTGTAAGTATGAGCAAGTGGTCTTTATTTGGAGCAATTAAAACTCTAACATTCTCCTCTCTTGACTTGCAATTACTAGGGCTCTGCTGTTCCCACTAATTGCTCTTGCTGGGGACATTGGTGAGGAGCCAATGATTTTGATGGGTAGTGGATTATCATTTTTACTCTGCTACCTGAAAAAAAATCATTTGCAAAATCCCATGTGTAATTAGCAAGGCTCATGATTAATTGTCCTGCAAAATTAGCTTCACTGTTGCTTTTATTTTACTGCTTCAAATATTAATTAATGTTAACTCCTTTCCTTCAGTTCTAGCTTTTGAATATTCAACATGGCTTTGAAAAATTAGTCAGGGCTTCTACTTGCATTAGCATGCCAGAGCTTTGATTTCTGAATAAGTATTCTGATTTAAAAGATCACACTTGGGTCATAAATAATTTTTATAGGAGGACAAACAAAGCATCAAAGCATCATGGGAAGGCATTCATGCACTAACTGAAAGTAAATTGTTTCAGTAATGATTCATTCCCCCGGTGCTTTGGGGGAAACATCAGCAAATATGCAAAATACTGTGGTGTGTGGGGCAAAACAGTTATTTAATGACAGCAATCAGTGTATGTATTTTCTAATCAGTAGCACTGTGAAAGAGGTGAAAATAATAGTAGAATGATACATTTAAAAAAAAGTGCTATCCTTCTTAGTGATTTCAAAACTGAGGCTTTTAGTCATAGGACTATCAGAGGGGTGAAGTACAGAAAATGTCTGGTGAAACTGGGTCTTGGTAACAAGGCTTTTAATAGATTAAATTTTTAGGGTGGTTCATTAAAACCAGCAGTAAGATGTCCTGAGAACTCAACCCCTTGCCTTGTCTAATTTTAGCAGTGTTTTTGTTGCACCAGGTTAGCTCACACAATCCTCTTAGCAAATTTCTTCCCCAAGAACTGCTGGTCCTTCTAGTAGAGTTGTCAACCAATAAACATTGCACCATGCACTACAGCTTTTGGCTTAACTTTGCCCCTGCATCAGGCCTGTCTCTATTTCTTCTCTGTGTTTTTAATGTGTGGCTAAGTATGGGTTTCTTCATAATTAATCAAAGAGCACTGGGTCTCCATTGCAAAGGACTCGTTAAAATCATCTTCATGTATCTGCTGTCAATAAGCAATTATTGTTCACTCCAGTGTTTGTAAGGATGACTTCATGACGTGGGTGGTTGGTTATAGTGTCATTTTGGGATCAGTCTTCTCATTATGCAATGATATCAATGTAACTTTATTAGAAAATTGAAGGTTGAGCACTGGAGGAAGCAGCAGGGGTGACAGTGACAGCATGGCATTTTGGGCAACATACTTGGCTTCATTATCAAACATAACAGGAGGATGAAGTTTGGGGAGTTCTGTGTCTCTTGCTCTTCCCATTAAACTGTGCAGTTCTACTGGAGGCTGTTGCAACACAGTGCAAACCCAGCACACGCAACCTGGCAAACTACTGTCTTCTATTACTTCAGTTACTTTAGACTTATGTAAGTGAATTTGACCTAGCATGTCTGTAAAATTATATCAGTCAGCTTGCCCATCTTTAAAGAAATTCTGTTCCTTGCATTGTCATTCTAAATGAAACAACCAAAGGAATTACTTTGTGCTTGAAAAGGAGTGCCGGCTCCAGTGCTCTGCCAGGGCTTATACCTGGTGAATGTTCTGCTTCTGAACCTTCTGCTACTTGCAAAAGTTGCCTCTAAACTCCTCATGCCACTTGTTTTTGATGAAACCTTGCTCCCATGAGACTCTACACATCACTTAGGCTGAGGGAAGACATTCCTTCATTAAGCCACACTGCTGACCTTACCTGCTTTTTTGATCAAGTGAGTCAGTGCTCTTACTATTTTTCTATTGGTGATGTCCTAGGTCAATGCTAGAAAAACAGTTATCAGCTTTATAACTGGAAATAATTAAAAACTAGATCTGAATCATGCCCTTTCTTTGGTGATGCTGCCCATAAATGGTGATTCCTTAAAACTGTTCCTTACTGTTGGCTCATTAGAGAGCTTTTAGAGCTGTGCTTTCCTGCCTAAAATTTCATGCCATTTCAAATCTCATCTGTAATGGTTCAATTCAGTGTATAAGCATCTTGCTCCTCACTAGGTTCTAACAAATTGCTTTTTACTTACGGTAAAAAGGCTGTTGTGTAGACATAGTAGGTCAGTATTTCTATAGAGCCTTATTACCTAATTGATCTCACAACTGAATGAAAATCAAGAAATAAATTTGAATATGGATTGAAACTTCAAAGAAGCTTCAAATTGTATTTGGATATTTTGAGGTGTTTGAATAAATAGTAGGCTCTGAGTCATCTTATTTATCCCTGTAATTGCTTAATCAGCCTCTTGTGCAACCATGAGTCAAAATTTAATTCACAAGTTCCCCTAATTCTGTAGGAAGCACTCATGTATTGCAGTGGTTACTGACAAGGAGCAGCAAGGTTTTGCAGATCCTTGCGTACAGGATGCTTGATAGAATAATTCCCATCATGGTTCTACTGTATTCCTGAAAAACTCTTTTTCTGTGTGTGTGGGAAAGTTATGGCTCCTAATTTAAAAAGAACAAGAATCTAGAGAGGAATAATTATATTCCTCTTAGTTATAGCTAGATGGACAACTGTCTTCTAAATAAGGTATGCCTGTTTTGCTCTTAAATATATAATTTGTGAGAGTAATTTACTGTGTTAAAGCAAAGCCCTTGTATATTGATATTGTGCTGCAGTACTCTACCTGAGAATAACTGGGGATTTGTAGTATATGCTGGGCCTGAGGAAAGGACACCCATTCAGGAATCTAAATGTGAAATATTTTACATTTGGCACTTTATGAAAATCAAGGATTTGGTCTACTAAACTGCTAGAAAATATTAAAGTAGAAAAGAGATGCTGAGAGCTCCCTCCAGACTCAGATATTTGTGTTTGGCAAGATCCTCTTTAACAGTGTTTATTTTCCCTTTCATTCCTGCAGACTTCCCATTGTATAACTGCATCAACCCTAGAGCTCCCATGCCACAGGTTATACCTCAGGTCTCCAGGATAGCTAAACTAACTTTGTAAGATGGCAAGAAATAAAATACTATTTAAAAATCAGAAAACATAGTGCTTCAACATAAACATTATATGATGCAGGAGCTTCTTCATGACTTAAATGTTCTCAGGGTCAGATGAGGATACTGCCAGGTGCCCCCTTGAGGATGCAGTTTTCTCCCTTTGGTAGCAGCTAATACTTGTGTGTGCCCATGAACTTCTTGCTCTGGTCTGGATGGCTGGAGCTTGACTGGTTCTTGTCCAACTTCCCTACAAAAATGCTCTGCAATCTCTAATCCTTTTGTCAGCCTCACTGAATGATTAGATCTCCTGAGAGGTGACTTATTTACTTGTTCAATCCAGGAGTACTGCCTAGAGAGAATAGTTTTTTCTATTAAAAGTTTATTAATAGTTTGTTTATTATAGTTAACTAATATGGTGTGTGTGGATAGTATAATAGTTTTATGACTACTTCTAGTCTGGTGCTACATGCAGAAAACAGTTTTGTCGCATCAGATGGCATTTGTTGCAAAATGGAACCAAAGGAGAGATTAGCTAGTCTGCACTCTTGAAACTGAGCAGGCAGCATTGTGCTAACGTGCTCCCCCATATGTGAAGAAATCATAAATCCTGTGCATCAGAAGAATGCCACTTAGAAGTTTCTAGACTGTATATGATGCCCACTTCATCTTTTGGTGATGCCCTCAGGACTTGACCGTGTGATTCTGCAGGAGTGAGTGGCTGCAGGTCACAGGCACAGCAGTCACTACCTGGCAAATGTTTTGAGACTGAATAACTGATTTTGCAGGGCCTATGTCTAGCTACATCTGCTCAGCTTGCAAAGTCTGGCTTAAAAAAGGTTTAAGCCCTTTCTCACAATAATCTTTTACTGTAATTTTTTTAATCCGTGTTTGCATAAAACAGCAATTTTACAGAGCAGGGATTTGTTTTGGTGATTATTCTGTTTGAAGGACAAATATGATTCTTAGTTACTACTTTGCTGGACATGAGAATGGAGCTTTAATAGCTATGCATTTGGCTGTACTATATAAAAGCACATATTTGCTTTTGAGAAGGCCAAGGCTAAAGCTGGGAGAGGGTGCACAGCGAGTGCCAGCAGGCACCATGCTGTCCCCGAGCGGCCTGCCGTGTTGTGTTACAGACATACTGAATAGCCTCTGGGTGCCCACTTTGCTTCCACTTAACTGCTGCTTTTTTTTCCTTTTCTCTCCTTACATGGCTCTCTTTTGAGCAAATATCCCTTTTCCCACTGATTAGCACCCTGCTAGGTACTAGGAAGAAATGTGTTACTAGCTGCTCAACAAATAACATACAGGCCTGTTTGATGTGTGGGGAAGGGCAGAGGGGAAGGAAAGGTTTCTTACTGTCCTCTAGCTCTTAAGAATCAAATGCTTCTCATTCCTGCAAACCTGGCCCTTTTCAGGAGGCTGAGGTACTCTGAAGGTTAGCTACAGCACGAACTGCTGCTGAGATGGTATTTACTGGATGATGAATATATTAGTTCAAATTTAAATTGATTCTGTGGAAGGGTAATGTTGATACCATATTTACTGCTGTGTTTCAGTAGTGGAAGGTAGTCATTAGTGTAGAGAGAGTGAGAAGAAAATAACTTAAAGGTGACACTGTCTGAAACGCAGGAAACGAAGCAGCACTTCATAAATAATATATTTCTCCTATTATGTTAATTTTTCAAAATAGGCTTAGAGTTAAGCATGATGTTCGATCACTGGGTGCATCTATGCTAGCATATTATTAGTCTGTTTAGTCACATCTAGAAATATGTTCTTTATATTTGTGGTTGCTGAAGTAAATAGAAATCAATGAAAGTAGCAAAAGTGCTGAAGTCATTTCAATAAGTGATGTGCTCATTAATTTAAATTTCACACTTGACATTGTTATGGACTAATCATGGAAAATAAGACATTGACTTCTAAATATGTTCTGAGACAGGGATGAATCCTGAAACTTTATTTTCGAAGTGGCATTGACATTAGCAGAAGAGACCTCTGGCTATAGCAGTTTAGGCAGATGTTAATGATAAGGCAAACTTTCTCAAAAGCCCCAAGTCCAGTCATATGGATGACATAAGCTTGAGGAGTCAGCAAGCAAACAATATTGAGACCCTGTGAGTGAGCATGTTCTGAAACATCAAAAAGCTCTTCCTGCCATTTTCAAACATTTAAAAATGTGTGAAGCCTGTTCACAATTTAATGGGAGATATACGGAGAGCTGGGGGTGGCTATACAGGAAATTAGAAAAGCCTCGTCTCATGAGAGTGAAATAAATGTGCCATTGTGTAGGAGAAGTAATTGGAGGGGTGTGTCAGTTGTGTTGATGTCAAGCAGGTGTCCATAAATTAGAATAAGCATTTATAATTAATGGATATTAGTGATAAGAAAGTGTCTTGAATTACACTGAAGACAGAGGCCTGCCATGCCTCTCTATTGGAGACTTTTTCCATCTAAAAAGGGAGAGGAACACAAAATGTCACTTCCCCTGGCTGTTTTTTCCCATGCCAGCTAATGCTTTTTTTGGTTGCTTTTCTGTGATATTTGCATTGCATAATGTAGGATATAGCAGAGGTAGGTCAAAGAGCAAACTAGATTATAGTTACAAAAAGTAGGTTCACCTGCAGGTAATGGAGCACAGAGTTGGTGATTTGTGGTTGACTGGTACACGGATGCTGTATCTTTCCCGTTTAGTGTCTGATCAGTTCCTTGCTTGTGCAGTGCTCCATGTAACTGTTACTTCATTCTCCCTCCTCTGATTTTCAGGAATAGCTTCCTGCATTGCCTAGAATATTACTGAGAATTCAGAACTCCTTTAGCACCCCCATAGATGCTATGAGGGGTACGGAGATCCCTCTCTGCCTAGCAGCATCCTACTTCCAGCTGGCTAACTCCAATTGAAATCTTTTGTCATACAGTATAGGAATCATGAGTTTAGATATTAATCCTGTGATGTGTCTACAGTACATTTTAGAGCACAAGCATTTTTTTGCTGTTATGATCTCTTGCTTAACACAGGAAAAAAAGTAGCAGTAGTGGGAAGATCTGTGTGAGTGAGGTGCATCTGAATGCACCAACTTAAGTCTAGTGCTTAGTGGGATTTTTAATGAAGAGTACAGCATTTCCGCATCAAGAAGCAGAGAACTAAAAATGGAGATGGTGTTTGAGTGCGTCGCCACAGCACAGCTCTGTGGACTACCTTTTCACCAGATTTCAGTGTAAATTTGGATAAACTATAGTACTCAACATGAATTGGAGAGATTGTAGCTCAATTTTGTCAATCTGATCTTATGAATTTAGTTCATATTACAATGGGTTTTTGGTTTGATCATTTTGGGTTGACTTTTTTCAATGATTAAGCTTCAATAGCAATTTGTCTTCAGTTTTACATGCTTTGGAAATTTAAATTTGGCAACAAAATTGTCAAACCATTGAGTAAGTGACTGTTCATCTTTGCACAGTAGAAGTTGGAGTTACTGCTTAGAAACTCTCTGCTTTACAAAAGCACTTTGCTTTTGTAAAGCACAAAAGTGTGTACCACAATGAGTCGTTTACAGTTCTGAGTCTAGTAAATGGTGTTCCCCTCAATGGCTTGCACAGTATTTCTGATGTCTTCAAAAGTAGATCTATGGCTTCCAATATTTCTGTTGGAAGCAGCACTTGGGAAGGTAGCAAACTCAAGGTATTCCATCGTTTGCAAGGGGGTGTCCTGCTTTCTTCTTGGCACAGAGTACGTGTGTGGTATTTGAGGTTTGTCTTCTGTATTCCTGCATAAATGTTCCAATCTGCAGTGGTGGTGGGCTCAATGAGGAGAAAGGGGCTTCCCCATCTTGAAGCCCAGATGTTATACTGTTCCCTTTATAATTTGAGCATAGTGGGCATAAAGGAGGCAGAAATGAGGATTTTTATTGGGGATTGAATGTAGAGTGTTTGGAGGGAAATTTAGGTGTCCACTGAAAAAATGTAAAATTCTAAACCACAACCTCTGAGCTCAAATAAGAATATTGCATTATTTTCTTTACTGTAATCTCTGGGTAGTTTGGAAATGAGATGGGGTATATTTTTGCTGACATCAGAAAAGTACATAGGTTTAGCAACATATATAGGGTTAGCTCAGATCTCAGTCCCGTAGTGCTTGTAGCCAATGGAAATACTGCATGAAGGAATACAGTGCAGTCGGACTGTGTGTGAAACAAGTGGGAGAACTGTAAGATTAATATGATACTAGATTACTAATAGTATGCTGCATTAGGCTTTGGGATCCCTTATAAATGCATGAACCTTTTTATATAATCCCAGCAAGTAACCAGTACAGCAGTTCCAAACACACTGGAGCTCTAATAATTAAAACATTTAAATAGCATATTACTATTCTGGGACACAAAGGGAAGATAAGAGCTGCCTGCCCTATTGTAAACTGTATTTTGTCTATTTAAGTTGTGTTCTTGCTGATTTTTACAAGATGATAAGCTTACAGACGGAAATGCTTTTAAGCCATAAATACCACTCATGCTTTCATGCCCAGAAGTTCAAATAAAGCCAATGGGACGTGAAAAACTGCTGAAGTGCATTCCTTCTCTACACGGTTGGCTCAGACTGTCTGCTATCAGTTTGGATGGACAGTGTTTGACCCTTGCTTATAGATGTACATGAAATGGGCCTCCAATCACTTAGTCAGTGTCCTGGACAACAAATTTGCCAACACTAGTTGACCTGAAAAGTGGAAGCTTAACCTTATGTGGACACTTCTGAAGTTGGATGCATCTGCTTTATCTCCGTAAACATTCTCTAATCTTTCCCTGTCTTCATTGCCAATGGGACTCCTGGCGCTCTGTGGTTGCAGACCCATTCACTGAAGTTTACACTCCGTTATGCTTTTATCTTTGTGCTTTTCCTGTGTTGTGGCCCTGGAGAGAAAAAAGATGGAGTAACATCTACTGTACTTGGCTTTGTGCTGCTCTTTCCTGAGTCCAATATACTAATTTTTCTGATGTTCCATTTAATGTATTTCGGGAAACATAGTTTTGGGGTTCTTTGTCTGGACAATTGCATTGTCATTCAGATAGTTCTTTAAAGAGTTCCCTTCAGTAATAACAGCAATAAATTGTATCATCTGATAGTGCCAAATTTAAATGCAAAATTCTAAGAATCATAATTAGAGATGTGATGAACATGCATGGTCTTCTAGTCATCCTGATATCCATACAGAGGTAGAAGTCTCCCCAGGGGTGTAAATCCAAATGCTAAAGACAAGCGTCTGGCATTTTATTGAATTTCCTACATGTGAAATAACTGAGCTGTAAAACCTATGCCTTAGGTCACACTGAACTGAGGGAGAACAGATGAACAGCACATTCTGGAGTCAGTATCTCTTAATCTTCTAATCTTAATCTCAAAGTTTAAACTTTCACAAAAGGAGAGAGTATTTCTCCTTGTGCTTTTTAAAACTGCCCATTATATATAAAAATGGCAGTCACAGTGGCACCTTTGAAGGATTTTGGAATTCAGGATCAATATACAGAATTTTTAATTGGTAACATCTATTAATTACATGTGAGGAGAACACTGATGTTTTACATCTAGAATATTGGTTGTCCAAATGTTCCCTGATGAACTGTGCCAAGGAGAGGGAAGACGTGAGGGAATTGTTGTTGTTCAGCTCTACAGCATAACTTCCCTCTCAAATGAGCCACTGCACCGCTAGCTGCAGTCTATCTATAGACACTATACAAACTCTCCTTCTATGGGAAAAGGTCAGCTCTAGCTGTTTCCACAGCTGTTTGCTCAAATTTACAGAGAGCATGAACAGACTCAGAGCTGGAGTCTTCAGGTGGATAGCAGCAAATCTTTCTGCAACATCATGGTGGGGAGTGAGGATTCAAGCTCTTAAAGTTCCTTTGCTCCAGTGTGCTCCCCTGAGAAGAGCCTGCTGGGGAAAAGGGGAGCTGAATTTCTTTATCAGCTTCTAATTTTGTGGAAGGAGCAAAAGGAACAAGACTGTTCCCCACCAAGAGAAATGTTTGTGTTTTGTGACTATTTTGCATGTGTATTAATGTGATTTTTATTTGGGTATGCAGAATGTTTGAGCTTTTAGCTTTTAAAACAATACAGTTTTGTATTAGGATCAGACTGGGAAAGTTCAGATTTGCCTTCTCTAAAGCTCTGAATTAGGGTTCCAAAGTCCCGGTGGTAGGTAGGCTGGATGAACTCGTATTTGAGACACAGAAATTCCCAGTCTCCTTTTCAGCTTGACAAGTCATTTCAATGACTTTCAGTAAGGTAATGCAGGAGGAGGAGGAGGATCACATTAGAAATCCCCCTCCATCTCTCCCTCCTGTCAGGCACAAGCCCCTGCCTGAGAAACAAATTCTCTCAACTTCATCTAGAGAGGATCAAACACCTTCTGCTGTTGTTCCTAGGCATTGTTAATTGTTGTTAATTTCCAACACCTCATTAATTATTTGCTATTAAAGATGTGAGTGAGGCAAATGCCCTTCACCCATGGATAGTCACAAGAACAGACCATTAATAACTACAAAAATGTTTTACTTTTGAAGTTGAAAGGGAGCTGGTATGAAAGTCACTTTGTTTGCAAGGAAAGCCTGAGGCAACATCATGGTGTCCTTTTTAAAGTACTGGGTATGAACTGTGCCTTAATGTGCAAAAGAAAGAAAGCTTAGGAAGCACTGGAGTGGTAATTGGCAGAATAGAGTGGCTAGAAGTAATCCTTCCTCTCTCCCCCATATGAATTCTTACTTAACATGTTTGAAAAGGCAGTAATTTTGATGCAGTACTTTGTGATGAAACTTGCAATTTGTGTAAAGTGTTAAATCCTGTGGAAAATACATATAGGCTTTATACTTTAATACGCAAAGCACCATACTGAGCAATACCCTTAGCATATTGTGACTGGAGTAGCTCTAGTCAGGACTGGAACTACCTAATAAGCACCCTAATACTGAGAGACAATCTCTGATCAAGGAATTTACAGTATGGATAGCTAGGCAAGTGGATGAAGGGAGCTTGAACATTCCTTGGAAGTCTGGGGGGAGGGTGCCAGTCAGGATTCTTCCTGTATCTTAGGAGCAGGAAAAGGATGCTTGCTATTTTCATGATAGTAGCATAACTGGAGGAGTTTCTCCTGCCCCTTGCCAGACTTGTTTGCAAAACTGAGCCACTGAGAATGGTTTCCATGACTGTAAGACTTGACCTTCTTGCAGGCAATGTCTTGACAAAGTCTGTGTCACCCCATAACCTCTTCCTTGCTGGCTTGGGCTTGTGGCTCTCTTGCAGTAAGGAGTACATCAGAAGTCATTTCTGGGACTTGCTTGTCCTAGACTAATAGTGCCTGATAGACAGGTGAGATGGGAAGTTTTCAGGCCATTACTGGCCTCTCTGAACTGGACAAGGTGCAATCTAGCTGATCCTAAGTTACACTTGTTCTGAAGCTTCTCTTCTAACCTCGGTCAGGTTTCACTTTTACCTGTTCAGTTAACCACATTATCTGCACAGGTATTTGGTAGCCACTGTTCCACAGTTGGTTGAAAATTAGCATTAGATTATAGCCTAAAAAACATAATTGGGTTATTAGGTGGGGCTTGTCTTTCAGTGTTGGCTGCAGGAGCTGAGGAGGTAAGTGCCAAAGAGGAGCAGTGAGTTCTGCTGCTGCAGTAGCCAGGTCCAAGGGGGCCTCTTGAGCAGCCTTTGCTTGCCCTTGGTCACAGACTGCTACAGCCACTGCTGTAGTAGTAAAAACCAGTTACGTGTGAGACAGGGAGTTGCAGCAGTTCTGAAGTTCCCATGTTGTGGGTGCCCCTGTTGTGGGTTCCCCACCTTCCTTAGGGGAGTGGGTACACTGTAGTCTCAATTGCTTCAGTCTAATAGTTTCTTTAGCTACTGCAGCTTTTTCCTGAAGCAGGACTGTGAAGCAGAGTGGGCAAAAACTGCAGAAACCTGTCTCTGAAGCCAAATTGCTTAAAGAAATGGTTTTACTTGCTATCAATTGCACAGGAAGCCTGAAGCAGAGCCAGGAAATGTATTCATGTCTTCTGAGCCACATTATGTCCTCTTAAGTGCAGAGCTATCTTTCAAAGCCAGACCTGAATTCAGTGAACGGAGCCAGAATTTACCGTTCTCTGACAGCCAACTTACAAGGTAGGCGATAGCAGGGAGATTGTCCTGCCTCATAGCTGTTCCTGCAGCCCCCCTTATGCTGCAGAAGCTCCTGGGAGCAGGGTAGTTTTATAAAATTGTTGCATCTCTGCTAATTTACATAGTACCTAAGTAGTACTGCTTTTGTTTCTTTTTCCTTGCCCTGTAATGTGAAATAATGAAGTTAATGCATATCCTTTTTTTCTCTCAACCTTTCTGTGTATATTATATTCATAAGCAATGATACATATTAAGGTTGAAAAAGACTGTTAGACTGTTAGATCATCTATTTATTTGTATAGGTCATAGCATTTCAGCTCTGACATTGTCTTGTACTTTTATTGGGCCAGGGCATCTTTTTGATAGGCCTCCAGCCTTGATTTGGAGAGATCAAGAGGCTAGACAGCCACCACTTGATTATTTTGACATGTTCTTTTGACTTTCTGAGCTTGGAGCATGTATATGATGCACCTGATAGATGCAGGAAAAGCAAAATATCCTAACAGAGACCAAGAACAAGAAACTTACCTTGTGTTTTTTTTTTTTTTTCTTTAAAAAAAAAAGTAATCTTGCAGTTTTTCATGTTTGCTTTTGGGCAAAGACCTATTTGTGGGTTCAGTGACTGAAACATTAGCCAGAAGTTTCCTGCAGATCACATGCAACAAATAGATATTTAAACAGTGACCTTTACCCATGCAAATACAGTGGCTGGGTTTCCAAACAGTATGCCAACAAATGTGCACCTGTAAATGAGAAGCATGGTTAGGACCAAAATTTAATCTTAGTTCTATAAGATTTTTCTCATGTTCTATAATTATTTCTTAAAATGTTGGGGGCTGTGTTTAGCTTTAATCCCAGTAGAGAGAGTAGATTGTTTAGTTGTCAGCATAATATTTTATAATTGTAAGCAAAAACCTTTCTTCCTCACAAAATAAAACCAGAAATCTTGTAAAACTGGTGTTTATAGCTCTTCAGTTGCTGGGAGTTAATATCCAGTAGCTTGTAACATGTTTATTATAATGCATTTATAATGATTTACTGGAATGAGTCTATAGGTGTAAGTAGCTAATGTCAAAGACTAGATTTGACATGGATGAAAATGTTATCCGTGGGTAGTTCTAGAGAAACTATTTTGGCTGGCTTTTTTTCTAATTCTACAAACTGTAATAGGGATGGGATAATGGCATTAATGTCAATTAAGCTATTAATAATGCTCATCTTGTCATTCCTAAATATAGCAGTCACTCATACATAGTACTGTCACTTAAAGACTGTACATAAATGAGATCATGGCTTATTTTTATTTTGAAATCTGGCTGACAGCCAGTCTTGTGTTTTTGTACCACAAGAGCTATTCTTTTGGAGAGAAACAACCTATGCTACTTGAGGAGACCATGTCCAATAACTGTGATGCTGATCATCCCATCCTAAATTCACAGCTCGTGCATAATTTTCAGGCCCCAAGATGCCAGCAGGATATTTTGTGTCAAATATTCATGCCCGAAGCAGCTTGGTAATGACTGACAAAGACAATCTTTTTAAAAAAAAAAAAACTTGCAGCATCTCTGTGCCCCCAAGCACTTCATCCCTGCTGATGACTGCAAGTTTCCTGTAAGACAGACTGAATCTAGTGGTGCTACTGCCATTGCTAACTATCTGCTGTGGGCTACATTACTTGGGCTGCAGTTTTGAAATGAAATTCTGTTTCTAATGCCACTTAAAGATTGTTTATTTGCCTTAAGGACTATCTTTAGATGCTAAAGTTAGAAGCCTAGAGTATTGCAAATGTATCTGTAATCCCCATAAAACATGCACAGATCTAGTTTTTCAATGATTGCTGGAAACTGGTGGAATTACTTAATACAATGAAAGGCTAGCTGGTTTGTGCTATACTTGAAGATGCTGGTTAAGTGTTCAGCATCCTCAGTTCCTCCACACAGCTGAGTGTTGTTAGCAAAAAGCCTGAGGGTTACCCATGGGATCACTCTTAGCGCTGTCCTTCAGAGAAGGGTTGGGGCGAAGGGGAGAGGCAAACCTGAGTTAGAGCTTGTGATAAATGACAGGCCTTGGCCAGTCCCCGCAGGAGGATGGAGAGCAGTGCCGTGATGTGCAGGAAAGGAGGTGGCAGGTGTGTGCGCAGGAGAGGAGAGCGGCCCCGGGACGGGCGAAGGGCACGGGGCTGCCTGCGAGCACCTCCCCAGGCCAGGGCTGCGCAGCCCTGGAGAGCTCTGCATAAGGTTATAACAGGTGAAGTCGTTTTTGCAATAAAGCTGGCTGTAGATCTAGGCCATAAATCACTGGTTCTAGTGCTAAAACTTATTGTACATTTCTCTCACCTCACACTCTCTTTCTATTAATACTCTGATTTATATGAAGATTTTCTCTGAGTACAAAGACAGGAGGATGGAATAATTTTCATCCCTGTAGAGAAGAATATGTCTAAGTTTTACTTCTCTGTGCTATTCTCTCAAGAGCGGCTCTCTCTTTTGTTCTACCAAAGGAAAATATAATTCCTATGAACCTGTTAGTTAAAGATACCATGGAAATGCTGACTTTCTACCATAAGAATTTAGTGAGTCTACAACTGTTATAAGTAGTCTTTAGATGGCCTGACATCTGTAAGTTTGGTCCTGGATGTAAATTCTTGCATCTTGCACCTGACTTGCTTTCATTTATTCCTTCCTTGGGCAAACTCCAGCGAAGGGACACTGTGCCCTGTAGTGTACCAGGTTGTAGAGCTGTCTAATGGAAAAGAAAATAAACTGAAAAGAAAATAAGATGCCATTGCTAGCATCTCAACAGCAATTGAGTGCTCCTAATACCTTGGTTGACTAAGGATGTTTGAAATGGCCATTCATCCCCTTCTGCTATTTTAACTGTGTGTGTAACTTTTGCCTTTAAGTAAAGACCCAGTAAGGAATGGCTTCCTTCCTTAAATAAGGGTCCAATGCAGAATGAGAGTGAATGTTGTCATATGAAGTGCATTTCAAATGTAATAAAGCAGAAAGGAGTTCCTGGCCCTGGTGTCAGCTGGAAGAGGGTACATAGTGCGATCGCTATAGCTCAGTGGCTGCAAAGCAGAAAATGAAGATTGTAAAAACGTCACATAAAGAAAAAATGCACAGTGGATTCGTTTTGCGATGCTCATAATTCAGTAATGCCTTTAAGTAGCTAGAAGAAATATAATAAATGTTTTTCCACAACATTGATCATACTGTATCAGAGGAAATATTAGTGTGCAGGGAGCCATGATTATGCTGGTAGTAATTCTCAGTGCAGAAAACTCCTAGAAGATGGGACCCTTTATAGGCTGAACTTTTATTGGCTGCAGTTATTTACCTTTAAGAACATGTTTAGTACACTGTCCTATAGCTAAATATTTTTATGAAAATTCAAACCATCAACTGTCAGAAACCCTGCTACCATTTTGTAGAATTTATAGTTTTCCTGCAAATTTTCTGATATTCTGGGGGACACAAAAAATGACCAATTGACCATGTAAAAACAATAGAATGCTTGTAAAACACATTTTCCTACTGTATTTTAAAACCTGGATTTGGTCAGACAGGTTTGTGGGATCCCATCAAAATATTGCCTGTAAGTATGAAATATTCTTAAATTTAATGCTTTGTTAGATTAGGTGATATAACAAAGTGCGTGATCATACATGGACCACTACCAGTTTCTTGTTTACTGTACCAAAAAACCCATCCTAAGTCACCAAACCATATCTGGAATTTCATGAGGAAAACGTGTGTATTGATTCCTAGTGCCGGTCTCTTGCTCCTCAAGGTGGCAGGACCTGGTAGTGCTGATGAGAGCCCTGGCTCAGCCCTGAGGGAAGGGGACCTGGTGTCCCCCACCACCCAGCACCTCTGGCTCAACAGGATGGAGGAGCTCATGGGGAGGACTTCCTGGCTGGAAGGGTGGCACATGGTGCCTGAGCTCATGTGAGGAGAAGATAGGTGGAAAGGAGAGAGATGGAGGCCACCAAAAAGTTCTTCCATGGATGCAGAGACTCCCTTTGTCTCATCTTGGAAAGGAAGGAAAAGCTAAATATGATACATGGATTTTGTGTGCCAAAGAGCACGTTACTAAGTTCTAGTTTCTGAAATAGCCTGTTCTCTCTAGAGAAGGCACTAAAATATTCATGTTCATTTATCACTAAGCTCCTTTTCAAAAGAATGGCTAAACATGGTTATGACTTCAAGCAAGTGTCTACACCTATGTTTTGAGGGTAGTGCTCCCAACTTTGAGCCGCGCTCCTGCACTGTGGTTTGCTGGGCTGGCCCTCGAAGGAGCAAGTTTTCTGTGGTGTTTCTCCAGAGCATCTGGTCTAGGGGTTTCTCTGAGCAGATGATCCCTCAGCAGTGGAACTTTAACTTTTTCTTGCTGCAGTGCAAGTCATGTCTCTTCTTGTGTTTAAAATAGCAGACTTTCTTGTGTTGACTTCCAAGAGCAATTTCTCCTCTCCCTCCTGTCTTTATCTGTTGTGGTTGATAGGTCATGTAGAGGCGAAAGGCCAGCCCTGCATAGCCTGTTCCTTGGCTGTGCCAATGCTCTATGACACGATCTAGGGCAAATTTTAAGCTCCCTGTGTGGAAGCCTCTCACTTTTTAAAGTGATTAAAATGATAGGTGTAGCTGCCAGGAGTTACCACATGCAACATAAAGGCCCTGGACATGTTGTGTCAAAACAAGGCAAGTGTGCAAGTTACAAACTGTCATATACACAAATTCCGCTCTGCGTGTTGCTCAGCCTTCTGTGCAGCAGTGGCAGGTATTTAATGCTCTTTGTGAATGACCTGTTAGGGTAGTATTTTGTGTAGTTTTGTAAAGAATACATACATGTATACAAGTCTGAGGTCAAGAACCAAGAGCATTATCTTAACACAAAGTACAGCAGTTCCTATCACAGGAGAGAGATCCCAAACTGAAGAGGGGTGGGATTCAGGGTCCTACACCAGCACTCCTAAACTGACTTGATCTCAAGATTAGCTAATAGTTAAAGGGGTTCTTGCTTTAGAGATGAGTTCTCACTGCAGGTACTATGTAATCTGGTGAGAGCCCTGTAGTTCTGCATGCTGTGAATGTCATGTAGGCCTGGAGCTCAGCTCCCTCCTCCATATGGGAAACCCCCACCCCCAAACACAGGCAGAATCAGCATCTGGTTTGCAAAATTAAAATCTGCCCATGCATACAAAGAGAGGATTTTCTAGCAGCTCAAGTTGTATCGCACTGATGCTCTATATTTAACACTTAATCTGAACGCAGCTTGCTACCTTTCAGAAAAATTGTATTTTTTTATTTCATTCTAAATAGGAATTTTGTCATAAACCTAGGGTTTCTACACGTGTGCATAGATTGATCTGCCACTGGATGGCACTGTTGCATATATCTGGCAGTAAAAACCTTGCCTTTTAATGCTCCCTGTTTGGAAATGAGATTTGGGGCAGTTAAGCATATCTATTGGTATGTGATCACTGAATAAGCAAACAGGACCATAATGCTACACTTGCATAGCAAGGCAGGAGACATAAAGATCTATGTGATAATATGACTAACACTTATTACCTCCTAGTATTTGCCCTACCACTTGCATATTTTCTTACTACAAAAAGGAGCAAATCTTTTATAAGAGATTGATATCATTTAGTTTTCTCTTTAAAGTGGAATACCAATAAAGGCAAATATTATAATTCATCCCTGTGCCTTTATTTTTACACAAATGTTGAGGAAGTTGACTCTAGATTGACTCATTATTGGGTTGGCCAAATTTCAAAATTTCAGCACAAATAAGTGGGACTGTTAGTTTTGAAAATAATTTTCATGTAAATCCTTCTTACAACTTCTGTTTTAAATCATAGATTAAATTTTGCATTTAACCTGATAGGCTTTTGTGTTTTTATTGTAGGAAAAAGAGAAAATGGGATGATTTTTTTTCCTCCTGAATTTTAAAAGAAGGGTGAAGCATATTCCTTTCATGTTCAGTTTAATTCTTAACCCCTATATTTTTGCCCTTCTACAATATAGCACTTCTGATACTGGAAACAAGAGCTTTCTTTCAATTATACTGAGAAACTGTACAGTGGTATGATTTCAACTGGACCTCTGTGCTCTTCATTCCTCTCCTTTTTCTATAAGGTTAGACTACATAAATTGTAGAATAGTTACCAGCCTAGATTTTAGCTATGGGATTTCTTTTTCTTGTAAATTATCACAAAATTATGTTGCCTGCCATCTATGGGATGCTTTGATCCAAATTTTCAGTCATTGTTTCCACATTTAGGGACTGGAATGAACATCAAAGAAATGGGTGTACTGAATTTGCTGAATGCTGAAGCAGTACAATAACATACAAAGGATATAAGGAAATCCCAAAGGTAAAATGTGCTGCCAAATCTTGCACATAATAGGAGCTCTAAAGTGACAGTCTATCTTTGACAAATGCATAACAGTATCAATGCCAAGGGAAGGAACTAGCATGCTGAAAGGTGAATAAAGAGTTGAGAACAATTCACTGTGTTTACACGTTTCCTCAGTGTTTTCACACAACAAGGAAGGCAGATGAGACAAATGCATTTGGTAATCTTTGGAGAAGACCATAAACCTGCTGAGGCTTTTAACTAACCTAGATCTTCCCTTGGCTTATCCTGAGTATTTAAATAAAACATGATTAGAAATTATTCATCTTCTGAATGAAAAAAGTACTAGCTGTGAGGAATGTAAAAAATTGTTTATTCATTCTTCCTTTGACAAGTTCACGTTTAATGCCCATATGGTATTTGCCATAAGCTGTTCTTTTCCAGCTGAGAATTTGTAAATGCTTCAAATACTTTGCCAAGGGAAGTTAAGGGTTCCATATGTATTTACCAGGTTTTCCACTATTGTGGACTAGCAGGGTAATTTAAATGGATGCTATAAGGTAAAATGTGAGAGTCATTGCACAAAAACTATCAGCTTATCTTGTAAAAATCTGAAACCTACTTGTCAAATTAATTTTATTTTCCTTTCTTTGAAACCAACCCAAAACCTAAAGCAAATAGTGGTTGTAAAATCTATAACAAAAGGTTTCCATTCCCTATGTGTGCAATGCATAGCAAAGGCAAGTTTCAGGTTATTCAACTGATCCTGGTGTGTTCTGGAATACAGGTTTTTTTTCCAAACCCAGAAGTTGATGTTCACCAGCAGGAGTTTGGGCAAGGGCACATTGCACACTGGTGTGCAATAATCTTGCTGCAGATTGTAGAATATTCAGAGGGAAGATCTGCTGTAATTAAACTTCAAAGTGAAAGCTGTAGGGGACTGGTTCTTCCCCCTTTTCGTTTTCTCTCTCTGGCAGCTGAATAGTCACCGGCAACTTTCTTATTGCCAGCAAACTGCGTTCCCGTTAGGAGACTGAAAGTGTGGCTGCCACACGTCAAGTGAGTGGCTTTGGCGCTGGGTGCATGTCCAGCCGGGCTGCCCTTTGAGGAGGTGGCGACCATATTCTGGTCGTAAGATTAAAAAGGCTGCTGGATTTTTGAGAAAGTGTCTGTCGTCTGGGGGGAAAAGTGACCTGTCCTTGCTTGAGCCCCAGCTTCTGTACTCTAGGTGCAGGGGTCTAAGGAGCAATTGGTAGATGCAGGCAGGGTAACATTCCTGTTGCTCAGGAACTGAGGAAAAAGCTTTGGACTGGCACAGGGCTGTATTGAGACTGGCGGGAGTGTTTCCATTGCCTAATTATGTGGATTTTCAGTTGCTGTTGGCTTTGGGGCAGCCCATTAACACCTCAGGGTGCACCATAACTTAGTTACTTGGGCTCTTGAAGCAAGCCCCAGAGGCGCATATATAGTTTAAAGCTGCCTCTGTCTTGCTCTTCCTCCCCCCCACCTTTGCCTTCTACCCTAAAACTGCGGGTTTTATACTATGCTTTGGTGAAGTGCACCAAATAATGTAATTCTTTATACATATAATATCCTGGTTTGTGGAAGCAATTAAGAAAGTGTATGCTGTGCCCAGATGGGGACCTGATCCTGTATGCCTTGGCTCTCGTCCTGCATTAGATTTGTAAGGAGTGTGACCTACATTCTCTTCCAAAGAAGGCTGGATAGGAAAGGACATCTGGTTTGGATTGTGGCTGCCAGTAAAATCTCTTACGAAGCAGAGAGGAGAGCTGCAAGTGGTCAGGCAGAGAGGCATCTGTTACTGCAAGGGAGGATCTGTACAATCACTGCTGAAGAAAATAGACAAACAGGCTAGGTAGACTAGATTAGGTAATACCCAATAACGAGGGTGGAAACATTTGTGCTATTACACATCTGTGGGTGAAGACTATGCTAGTCACCTCTTAAAATTGAGAATAGGCCTGCTCTGACCACAAGGGTCCTTCAGTGGTAATGAAAGGCCAAGCATGTCAAGAACTGTCAGATTCATGGATAGGTAGCCTCTGTCCTGAAAGGACAGGACTAATGTCTCCTTACTATCCCTAAAAACTCACTACTGCTCAGAAACCCAGATCGGTGTCACTGAGACGTTTCTGCAGCCCACCTGCCTCGTGGATTCCTATTGCAGCCTTTTCTTCATTACAAAGCTACTGCTCAAAGTGATCCTGGGCAGGTGGAAGAATCTGCAGATAAGGCATAGAGATAGAGATCAGAAACTCAGGTGGGACTCCTATGAAACCTCCCATTTGACAGTCAGCTGTCAGCCTGAGATGAATGTGTAGCTAAGCCTGTGGTGCAGGTAGGGCTTTGGTTTGCACTCACTGTTAGTGAGCTGCTGGGCAAACATGGAACCCAGTGAAAAAAGAAAAATATCTTTTAGCAGTAGTTAACCTGGAAAGCATGGCTTTAAGAGTTAGGGAGAGAAGTGGCACAACCCCTTAGATAAGAATAAACACCACCAACTTGCACCAGGGTCAAAAAATACAAGTGCTATGCTTATTCATCATAAAGTCTAAAGAAATATAAGAAAGAAAACATAGATCAGTGATAAATGTCTTAAACATTGTAAAGGGAAAAGTATAGAGAATAAACAAGAAAATCTGGAGACTTTAATAATTGATCAGGATTACAGCTAAATTGGCATAACAGACTTGGGAGACTCATATGCCTGGAATACTAACATAACGGATACAAATCCTTCAGGAAGGAAGTAGGGGAAAAGCAAGCAGGTTTTTGCTTTTATATCATATGCTCTGCTGTCTAAAATGAAGCTCAAGGCATATGCACAATAAAGGAGAAACAGACATGGGTAATCTCACAGTTAGGCTCTACTACAAAGCACTAAATCTGGAAGATCAAGTGGAAGTTGTTTTAAAAATAAGTAGCACAATTTTCTAAAGCCCTGTGCTCTATGGGATTTTGTTAACCAACTGTTGGTAAAGGAATGCTGTGGAACACATTGGTCAGCAAATTCTTGGAAATGTATTGCTGGAAATCTTTTGATCCAGTAGATAACAAATTGATTTGATGCTAATCAAAGGGAAGAACAGAAGGTGAATCTGCTCCAAATGAGTCTTTTTTTTTTTCCTTTGGGGGCTGTTTTCCAGTTTTTTTAGAGACTTCCTCAGATAGTCACTTGATGGCTTTGCCTTGGCATAAGGCAAAATTCAGGAACTTTGGAACTGTTGAACAGGTCCCAGATGTTGTCTGAGGTCTCATAGTTTCCCTGCTGTGCTTGAAGCAAGGACAGCAAAAATAGCAGGGTATTAGTCACCTTACCTCTCTCTATTGTACTGAATAATGAAGATATGGGGATCATGTTTTAAACTCAATAAAGATCAAGCTCACTTTAATCAGGATTCAGCATAGCTGCAGGGTCCTTCTTCTTTGGGCTCTGAATTCAAGACCAGACTCCTATAAGCTTTTTCCCTTTGTCAGCCAGAGAAATTATTCATGTCATATGTTTCCTTTTCAGGCTCATGACTGAGCTAGATTTCTCATCCAGGACCAGACAAATCACAGCTCAACTTTCTTAATTATTGGTCAGGGGTGTATTGTTCCTAACACATTGTTCCTTTTTTGTTCATTTTTTTGCACGCTGCCTTCCTAAATGGTGCCCATTGTGATCTTGGGTGCACAGTTGTGATTGGCCTTGACCTTCCAAAGTCCTGCAAGGTGTAGTGTCTGAGACAAAGGATGAACTACATTGTCAGGCAGTTGATATCGAGAGTTTAGAAATTCCTGTTTCATCTACTCAGGCAATGTTTGTTTCTAATCTTGGTGGGCATTGAGACAACTTGGACAAATGGTCAATGCTTTCATTTCTGTGGGCATTAAGAAATGGAGGCTTGAGTAATGCATGTAAAAAATATGACATTATTCTCTTGTAGAACATCAAGGGTAAAATCACTTTTGTGCTGTGATTTGTAAAAGACAAAACTTACAATGCAGATGAAGAGAAGAAGGTAAAGGAGGAAAAATAAAACAATGATCTTCAGAAAAGCTTCTCTTCCTGAAGTTAGACAACTGGGAAGTAAGCTCAAGAGAAAAGGAAATATGGTGTTGACAGCTGAAAAATCTTGCATCGTTTATGGGATCTGACTTTACTAAAAACATGAACAGCAGCAATTTTCTAGTGTAATTAACACAAGCCATGAAAGGGTAAGACCTCAGTCTGGTATAAAATAAGAGCAGGACAAATGTTTTCCACTTTTTTCATACACTTAATTATCCCAGAAAGAAGTTCATCGTGACCATCTCAGTGGACACAGGGAAGATCAATGAGGAAAACTAGAAAGTCAAATGTAATAGCAGCACTTGTAGGAAGGGAAAACATGAGGAGCAAGGGAATTATGGCTATTTACCATTATGTGCATACCATTACGGGAATTATGTGCTTATTTACCTAAGGATTTTTCCATAATTAACAATGATTTGTAAGCATCAAGAGAAGAAAATAAGCTGCCAGTATGAATTTGTGGAATTCACTTGTTTAACAAATATGAATTTATCAGGAAGTACTCATGTCAAACCAGTCCCTTTTTTCTGAAAAGGGTAACTGGATACAAGTTAAAGGGAGAAAGGATAGGGCATGTATATTTAGACTGTTTGACACTGTTGCTTTGCATTTTTGTAGGCAAATTAGACAAGTCCAGATCAAAACAATGCAGCAAGTGCCCCATCACTGTATCTAGAAGGTCAATACCGATGGTTCACTATTGAAGGAAAGGATGTATTGGACCTGATTCTGACAGGGCATTCTCTAGGCTTGGTTATGGGCAACTGTGAGAGGAAGATGAGTCAATGGCAAGATGTTATGAAAATACCTTCTATAAAACAAAGTATAAGACTTCTGCCATCAGCACAAGTTAAGGCCTGAGCTGGTGTACCATGCTAGGTTTGGGAGCACAAAGCTAGAAAGCAGCAGGCCTGTCCAAGGGAACCAGGTCACCACAAGAAGTATAAGAAAAGTAGGAAGTGTATTGTGTTTCTTCACTATAAAAAAGACTGATGGGCGATGAGAGCAGCATTTGATTGCATTTACAACAGACTTTACAAGAATTATTTATTCACTCTGGCAAATAGAACAAATTGCCATTGGCTTAAGCTCCAGTAAAAGAAAAAGATGCAAATTAGAATTTAGGAAAAAGCTTTCAAACACTAACAATGGTAGAACAGTGATTTTTTTTTTGAGATGGCTGTGGTGTCTTCATCCCTGAAAGTGTTTAAGAATGGGTTTAAGAGGAACATCTGTCATAAATGACACAGATATAATTAAAACTGCCTTGAGAGGGGAGAGACCTCCCAAGGGAGTCTTATTTTCCAATGATTCCTGGAAGCACAAAGTCAACTGTCTGTAAGCTGTGGTTTTTTGTGCTGTCTAAAAAGGGAGATGCATCTAGTGCACAAGAAAGGATCCACACAGAGCTTTCCCTCTTGTAGGGAGCAGTAGCACTGAAGGAGAGGTGCCCCTGGATTTGAGGCTCAAGTGACTAGCCAGGATCCCTGCTTTGCTTTTCTACCCCTGCTAACTAACAGTAGTCTTTATTACCTGTGCTGCCATCCAACTTCTCCTGTGGCACAGACATACCTTGGAAAGGCAAACTGGTTTAAAACTCTTTTAGTAGGTCCTTTACTCTCCATGTGTTTTCTCCATTCATTTGTACTGCAGCCTTCTACAGCTGATGAGTGAATAATGATGGAATTTAGCTTAGCAGAAAGACTTGCCTGAACATATAATCCTTTTGAATTATGATTAAAGATTGCGGAGTCCCAGGGAAATTAGAGCATTTGGTGTTTCATTGTTTCAGAACTTACTGCTGAAGTATCTTAACTGTTCAGGAACATAAAAGTACAAATGGATGTTAGTTAAATGGATGTAGTAAGATTTTTTTTTTCTGGCATGAAAAGCATAGTATTTACGAGTTAATTTAATTGGAGAAGAAAAATATTGAGTAGGTGACGAAGTAAAAATGATGACTGTGTATTATGTTTTTGCCATGCAGCTGAACAAACACATTCAATGACAGACCTTGGCAGGAGCTGCAGAGATGTTCTTGACAATGGCATGAATAAATATTAGGTGCTGTACATAATTTGCTGCATTCCAGGCCTTGAGCAAAGCCAGGTGAGCTTTGCCTGGAAAAAGTGGAAGGAAACAATACAAGCGTATTGGGGAATTGTAAACATCTACAGTATTCTCCCCAGCTGCTTTGCTGTAACAGTTTCATTTGCATCAGCAACAACTCTGTCATTTTTTTATCTGCTATACTTTCATTGCACTTCTAGGAATCAATTAAAATCCCAGATGCTTTAGAGTTCAAGGCAGGTACTTCAACAGTATAGCCTAAATAAAGGACTTTATACCTTCTAAATAGAATATACTCATCAAGCTTCATTTCCATTGCTGCAATGTGCTTACACAAAAAGTTAATACTTTGAGCAGCTTGGTGGTCCACAAAGAGAGAGGATGTGTCCTAATAATTTAAGATGGAGCAGGGAAATGCAGCAGGGAGGGGAGCTACACAAAGAGCTCATAAGACAATAGCATGCCAATATGTCTATTAAAAGAATAGGTATAAAGAGGGGAAAAAATGTTTACTGACTATTTTTTCTTCAAGGCTTGTTTATAGCAACACTTTTGCTAGAACCTACAGCAAGTATGAGCAGTTCAAAGAAAACGTAGATGGGAACACTTCAAATACTTAACACAAGTTCTTTCCTCTCTGCTGCAGCTCCCCTTGATAATGTTTTAATTCAAGGTCAGTCTTCACATCTTCACTGTTCTGTGAACAGTGAAGTATCTGCACTGCGGATTTTCCACTTTTCTTTTTCCACTTTTTTTCTTCAGAACTTGAAAATCAATGTCTCAACTGACAAAAGTTAGGCTAAGTCCTGAATTTTCTCTTGTAAACAAGACCAGTAGGAAAAAAAACTAACGTGTGAAAAGTTCAGTTTAGAGATAGTGGTCTTAACATTATTTCTCCTTCTGTGCCCCTCTGGAAGCCAATGGGGACAGTCTACCTGGAATGTGGAAGAAGCTGATTCTTCTAAAAGGGATAATAGGGGTCTCCTTTATAGTATAATGTGTTTGTGTGCCTAGGATTCTTCAAGAAGTCCCAATAGGGGTAAGTCTGCAAAAGAAAATACTGGCATAGCTGGGAAAGAGAGACAATTCATGTCCTTCTATTCTTTTTCTGGAACTGATCCCAGGCATAATTTAAAGCAGCTTCAGGCTCCTTGACCATCTCTAGGGATGTGTTAGCAGCTGAGGCCAGATGTGGTGTTGAGCTTCCCAGCCCTTCTTCACTTGTTCTCCCTGTACTGGGATTTGTGAGGATGTACATAAACTTTCTGGAAGAACTTGGATTGGACTTGTCATTTTAGATATGCAATCTTTCTACTGGAGATATACAGAGTAAAATGAAAGCCTAGCTTGTGGGTTTGGCTTTCTTTCCCTTGTTTCTTTAGAAACAAAACCAATGGATTCAAATCCTTTAAAACACATTCTGTGAGTAGAACAGCAAACTACTTGTGTACTTTTTCTATGCGGTCTTCAGATGTCAAGAGCAGAGATGCGTATTAAAAATGGACTAAAAATAGGTCTATAATCCAGAGGAGTTTGGGTAGCTGAGGATTTATACTGTCTGCTACTTAAACTTTTTTGATTTTGCATTTAAGTAAGTATTGTCTGGATTTCTGTCCTAGGTTTGCAGGTTTTGCTGATTTACACAGAACGCTATTTAAAAATATTAAAATATTTTAAAAAAAATTGCTAGGAAGTTAGTCAACATTGACTTGCATATCTTTGTCTTTATCCTTATAGCCTTTAATCAAGGAACTTCAAAGTATTTGAAAAGCCAAATTTTGGAAACAAAACTGTAATTCAGCCTAAGAACATATTCATGGATGTAATCTCTTCTCAAAGTAAAATTAATATAATTTTCATTGATATTAATGAAAGCTGTTAGAAGATTAAAGGGGAAGTAGACTGAAAGAATACGAGCAACTCCTGATCTTGACTTCAGAGATAGAATAAAATAAGTGAGCATTGTGCTTAGAGGGGATACAAATACTTCAAGATGTGGAGGGGGCAAGGGATTGTTTATTGGTCTTTTTACTAGCCTTACATTGTCCAGGTAATCCACTTGCACATGAGCATGTGGTTATGCATTGATATTTAGCTGGCTTTGGTTTCTTTTTATTGTTTCTGAAACACTTTTTAAGAGTTGGTAGAAAAATGGATGAATTTTTCCTCTGATGATGCTACAAAGCCCAGCAGTTTATGGAAAAATATCAGTACTTTCAGTACTGATATCAGTATCACAGACTACTTTCAGAAAATTCTTAAATACAGTTATTCAAATAGTTTTAGATACTTTCTGTTGATATGTAACTTTTGCTAGTGGAGTTGCCAGCTCTTGAAAGACTGTGAAAGTTAAACTCGTGATTCAATTGCGGAGTACTTAACTTTACAGTTAGTATTTGTAATGAAGCCTGTTCCTTTGATCAGCTTTGTCGCTGACTAGGATTTAAGTTAGATTACACTGCTACAGTAAAGTTCTTGAATGCTTGCTTTTTATTTCTACAGAGTTATGGCAATAGTTCAGTTACTGAACATGCCAGGACAACTGCGCTCTATGTGTTCAGATCCTTTTGCTTTCACCTGCACATTTTTGTGCTGAAGGGTTTTTAATTAAGCAAATTTAGTCTATAAATTGATTATGCTCTATAGTTTGACTCATTTATAGGCATTTTCAAAACTCTTAAGCTTTATTTTGTACATGTTGCTCAGGAATGTTATATAACAAACACCAAGAAATGCCTTTATTTGTGTTTAGTTAATAAATGCAGCTAATCACTGTACTGGAAAGTCTATCTCTTGGTCTGTCTTCTATCCATTAAGAGATTTATAAGCAAATAAGAACATGCAACCAACAGGCTGCAAGCTGCATGAAGAAGAAAGGCTGAAGATAGGAAAACGATTGCTATTTCTAATTATATTACACAAATGCCTCTTGAAAGGATTTTAGTCATAATTCTTCTATGCTACCTTTAGTACTGCACTGTTTAAAAATATATATATTTCCAAGACAGACATTTTCCAAGAACTGTGAAGTCCGAGTTTCTTAATTTCCCACAAGAGTCTGGACTCCCAAGCCCTAGCACAAAATGTTACACTTCTCTAGGCTGTTGTACAGTTTCTTGGCAACTGATGATAAACAGATATTCCTTGTTAGGAAACCTTTCTTCCTCCCCTCCCTCCCCCCCTTGTTTTAGACATAATCTGGAATGAAAACCAACATTCTCATAGTGGCTCCAAAAATAACAGAGATTAACAAAACCATATTTCCACTATGACTTGGGGTGTAAGATTAGATAAGGCTTTCAGGCTTTTGCCTGACTGGAGCAAAAGGTGTAACTCAAATATTCCAGCTCCAAGTGACAATAGCAAAAAAATCCAGACTGCAGGCCCTGCCTTCCTCCTGCTCATTTGCTCTTGGAGAACAGGAACTGCTTTTAAACCTTGGTACTTTGATACTGCTGTCATGAATGGCAATGTAAAACTCAGATTTGGATCCCTGTTCTGGATCCTTATAGATTTAATAAGCAAAGAAGGGAAGTGTGATTTCTTCCCCTCTCTGATTAAAGACAAGGACACTACCTTTTATGAGAGGTAGAACTAGCTGAATAGGAACTTAAGGTCAAAATCAGAAGTTTATGAACCATCACCATTCTCCTCTTAGCTGGAAGACGTTAACACTCTCACTCCCGACCTAGGGGTATTGACATACCCATGTTAGCAAAGGAAAGCTAGCAGATACAGAAAGGGACAGGCAGACCCTAAGGAAGGGTGTGAAAGCAGAACTCCTTAGGGCAGGAGGGGAGATTGGGAAAGCCAGATTAGGAAAACATGTGCAAATAGAATATTTATTCATGTTTTGTATACTTTGCATGAGTGCTGCATAAGCATGACTATCTGGAACAATATATGGGCACATTAGCAATTCCTCCCTCTGACAATTTTAGCTGCCATTTTAGTGTCTGGGTACATTTCAACCAGGATGAGTGCCTGACCACCATTACTCTAAAAATTCCACTGGAATTTCATGTTATTGGGATTTTGAGTAAATCATGAATTAAGTATGGAATAAAATGTGTCAGCATTTGAACTGTATTTTCTTACTGTCAGTTTATTTTGAAAAATTACAGAAATTTGAGGAAGCAGCGCAAAAATTCTAGTAGACCAGAGTTGCTTGAAAAAAATCTATGTTCTTTTCTAAAACTTTCCCATACAGCTATTTTTGTTCTCCTTTAAAGGGTAGGTTTGTGTCTTCATCTTGAAGTAAAATGTAATGCAAATTTTCTCAAAGAAGATGGATCTAGATAACTGTAGGTTGTTATCATTCTGTGATATTTTCTTAGGAAAAAAAAAAAAGAAAAAAATGTATGTTACTGCTACAAGAGGATAGGCTTAATAAAACTGTAGAGTAAAATAGTAACATCCACCCTTAAAACTAATAAAAACCCCAAACCATAAGCATGCACGATTCTGCAGGGAATTAATGTTGAAAAAGTAATGATTTGCAATGCACTTAGTGTTCATGCAGGTCCTTTGTTTACCGGAGGGCTCAGAGCTCCGTGGCCCCTCTCAGGGGCATTCACCTCTCTTCCTGTTGCTGGGCCGTTAATGGTGACTGGGTTTCTAACCTTCCTGCACCAGCCCTCTATTTACCTTCCATGGCTGGCCAAGTAAATGCCCACTATA
Organism: Nothocercus julius; assembly: GCA_013398735.1. Classification (NCBI taxonomy): domain Eukaryota; kingdom Metazoa; phylum Chordata; class Aves; order Tinamiformes; family Tinamidae; genus Nothocercus; species Nothocercus julius. Next base: position 239,019 of record VZSV01000050.1, on the reverse strand, counting down.
GCTTAACTGGGCACTTCCATAGACTTCTTTCTTAGTGGCAATGCTGAAGGAGTTTTCCTGACCCACACCTGGCCCTCTGGTTCTGTACCAGCCTTTTTAAAGAGTAGCAGTAGAGCAGAGCAATGAGCAGAATTGGATTGAATTATTCCTCCAGTATTGCTTCTGTTTTCAGAGTTATTCTGAATTCAGACCCGGTTCCTGGTCCTGTTGCTGTGTGGCCCCAGGAGCAGCTGTGCTGGCACAGCTGTAGTGGTGAGGAGAGCAGGAGCGAGGGGGATGAGTAGGATGGATGGGAATTGTTTACCCTGGAATTGCCACCAAAAAGCATTTGTGGTTACAGCCATACAGCCCTTTAAAGTAGAAAAAAACTTGGCACCAGAAATTTACTTTAAAAAGCTAAGAAAGAGGAGGAGTTTAATTCACTAGGAGCACAGGGAGATTCAAGCAGCTCACACTGATGCACCTGTTCCCCACTTTTTGGCACAGCATAAAAGTAAACGTTTCTCTCCAAACGTGCTGCGGGGATGTGTGTGTGTGTGGGTGAGCACCCACATATGCAAGCGTGCACACGTGCGTGTCCCCTCTCCCCTCCCGGTTATGATGCTTGGCACGGGAACTAAGCGAGAGGCCTGGCAGCAGAAAGCGGAGGTGGCTGCTAACTTGCAAGGTGCAGCAATAACCGGAGCAAGAGACCCCTAGAAAATAGGGCTTGGGTGTGGCTTCAATTTAGGATGTTTATCTGCATAATTAAACTGAGATTAAAATGCTCATTTTGGGAAATGCCTGTGTGACAAGTTCTGCCAACTCGGATTCCATCTGATTTTGGAGATGCTGTTTTTAAACAGTGATGTAAACTTTTCAAGCTACCTCCTTTTATTCTGTATTCTGTAGCCTTTACAGCATAAGCAGCCTTTCAGAAACAGAGGACAGCCTGAGCCCGTTCCAAATGAATGGACTTTTAAAGTTTTAGGTGTATGCCATTTATTTGAGGTACATCTCTAAACCTTGGAAGTGAGAGGTAGATTTAACTTTTTCAAGGAGCTTTTCAGCTGTTTTGCTGTTATTATGAAGAATGAATCAGCTCCCGTTTACTTGTTTTTGCTTGTGCCCAGAAATTATTGTATGCTTTCTATGATGGCCTTTGTCCTGTTCTTAGATTTGTTTTCTCAGCTGCATGTGTGGCTGCTCTAACATTGTCTGGGGAAGAATCTTTTAGCATGAATAGATTTGACTTTACATTTCTACATCATTGTGTGAACACTGGAGAGAACAGAATTCAGGTCTTTAGCCTTCTTAAGGGTAAGGATTAAGGGTAGATCATCTCTAACCCAGTTCTTTTTGCTGTGGTCCATGTGTGGGAGGATTCACTGAGCTGGTGGCTCTGAAAGGGTGATCAGTGGAAAGGCTGGGTGCTAGTAAGGAATTTGTGGGTAGATTGATGAAACAGCAGCTGTTAGAGCTCATCCTGTGATTCCTTGAAAGGACATGGAGCTGCAGGTAACTTGTCCTCTGAAGCTCCTTCCTGCATGGGCTAAAACACAGAAGGTTTTGTGTCAAGTATGAGAACTGTTGGTGGAATGACCGAGCCATCTCTTAAGTGCTTCCCGCTGTGCTGGAATTTTTGGATTTTGTTCCAAAAATCCCAGCCAGGCCTCGATGGCTCTAGAAATTTCCTCAGCAGATTCTGCTGGATGCTTTAATCATGTTTATATTATCTGTGCAGTTTCCAAAACACTGCATCACTCTATGGGAAGTCTATTAGCTCCATTGCAAGTCTTTTTATTTATTATATGCTAATTTTTCCAGCATTATACATGTTTTCATAAATGTGCTAACATTTCCATGTGCAAGTTCTTTGGAGAAAAGACCCTATTTTACTAGTTTTTAGTCTTTTCTTTGTTTATCAGCCCTGTTTTTTGCTGTTTTCTAAACATAAAAAGGAGATGAGAAGCACTTACATTGAAATTTTAGTGCTGAATTCAGAATTTAACAGGGATGAAGGCAGACTTTATAACTTCTAGCTAGAGGAACAAAATAGAAAGTAGCTGAGAGATGGTTCTTAGTGCTCTTTTTTTTCCTTACAGAAGAGAGAAAACATTTTCTCTAGTTATTAATATAAAAGTTTTTAAAAGAATCTTTTTTCTAAAGTTTGAGATGATACCTTCTGTTGGGAAACCATTTTATGTAGTAAACTGTAGGTGACTATCCAATAAATCCATTTTTTGTCATTATTAGGAGATCTCCAACTTCCACTTGCATGCTTTATTTATGATAAAGGTCTTGCAATCAGAATTGTGATCTTTAATAAAGTGAAATGTGTGTTTCTTATTGAAAGAAGCATTAATCATACGGAAAGCAACCAATACGCATTCATATCTTTTTGCTACATTGTCACATTGTGTTTCTATAGGTTAATCATGATTTGTAAGTACCACGTAGATGTTTTTCCAAAGCAATATTTTTCTGTAATGCACTGTGTGTCCAAATGCGTATGTCTAGTTCTTCCTCCTATTCAGAGGGCAGAACAATTCAATGTCCACTTATCTCTGCTTCACTTGTACGTTTTTCCATCATCTTGCATGGAATGGGTGCTAAATGGATAGAGCTGCAGTTTCTGCAAAAGCAAAAGGGGGGATCCTTGGGCTGGGGGCTCTGGCATGGGACCAGCAAGCTGCTGAGCTCCGTCAGTTTTTCTGAGTCGGGCCAGAACTTCAGGCACCAAGTAATCCTGAAAGCTGAGGTGCCTGGAGGAGGCTCGCTATGTGTGTGGGCAGCTGTCAGTATAAATTTTGGACTTAGATGTGTACAATGAATTCAGTGTACCTGAATCCCATCCGTAACACTTGGTGAGTTGGAGCATAATTTCTATGGGAAAAACCCAGATGACTAGATCCTTAATAGCTGTAAGCTGGCAAAGTAGCACTGAGTTTACTGGTGCTCACATAACTTACACTAAAGAAGATCTGGCCCCCTTCCTTCAGTTGGAAGGACTCCTTTCTGCGGTCAAGTTGGCACGTAGCAGGTACTAGAGGCAGCTCATTATGGAGGAGCCCTAGTCACCATGTCCTCTCTCTGGGAGGTCTCACTTTTGTTCCATCGTGATTTCTGCTGCTGAACCAAAGCAGAATGGAGGTCAGTGACACTGGCAGAATGGGTTCATGTTTTGAACTGAAGCTGCACAATAGAAATTGTGGCTGAGGAGACTCCTGTCTGCACTGGGAACTGTGTGTGTGTGGGAGGAGAGGCTCGCAAAGGTATGCGGCTGTCCGGGAAGAATAGCTGTATGTGCTAAGAGTCTCTCCCTTCCCTTCTCTTTATTCTCCTCCTCTTCATTTTATTTTCTCCTTCTTCTCCTCTCTTGGTTAGTTAAAGAATGGTTTCTATGCAGCAGCCAAGATCTATTCAGGACTGGTGTTAGTGAAATATATAACTGCAGACATAGCAGGACAAGCAGAACTTCTGAATTTGGCTGAAAGGCACTCCTTGGCAGTGCTAATTGTGCACAGAGCATTGCCCAATTGCACTGCTCTCTTTAATGACTTGTCACTGTATATATTTTATAACCCTTTGTTAGCCTCAAAAATTTGTTTAGGCTAATACCCAAAACTCAGGATTGGTGCCCCAATTTTAATTGAAGTATGAACATCTTCCAAACCCTGTTTCCTCTCCAAAGAGGCTGTGGTAAATTTCCTACAATTAAGAAGACTCCCAAGTGGTCTTTTCAAAATGCTGCTGTATGTTGCTTCAAATCATGGACCAGAAGTTTTGCAGGATTTTATACAGTAGATCTGTTCTCAGGGGAAGGACTTGACGAATTAATTGGCCTACTTGAGAGAAAATACCACAAAAAATCCCCTATTTTTCCTGTGTTTTGATACTAATTTACAATAATAATAGCAAGAATAGTCAAACATGTTGTAGAGGGATTTATAAACAGCACTGTTGTGAGACTAGATATAAGCTGGCAACTCAGAGAAGAGAATGACTCTGTCCGTGCCTTAAAGACAAGGCAGTTTTGCTTGCATTTTGTAAGTGATGCTACCTTTGTGAGTTATACGTTACACTTTGCCTTTGCCATCAATATCCACCTTCAAGGGTGCATAAAGCTGCCAATAAACTTCAATGGGAATTTGGTATGTCAAGTCTGCATTTATGCATTTCTCCTCCAACGGTAACTTAATCATAGGGAGATTCCCAGGTGCCCAGAAGCTGAGATGGTGAGTTTAAGAGCCTAGCTGTGAAGAAAATTTGCCACTGTTATTGTACTTCTGTGGCTCTGGAAATAGCATGCAATAACCCAAATAACACACTTTCTTGGAATAAGAGAGGTCGCACTGAGATATACTCATTATACTCATATAACTACAGTGATATAATTATACCAGTACAGTAATATCAGTAAATTTTCTTGTTTAAGCAAGCCCCAAGTCAAATGCCTAACTATTAAATTGTAGTTTTGCAGTGTGAATAATAATAGTGTATGGAGTTTCAGATATCAGAACTGTCTAGCCCATCCACAGGGGGTTGGGACAGGATTGTATCCGCATAGTGTATTAGTGCTTTGTTTCTTCTAATTTTAAATGTCTCGAGGGAATGGAGCTTTCACCATTTCCATAGAGACACGATTTCACAGGCCATAGATCTTTCTGTCAGGAATGTTCACCTTGCAGTCTCTCAATTTTTTCCTTTTACGTAAGTTGGGTAGCATTTTTAACTCCCTTGGATACCTTTATATGAGAGAAGTAGTTTCTCTCCTCCTACAGAAGGAGACACCAAAACAGCGAAGGCTGAGGAAAGCTCTAAATTTCTTCATTACAAAAAAAAAGTCACAGCATCACAGACTGAAGGCTGGTCTCCTTAGCACCGTTAACGGTGCAAATGTTGTCAAAGGTACAAACTTTTAAAAATCCTACTGTTAAATTGAACAGAAAGTTTACAAAAAGCAAGTAAAATTGCTCTTGCAGAGAAAAGTAAAATATCCCTCTGACTCACTTTAGTAAATATCCTCACATAATTTGCTCTATCTTGCTTTATACTTAAAGGAGCTTGTGCTATTTTGTAAGCAGTGAGACCCTGCAATGACATGGCGAAGTGGGAGTTAACTTTAAAAACCTATTGGCTTTCGCCCAAGCAGTGAGTGCTGACAAGTATAACCATATTACTAAAATCACATCAGCAATGTGATATATTAAATAACATGATTGTCTACAGCCGAAGTAGTTTGTATTTTGTCCATGAAAAAGCATTGTGTTACATCAATCTGCCCAAAAAATGGGGCACATCAGAAAACAATGTTAAGAAGGCTTTTAAAACACATCATTGAGATTACAGCACCTTTAAAAATAAACAGCACTGAATACCAACATAGGTAAAATGTCATTGTGAAACCCAGATCTGAAATTCAACGGCATGCTTTATAGCCTTCCAGTGTGTGATAAAATCTGTTCACCAGATGTACTATCTGTCTCCTGTGTAGCATACTTGAGCATCATCTAGGCCTGAGGCCCATTTATTTCATGTAATTGCCTTCCCTGTGCACACCTTAGGGCACCCTAATTCTCCATTTTATTTCAGACACTGTACAGGGTACCATCTGGTAGTGTTAAGCTCATCTCATTTTATTGCACTATTGCAGTGGCTATATTCAGCCCTGTAGCATTCTTTCAGTGCAGAGAGAGTTCTGTTACTGCCAGCTATTTATTTTTGCCAGAAATAAAGTAGTCTTTAACTATACACATGCAGAGTTCATGTGCCTATCAGTCTCACCTGAAGTGCAGGCCTCTGCTTTTCACTTCACGTGATGAAAAATAAATAAATAAATAGTGACTTGCTGCAATTTGGGTATAGCAACAGTGCTAGGAGGCATTTTTTTCTGTTAACTTGTGGAGTAGAAGTTCTAAATTCTTCTTACTCCTCCAAGTAATGATGTCTTTTTAGTATCTCATTTTTATTATTTCTATTAAAATGAGTAAAAAATTATATCACATCTAAAAAAGGCACCTTACAGGGATGGCTTAATATTTAAAGGTAGCAATATACTTCTCAACTGTGCTGTGTTTCAATATTTGTTTGCTGTTTTTAGGCCCAAAATTACTTCTGGTCCTCATGTCCTGGCTGTTACCTGCTGTTTGTCCTTGTAAATTATCAACGGAAAATATGGAACATGAAGCTGACGTTATAGGAAACTTCATTCATTTCCAACTTATTCATCACCTGCCACTTTTAATTACCTCTGTCTTTTGAGTCTGTTATGTGTTTTAATGGCCTGATTTTTTAACTCCCTTTTTTGTGGCAGCAATTTTGTGCTCCTGGTTATTGCTACTTAGATGTCGAACTACCTGATTGTGCCCACAAACGATGTAGTTAGGAACCTAACTGACAGTAACCGCTCCCACAGCTTTCACGGGCAGAAAGGGAGCCTAGGTTTGTTTTCAGGCTCTGAATTTTGCTGGCAGTAGGTCTGAAGCACGTGAGGTTTGAAGGTGCGACGCTGCTGGCTGCTCTGCAGCTGGATTCTACTTGCCTGGAAATTCTGTTGACTTCAGCACTGTTGCATGGCCTGGGAGGCAGATCATATGAAACATCATATGAAACACGTTTGTCTCCAAGTCAGATTCCCTTTTACAAGATAAATGTCAGTGTTTCTTAGCTGTTTGACCTGCTCCATAAAAAAAATACACTGCTTTCCATCACAGCCCAATTTTATATTCCTTGTGAAACAACCCTAAAATTCTCAGTGCTACAAAGAGATTGTTGACTCTATAGCAATGTAGGACCAGACTGGTGGCTTTGAGGGAGATAGATCCCAATCCTGTTGTCAGCAGCAGCATGAATGGAAAAACTCATCTACTTTTCTCCCTTGGGCTCTTCTCAACCTTTTCATTGTGTCCCCTTTTCCAAGAGATTTCTTGTCCTTTCTCAGCCTGGGTGCCAGCAGGTTCCCTTCTGCTCAGAGAGAGAAATGTCCCATTCTTACAGGTATTGTTCCAGGCTCTCTGCAAGCTCCATCTCAATTATTTCCCAGGTGCTTCTCAGTTTATATGCTCCTTTCCTCAACTGTGAGGATCTGGAAGCTGCCTCCTTCCAAATGAAGGATGGAGTACAGATGTGATGGCATGCCTCCAGGAGCTGGGGAAGTACCTGTCTTCATGCATCCCCAAAGAAGGCAACTGATGAAAGAAACTCTGGTCTTTCAAAGTGTAGCCATGGTTTGGTTTTAGATAAGTAATTAAGACACTCATCTGCCATTTCCAGTACTGGAAACGATTTTTCTCCATTAGCCGTGGCATACAACAAGAACATAATAGTGGACCTCCTCAGAAACGAGCCTGGTGACCAGTCCAAGCAGGGTCATCCTAAAAACAATCACTGTTATAAATGCATTCTCCCTTTTGTGAATTGATCATTTGTTGATCGCTAATAGCCACAGTATGGCACTTACGGCCACATTTGAGACTGCCACCTTCCAGGTAGATAAATCATAGCACAATGAAACTCCAAAAAAGATGGAATTATACTATTTTATGTGTGAAATCTGTATCTGCTGCATTCACTGGCAATGACAAATGTAGGTAGATGCACGTGGATTAGCTGTCTGTCTTGATATAAAGTGGTGGTAAATGAAAAGCATAACTCTATCTATCCTTCTGTGTTGTAGAAAGAGTTTATTTTACTGTTTTGAGTCTCCATTGAAATCAGGAGTACTGGATTGTGACTAGACAAGCTGTGATTCTTAGCAACCATATAAAGTGCCTTTTTCTAACACATTATAAATCAGTGGAAGTGTCCAGTGAACAAATAGGTTTGTATTTATTTTCCTGGAGACTTTCTCCTCCTTCAGCTTTCAAGGCATAATTCTGTAAAAATGTTACCAATAATTTTAGTATTAAGACCGATTTCTCCCCTTCAGCCTATCAAACAAGAAGCCCAGTGATTCTGTCTATGTCCATCTGCCAGGAGCAGGGTGGGTGAGCAAAAAGCCTACAGGCTTCTATAGAGTCAGAGCACAGAAATCCTAGCAGATTCCCAAGCACTGGGGCTCTCTGCCCCACAAGATGATCTCTGACAAGGGAGGAGGTCTGAGCTGGCAGGATGCGGTGGGCAGCTGTGTGTGCAGCAGGGTACCAGGCACTGTCTGCTGCAGGGCTGGGGCTTTAAACGTAATTAAGACTATTTGGCATAGCAAAAAAAAAAAAAAAAAAGAAACCTCAGATTTGTATTGATAAAAATGTAAATGTGATAATTTGAGCTAAAATGAGAAAAGTAATGGCATGTGCTTGTTTCTATTACATTTATTTTCCATTACTGAAATGCTAATTAACCATTAATCACTTGATAGTGTGTACGTAGCAAAACATGGCTCAAAATTCAGCTTGTTTAAATAACTAGCACAGTAGCTAATCAAGGTGGAAAAGACCGAAAAGACTATGTTTCTTTTTAAGGAAGGAAAGTAAAAATCATTATTTCCTCTCACAGATATTGTAGCTGTGGCAAACGTACAGCCTCTGTTGTGACACCTAAGAGTTACTGCTAGCTAGTCAATCATTTCCTGCAGCTAAATGGAAGCAAAACTAGACCAGACTTACCCATCTCTGCTATCAGACTGAGAGAAAACTGTCTTGGGGTTCGCTGGGCTGTGGAATTTGAAAGCAACGCATCTTGCAAAGCTTTGCTTTGAGCCTGGGGATGGCTTCCTAGCACTAGTGACTCCCGCTCTCAGCTAATTTCTCCTCTGCTCCCATTGCTCATTTTTTGCAGGCATAGACCCCTTGAGTGCAGTGCAGCCAGACCTGCCAGCATTTCCTCTTTATTTCAGAGGCTGGTGTGATATTGGAAGTAACATCTCAGCCTGGAAGTATATTAAATGAAGTGTGCATGCAAATTACTTACAAAATATCATTTCCATTTTACAGGAGATCCTTGTTCACTTGGTTCATTTTGCAGGACTTAATTCTGTGGGATGGGCCAGGTCTTTTTTCCATTATTTAAAAAAAAAAAGATCCCTAATAACTAATTCTATATCTGAGATAGTGAAGATTAAAATCAACCATTGTGTTGTATATGAGAAGTAACTATTTTTCATAGTCTTTTTACTGCACATTTGGGATTATGATTTCATATTATGCAAATGCATTTTATGAAACCATAACATGGAAATGTGTACTATTGTTAATACACATTTGCAGCCTATCATGTGAAGTCTCCAAAAGAGCCATTTTGGTGTCCTCTCTCATTGTTTATTATGAATACTAAACAAAACATGGTTAGACATATTCTCTACTGCAGAGCATAATAATAAAAACTGCATCCTGTCATTAATATGCATCAACAATGTGTATCCTAGTAGCTCAAAAAGACATCTTGGTATGAATGCATGTTAAACAAAAAGAAAAAGATGCCTAAATCATAGCAAGAACCACTGCTGAGGACAGCTCTATTTGTTGTTCTTGAAGGGAGGGATGGTAATCAAAATTCTATTTGTTCTTTATTTTTCTTAGCTCGTAATGTCATTATCCTTATCCGTGCAGTAGTTAGCTCTATGCTAGTTCTTGTGTATCACAGTCATACTTTACAAAGTACCATAATAGACAACAAAATAGCTGCTGTTAACTTTGTTTTCTGGAGAACTCCAAAGAAGCAAGTGATGTTTGAACTGGCTACTTGCTACTGCAGTGCCTTGCCTAGAATGCTAACCTATCAACATCCATGAATGCAATGATTAGGTCGAGGAGGCCACTGAATCATGGAATCTCAGTTATACTTTATTTCTTCTTAAATTCAAACTAAAGAAGGAAGTGATGTTTCCTCCTTCTCTATGACTTTTTCATTTTAAGTGCAAAAAAAAATCAGTATCAACATTTCTGAAATATCCGTTTCGACAGTGGTCTGTGTCATAAGTGTGTTTCCACTTCCATTGATTTGGTGGGTCCAGACCTATGCCAAATGTCCATATTTCTTGGTTTAGCCCTCAGAGTCCTGCTGCCGGATTTATTCTGCTGCCATGTGCAGACATACATCCCTTTACCTCTCCCTGATATGTGGCTTCTACACGATCATAGCTGGTCTGCCACAAAGCTGTGCCATATTACTAACCAAAACAGTAACTCACTATTTGGTCTTTTTAATATCCCAGAATGATGCCCCCTGGTGCCTTTTATGGACTTTCTAAATTTGAAAGAAACAAAGGGGGAGAATGGGGCTCCTCTGCTCTTCTTCTGAAGAAGTCTTTAATAAGGTCATTTTTCCAGTGTGAATGAAATTACAATTTTTTTTTCTTGGTCAGATGTATTCTAGTAGTAAATTTAGCAAGCTTGCTGATGATACCAAACTGGGAAGAGTAGCTGATAGCCCAGAGGGCTGCGCTGCCATCCAGAGGGACCTGGATAGCTGGGCAGTGAGAAATCTTATGAAATGCAACAAAGACAAGGGCAAGGTCCTGCACTTGAGGGAAAATAACCCCAGTCACCAGTACAGGCTGGGGACCGACCTGCTGGAGAGCAGCTCTGCAGAGAGGGACCTGGGCGTCATGGTGGGTGACAAGTTGCCCATGAGGTAGCAGTGCCCTTGTGGCCAAGAAGGCCAAGGGGATCCTGGGGTGCATTAGGA
>VZSV01000050.1:178814-227905 GCA_013398735.1 Nothocercus julius | reverse complement strand
ATGATCTCTAGAGGTCCCTTCCAACCTTAAGCATTCTGCAATTCTATGAATTAGGTTTTATTTATCTGCTGGAGATGTTTTCAGTGGAATTTTGCCCACATAAGCTGAAACATTACGATGGTATTAAATGTCTTTGTGTGGATTGAGGTGATCACAGGTTTAGGATATTGCTACTTGAATATAGTTATGTGAGAATTAGGACTGCCTTATAACAATAACAATCTTGCTACTTGAAAAGCTGAAAAAGATTAGCTTAATAGCACAGTTCAGTAGAAAAAGCCAAAAAGAATAAGCTCTAGAAAAATATTGATTTATTTCAGGCTTCAGTATTTTGCAGATTCATATGGGTATCAGTTAAGGAAGGAGCCTCGATTGCCTTTAAAGCATGTTATCAAATGAGGAGGTAAACACTTGAAGTTATGCGTTCTTATTTATGAAACTTGTCTATCTATAAAGCTCTTTTTTCTACTGAAAAAAAGAACATTTTTAAAGGTAATTTCACCAGGCACTTTGGAGACTTCAAAGTGCATTTCTATCCATGTGGTTCTTTATGAAGAGTTAATTTTTATCTATGCTCTACTCAACTGAATATTTATAAGTCTGTTTGCCCTCAAAGATACATGTTAAAAAAAAAATATTTGCCCTAGAATGTCTAACATAAGATTTATTCAGTCACTCTTTAAGTACTTTGCAAGTTATTTCCATTTTTCTCCCTGTAATTTTGCCTCCAGTAAAATCCTAGATTTTTCTAATTTGCTGTATTATTTTAATTAGTCAATTTTCCCTTATAAGACTGCTTACTTGTACAAATAAGTTTGAGACTGTAAATCATTCATCCATTAAAAACTCTATTTCCTCGTATTGCAAGTTCGACTCATTTAGAACAGAAAAAAACCTTGGTGTGGAACAGAATTATGCAATGTCATGGACACATTAACATTTGGATCAAAATTTTACATTGTGTCAGCCAGTAAACAGTATAAATGGTTCAGATTTGCAATAAATAATTGTCTATTAATACCTTGGCGTGGTGTAGCAAATTAAAGTCTCACTTCAGTAAGCACAGATGTAGGTAAGAGCTGAGGCCTAAAGAAAGCAACTGCCACGCAGCATGAGAATAGAGAGCGAGCATCATGAAGCGTCACTAGATCTTCCCAGCAATGAGAAAAATGTATACGGATTTAAACGCCAAGGGAAACATGGGGGGAGGTAGGTTGTAGGTGCATTTAAGTCTAATCAGGCAAGATTTAGCACCATTTGTTTCAGATGCTCTGGCAGACGTTTCCCTTGTAGAAGATTAAGAGAAGCATTTTAAAATACAGCCTAGTGTGCTCTTGCATACAGAGCAGGGCTGTAACTCAGCAAGAGAGGGACATTTGGTACTTAGGGACCTCCTGGCTTGTTAAGCTGGGTCCCTGGCTGTGTTACTCAAACACCCCCAGTAATTTTATCTGTAAGCTTATTTTGTCATATTTTGCAGTTTGCAGGTTTCTGCTGATTGTCTTGATTTTTCACAAATTTAACCGCTAACTACAATTTTTGTCAAGTTGCTCCCATAGCTTCCTGCCCTGCAGACTGTTAGCAGATGGTCCTGAGCGTTCAGTATCGGAAGCTCACGGTTAGGTCTCTTAATATGGATTATTTCTTTGAATGTTTTAAGTGCACATGCCATTACTTCAGCGTGGCAATTTGACACAAATAGGAGTACTAAAAGATACTCATTTACAAATTCAAATACCTATGAATAATTAGATATTAATAATTGTTCAGCAAGCCCCACTTCGCATTATTGTCTGTCAGCTGTCTACAGTGGTGTCACCCATGAACCAGAATGTTGCCACAGTTTTGAGCAGGTTTTTTCTTTTGCATTACCACCTCAGCCCATAATCCTGTAACACAATCTAGCCTGTCCATACGCTAATGGGAAGGCATTAATCAAAACACTGTTCTCTGTTACATTAACCTGTAGAGCAATATCTCCTTATTTTGTATTACCTAATAGCTTCTTTTTTGAAGTCAGTTTAAAAACACAAGCTCAGTGTGCTGGACTACAGGTTCCCTGTGGTCTGTTCTTGGTTGGCTGAATAATCTTTCTTTTTTTCTTTGACATGTCATGTTCATGTCCTTGGTGCCTGCTGCAAGAGTTTATAGGCAGGTATGCAAGGTCTGGGTTTTGTAGGCAAGAAGGTTTATTTAAAGTAGGTTTGAAGCTCATCCTACTAGCTGCACGAGGAAGACAAGTATTTGGCTGATAATAGGCTATAGAAAACTGTGATGCTTGCTCTGAGAGAACTCAGGAATGACCCTTCTGCATTGCCTTGTGCAGTGGGACTAGTTTAAAGGGGCAGAAATGAACCCATATCAGGTATCTGTGCACTTGGGAGCTCCTTGGACAGACTTGAGAGCTTCTCCCTTAGCCCCTTCAGCAGTGTTATGGCTTGGCTGCAAACCTCAGAGGCTATTAATAAAAAAAAAAAAAAAAGAAAATCATCCATCTAATAAAACTCATGTCACTCCTTGAAACACTCAGACCTCCTCAGCTTACCAATGATCTGCTCCATTTGTGCAGCTTATTCTGTTGACACGAGTCCTTGCATAGTTACTGTGAAATAATGCATGTTATTACATGATTAACCACACAGTAACATCACTGGAAGCAATGGTAATTACAGAGTAAGTTGTGTTAATCCTCCTGTGTTATTATTTGGTAACTGTGTAATTAGCTAGGGTCACCTGTGCAAATGAAAACTGCTTGCTAATTTTTCTCTTCTCCCTTCTTGCAACAATTGCAAATGAGTTGGCATGTTGGTAGTATCTCAGCAGGTATCTCAGGTGGTATTTCAACTCCTGTTTTTTCATGTTATCACCATAAAACTGATTACGGGGAGAGAGGTTAAATTTGTCTCTATAAACGCATGCACCTCCATTTTTAACTCTCTGAATTAAGCTTAGCAATACAATCAGTAGAAGCCTTTCCCACCCCGTTGCTGTTTAGGGACTTGTGGAATGAGTTGAGGATCCTCAGCCTACTGCCAGTTTTATTCCTTGTGACATCTGAACAAAAGGGCTGGGAGCTGTAGCTGCCGTGGAAATGTCCAGGACCAGTTTTCTAGACGTGATCTCAGCCGGCCGGGATTGCGGCAATGAGAGCCGAAAGCACAGCCAGGGAGTGCAGGTCACCAAGATGTGACTTGTTAACATATGCATTAAAGTATGGAACACTCACAATGAAACGGTGAAATAAGGAAGTTGTGGGGTTGTGACGTGATGTGGTTCTCCATAATACTGGCCTGAGTTGCATGTTAGACTATGAAGGACTAACTGCGTGATACATCACCAGCTCCCATCAGTACTCCAGAAATGAAGGAAGTGCCATCTAGGCTTGCCTTACTGGGGCCCTTTTTCTTTGCAGGGACACACGTATCAAGGTGAACAATATCATCCTGATGCAGAAAATTTTAGAGTTAATTTAAAAAAATCGAATATAAGTGATCCAGCTTCTTACTAAACTAATTAAAATTATAAATTGAATAAGCTCTGATTGAGCTTTTGACAGGTCATTAAAAACAAAATTAAATCAAGTATAAAGACTAGTTTTAATGTATAACAGAGTGACATAAAATGGTGAGGCTGAAGTTAGCACTGGTTTTGTTTCTGTTTTTCTTCACCTGGTTTCTGTGAGTGAATTTACTCTGTGGTCTCCAAAGCTAAAGCCTGGCTTGGTTTATTCTCTAAGTGAAAGAGGCCATTTACCACTTTCTTTTGCGTTAAGTCTGCTCAGTTAGCAGCTTTTAGCAGGGCCTTTTTAACTGTGAGCTTCAAAGTGACTTTCTGTTCTCTGAAATGATTCCAACAATCTCTAGACACAGGCTGCCGTTGCTCCAAGTGCTCCTTTAGAAACAGTTAAGGTTAGAAGTGGAGTAGTTCTGTTATTGCATGAGCTTATCTTTTCCAGCAGGGCTAAGACCCAGAAACTGTTTTCCTTCTTGGAGCTTTAATGCTCCAAAAGGGTGGCACGGGGCTGTCAACTTGACCTGCCCCCCGCTCCGGTTTCATTCACGTGGAGCCCTAGTCCCGTGGACGCCCGTGCTGCAAGCGGCTTAGTTCAGACCCCAGGCTCCTTTCTTCGGAAATGAAAATGTTGCTTCCTAGCATGTTCCAGTTTCCACTGATGTCCCGCATGCATTCAGTTCTATACATCATCCAAGAACAGTATGTAACAGTTTCAGCTGAATTGATTTCCAGCACAGCTTGGCCTGCCTATAACTTGGCACCAAACTCCTTTTTTATGGATCTGGACTTCTTTTTCCTTCTTTTCTGGTGTTGGGAAAGGAGACAGGGGATCAAAACTATCTTCCTTGCAGGGTGGCAGCAAGAGCCCTGGTGCTGAGCCTAGAGCTGAGGAGAAAACCAAGAGATGGGGAACCCAAATAAAGGTTCCCCAAGGGAAGTAGGAGCTTCTACCTTCAGCACATGACTGAAAAACTCCCCTACAGCAAGTAAGACTTAGTACAGTGTAATACCCCTTGGGACAGGAGACACCTAAAATGCCACAGAGTCGCATCCTTTCTGCATGCTGGTTAATCCCTCCTGTGCAGACATGTCCTCAGAATCTGGGTGCGCCAGCACAGAGCCTCCCAGTTTTAAGGAATCGGAAATATTGACGTTTGTCGTTGTTGCTGAGGCCCTTAGGATTTGCCTATCCTGGTCTGTCCTGTTCCTTAAAAAGGCAGAATCCTGCACCATGTTTTGCTTTGAATAAGCTGATTAATCCCTAGAAGATATTTCAGTCAAAGAGTTTAGACGTGGTTTCATAACTGAGTTAATGTCCTAGTACAGGAGAGTCCTGAGAAAACACAGCAAATAAGTATTAGTGCTGAATCCTCCTCATTCTCTATTCTTTTCTAGTGCCTCTGCATCAGATGGATCTCTTTTTTATCCCTAGCATTAAGTTTTTATCACTTTACTAAAATACTATAAATCAATAAAATAGGGCAGAAAATTGCTTTCTTACATCATTGCACCAACATGCCGCTTGCATGGTGTGGAATGACAATGAGACATCCATCTTGCTGTGGACAAAAATGCCAGTTCCCAGTACAAAATGCCAAGTTATATATGGCTAAAAAAATTCCAGCCTAAACATTAACCTCTGTTGATAGGACAAGTCCTCCACTTTTTTAATTCTTTGAAGATCAAGAGAAAATTCTAACCCTCTAAACACAAAATATTATTAATAAATTACTGTTGATATTCTGTCTTAATACTCTTTTCCTAATCATTTTTCTTCCTGATAATATTTGCTTGAATCTCATGCCAAACTTTATGAAGACCTTTTCTGATTTTTCTTTTTTTTTTTTTTTTTTAAATATACTCACTAGGGGGAATGCTCATGAAATACAGCCTCAGCCACAATCTGGACTACGGTCTGCCAAGCTCTACATAAATAAATCATTGAGTCATTTTGGCATCTTCTGGGCCAGGAGGAATATCTTTGGGGCTGGATTTAAAGAGACATTGTCCTGTAATGTATGTCCTTTGTGGAGAAAACTAAGCAGCAGCTTAAAAGCTACTTTGACTCCCAGGTACTGGAATTTTTGCAAGTATATTTTACTTGTGTATATACTCACAAATAGTGAAAGATTTGTTAATTTCAAACTCCCAGTTATATTTGCTGGTCTTCCCTGCTGCTGTGAGAGAGGAGGTGAAATCAAATACCCAAGACTTCAGTGTAAAGGGAGTGGGTGATGCCGGAGATGAGTTTTGTGCTAAAATGTCTGCAGAACACCCAGCAAGTAGCCACATGAGATTTTGTCTTAGCATTTTGAATCCTGAAACAGGCATAAGGCAACCAAACATTTCTGGCTTTGCCCTTCTAAAGCCAGTCTAAACACCGGATGCAATACTGCCCCATCTCTGGAAGAGGTGCTGGCATTGGGCTCATGGTCGCATATCAGCCACCTGCCCCTTGTTCCTCTCATATCCTGGGGAAGAAAAACCTAGGGGAAAGGCAAAGGGAGCAGTAATTTACCAGCAGTCCCTTGGGTGACCAGTGGGACGGACACATTGCAAGGGACGCGTGCCCTGCAGCCCCCATGCAGAGCCAAGTGGTGCAGGTTGCGGAGCTCCGTGCTCCCTGGGAACGATTTCTGTAGCTACGTGTGGAAGGGAGCCTTGCTCACCTCGCCCTGACGGGGCCCTCTCCAACAAGGAGGTGTAAAGCAGATATCAATCAAGGGGAAACAAGCCTTAACTGGTTTGTCAAGAGGAGGCCTTGGGCCACAGTCCTCTCTGCCGTTCACAGTTCACTGAAATCAATGGAGCTGTGCCGGCAATTATTCCGCCGGGAGTTTGGATTATTTCATTTGGACCGTGGGAAGTTACTGAGCAGTAACAGCAACGCAAAGGAAAATTGCCTCATTTCAGGTTTTGTTGAAATCCCCAACTTGGAGCAGATTCATCAAAAGTTTCCAAACTGCCAGTGCTGCCTGAGGCCATTGAGGAGGTTTGGGTGGGAGGGAGAAAACTGGCGGCTTTTGAAGTTGGGCAAAATTTAGTGTCTTCTGATACTGAGTTTTTTTTCTGGATATCCTTTCATTCACAAGAGCTGCAGCCTGCCAGGAGGGATCTGAGCTTCCTGGGATCTTTTGGAGAGTGAAAAGAACATTTTATGGGTATGGAGGGGACATGCTCATGATTTGCACTATTGTGCTGACTGCTTGTAGGTTTGGAACCATAAAGTGAGGGACAAATCCAAAATGGCATCCAGGCGTAGATCGTCAGGAAAGGAACGAGTTGGGAGGGGGCCACTAAATGCCTTCCCTGTGAAGTTAAAAACATGTGCAAGCAGGGTGGTCTGTCTAAACTGACTTCTGACATGCAGAGGTTCCCCAGCTGCAAAATCTGAATTTTAGGAATTCTCTCTGAATTTCAGAAATTATCTGGTTTTGGAAGCTGTGATTTGGCCCATTCTGAGTAATAATGATACCTTGAAAAACTGAGAGCTGAATATCAAAGTCAGAGAGTATCAACTCATGTCTTTTTACAAAAATATTTTGCTAAAGCTATACCTACCAACTAAAATAATAATTATATGCATTTTGGATAACCCTTTAAAAGATAGTTTGTTTGCTTTGAGTGCTCTAATGTTTTTGAAAATGCAACAATAGAAACACAGAACAGCTTCTATCTGGGTTGCATTAAAACTGAGCACTTGTTTTTTGTCATGGTGGCCCAAGGTAGTTGATACACATGCCGTTTGGTTGGCACCATAGTCCTTGTATGTATTTCTGAATTGAAAAGAGGTTCTGAAAAATATATACCAGGCAGTTACAGGTTAAGGATCATTTACATAAATTAGCAAATTTGCAGATGAATTCATCTAGTGAAAAGTAAGACACGGGACACTGCATTTTAATAATTGACATTCCACATGAAATGCAATGTTCTTGAGGAAGAAATTGAGCTCCAGGTTGCTATTAGAGCCAGTGGAGCAGCAAGAGCAGGAAAGAAATGCCACCTCATATTATGCGAGTTACTGCTCCTGCATAACAACTATCTGCTGTTCTGATAGACTTCTTTTAATAAAACTAGTACTAGGGCCTTTATAGAGGGAGGCAATCAAGAAAAATACAGTCATCAACAATACTGAGCAGGAAAGAAGGTACTGGGCAAGAAATGTCTATGAGATGGTCTTAGCATTCAGCCAGTAATTCATTATGCTGGAAAGTAATCCTTTTTCTGTTTTGTTTGGCAGGCAAATCTCCTTACTTTTCACTTACACTAAGTAGTTACACGATTACCCCAAAGTATGCAACACTGACAGAAAATTATAAATTATTCTTTTTTTTTGTTCCCTGTCACAACATAGGTTAAATTGCAAAATAAAGATAAGTGATCCACTTAGCTGCCTCCTGCTGTCCTGATCAGTTTAAGAACACATTATCTTTCAAATATTGGTCTTGATACAGAAGTAATGACTTTCAAAAGGTGCTAGTCAGTCATTCAAAGTCACAATACTTTCACTGTATGTCATAAATACAAATTATTCTCTCTCAGAGAGCTGAAAGCGAATTGTCTCTAGTAATGTTTCTTAGTACAATTTAAAAATTAAAGTGAATCAAATCATTCTTTCAATGATATACTTTTTCCAAAATCCTACACAGTAAGTATGTCATAAAAGCTACATTTCAAGGAATGCCAGTAGAATTTCTCCTCTTGCGGTATTCCCAAATACTAAATGAGAACATTTTTCTCCTTAATCTGATGCTGGACCTGGAATCATGTGTCACGAGTCCTGTGTTCTACTTCCTCAGCTGAACAGATAAAACAGCTACCTATTGCTTTCTCTATACTGTTTGACGTTTTGTTGTCCCTAACTTCCTCTCTTCTTCTCTTTGTTTAATTTACTGTAGACAGACAGACAAGCTGACCAAGTTCTCTTCCTCTTCTTTTCTCTTCCTCGTTTTAGGGTTCTGAGAGATTTTAACTCTTGAACAGTTTGAGATGTCCCACTAAATCAATCAGCTGCATTAATAACGTTTTCCCTGTCAAACGATTCAGCTGTTTGAATATATATAATTGGATTTTTAGCTATGGTAGGCCCATACATGCCCAGGCTGACTTCGTTTCTCTTCAGTATTTGCACCCACTCCATAGTCCTCATATCCATGTACGACACAACGGAGAGGGCCCTGATAAGCGGAGCTCCCTGACCCCGCAGCGCAGGGGCACCTGTCCGTAGCTCGCGTGCCAGTAACGGGCAGCCACCGAGCCTCCTGCTGAGGGCAGAACGACCGCCACGAGCATTGATAAGAAAGATCGCGTGGTAGATTTATTTTGCAACGAAGGGGAAAGCAAGCATCTCTCAGCGACTGCTTTTCCAGTGCAGAATTATTTTGCCCCCCATCCCCAAAGTAGCCCTATAACCTAAGTCAGCCGCCCTGTGCTCCAGCAATAGGGGTCAATAGGCTTCCAGAGGGCCTTAGCTTTGCCAGATCGGACTTTACCTTTAAGAGTGCAGTAACAGCCTGAAAACCTTTTCACCAGGGTGTCACTGATGGATCTCAGCAGCTTTTCATGTATGCGTGCTGCAAACTCTTTATATTTTTACATTCTAATAACAGTGAACAGCATAAATTATCTCTAATTCTTGATTCTGCGAGGAAGCAGCCATCTGGTCTAATACCACTGTGACAGTGATATAGGACTGAACACTCTGTGCTTGGTCTGCTGCACAGAAAAGGACAATAGGACATATTTTAAAATGTCAGGATACATCAGAACCATATTCAGGAAAGTTTGCATTTATGAAAATTGATAGTATTGGAGATATATCATGATGCAGATCTAATCATGGCTGCTGGTATGGTGAATTAAATTAAGAGCTGATTTGAATTTTTCTAATTAAAGGTGTGGTGTTCCTTCTCCCCTCATGTTTTCTATTTTGGTAAAACAAGCTTATTAAACAATTTTCCAGAAAGGTTTGTGATTCAAAGGGTTAAGGCTTTAGCAAAATCCCTGGTGTTAGTGGAAGTATTAGGTACACGTGTAAATGTCTGACAGTCTCAGTGCAATATTCAATGGATGTTTGTTTGTATTCCAAAATCATCACCGACGTTCACGTAATCATTATTGTTCGAACAAGGCTTGGTATTGAGCGTACCCAGGCACTGCAGGGTAGCACGGCGTCTAGGCACGGCAGCTTAGCAAAGCCTCTGCTGCAGGTTCTGTGTAGCCTTTCTGGTCCTGAAGGGGTATGTTGTCTGCCTGCTGCCAATGCCTAAAATACAGGCTCACTAAAAATAAAGGCAAAGAGAAAAATAAAAGTGACTTATGTGCAAGTTAGCAACTTTGCACTTTAGAGATAAGCAAATTTAAGTGAGATCAAAACCTATCCACTTGTGATTTGCCCCAACAAATTAACTACAGCTTTGCTTAGTAGTAGTTTATATAATTTCTTGCTTAAAGTTTTAATAAAAGCAAATATTTTTCAAGGGTTTGAAACATCTGAAACCTAAGAGTACCATTTATAGGCATTTCATATAATGTATTTTCATCATTAGCCTTAACAGCTTTAAGAAATTTACTGTATTATTTAAAAAATAAACATGAAATAGTTGTTTTCTCAGCATGAATAGTAGTTAACCTATAGAGGTCAAAGAGTTAAATACTGTAGTGGGATTTTTAAAGGGACTTCTTAATTTTATGACCAATAATATCATTTGTATTTTATGTACTAGGAGGGGCTATCAAATTCATACTCCAGGGTGTTAGCTGATCACAGGGATAAGAAACAGTCCTCCTATCCCTTTTTGCCATGTAGGACATTGCATAATTAGCCAGCTGTTTTCTTTGAAGCACCTAACATAGGCCACTGGCAAAGACAGACTAGTGGGCTTGAAGGATAATTGATCCAATCTGGCTTGGTAACTCTATGTTCACATCTACTCTTAAAATCTGTACTTGTGGGACAACGATGGGGCATTTTTGTATTTTCCATCTTGCCTTCTGCTTGCAAGACTGCCAGGTATGCATTAAATGAGTCCTTTCATGAGTCTGTTGTCCAGTGTAAGTATGAGTAAGTATGTAAAACTAGATGTAGCATCATTGTGCACACCAGATTTTTGGGTGAAGATTCTCCAGCTAGAATCTTGCATTCTGGCATTCTGTGTGGAGGGAGAAGGAAGGCTGCGAGTGTCAGGAGTGGAAATGGCCAGTCCTGCACGAGTAGGCAGAGGATTTCCAGGGTCAAATGGAAAATGATTTATCTTTGCTTAATCCATTAAATTAGAGCCTGAGGGAAGAAATAGGGAATGTTGCCATACAATCATCGGAAAGTTTCTGCAGATATTTCATTTTCCCTACTAACTTACAGATAGAGTACTTGAAAGGGAATTTTCTTAAAATTATTTGCTTGTGGGGTTTCACCTGTTACATCTTCCACCTGTCTGTAATCTTTTAAATGCAAGGTGACGCTAAGGAAGCCTGTGAGTTCACTTCATTTGTTCTTGTATGCCTTAAATGTAACCAAGAAACACACCGATCTTCACTCTTTTATTTCTTCAGTGTTTTGAAGCCAAGTAAAATCTGTTAAAATCTGCTGTGACCTGTGAAATCCTGAGCAGAAGTCACTTCCCACTTCTGGCAGAAAACGCAGAAGCAATGCGAGGTCCCCAGCTCCCTCCCTACCCGTTGCACTGTTTTTAATAGTAAGCAAACAGAAGCTCTGGGAAGACCTGTGCTACACTAGTGTGCAGAACACGCTGCTGGGGTGTCCTACAGCCTCTTCTGCTGACCGTAGGGCTCCTCATCTCAGCTGTAGCGCACTTTGGCACAAGATGCTTGGAACTGCAGAAAAGCCGTTACAGTTCAAAGGCCTCACTTTAGGATTTGTGGCTTTGACCTCATCAGATTTCTTAAGGCGAGGAAGGTCTCTCACTTCCCTTTCCTCTTTTCCCTTCAAAAGCAGTCGGAGAGGCAAGGAAAGCGCAAGAGTGAGTGTTACTTGTGGATGAGCCAAGGGTCTTGACTCTTTAAATAGATCAAACTGTGTCTGGCCCAAGACCTTAGAACATCTGTTAATCAGACGCAGGAAATGCTAATGAGATGAGAGTTTGCAGCAGAGGTACCGCTAACAGGTTGCTGTTCTGCCACGAGTGTCATTTGTCATCCTCGCTGAAGTCTTCTACATCTGGATGGAAGTTGCGTGTGTTCATTAGCACGAGTTCATGGATATTAGTGAGAGGAGACTTTCTAAAGCTGTGAGTCTTTATTCTGTCTGGACAGCATTAAATAGTTGGTGTGTCCTATATCACTACTAGACTTTCTAGAGGTTCTATTTTAGAAATTCAAAGCATGCTTTGCATTTTTGTAATAAAACAATTAAATTGAGTATATTTGTATAACCTGTACACAATACAGGGAATTTGAGCTTTCCTCTTGAAAGCCATTATTGAAGTAGTTGGACTGTTCGTTATCATGTGATATGTCAGTCTTAAAAAATGCGCGTGAAGAAGAAGGAAAAACGAAAGAATGAATGAGGGAGAGGAAAGAAGGAAGAAAGGAAGGAAGGATGGGAAAGAAAAAAGAACAAAAGAGACAGACAATGCCAGTGTGCTCTCTGATAAGGTTTTCAGCAAAGGAGATAATCCATTAGAATACAAGAGTAAGTATGTGCAAGATAATTACAGAAATACAGACCAAATGCCATGACCTTACTGTAGGAAGAAGATTGTGAAACGCAGTAGGCATCTACACACATCACAACTAAAAAGAAAGGTAGGTGACTTTTACTGATTATTTCACATTAAAAGACTGAAAAAAATTGCTATTTTTTTCAGAATTAACAATACAACCGATGCATTTTTCCACAATACCCAGTAGCCGCTAGCAAGCATTTTCCAGTCAATCAATCAGTCACTCAAGTAGTCAAAATCTTTACCCACATAAAAGTCTATTGAGAACAAGTTTTATTTACAATGGTGACCAGGCCAAGAAAGCTCACAAACAGCAATATGTAACATCACTTACAGACATACAATCACTATTGTATATTACTAGAAAGCTCCCAAACATATCACCAGGCATAAATCAATTATATAAAATACCACAAACATCAAATAAACCAATAAAAGAGAGAAGGTCATAACACCGTCAGGCATGTCATGAATAACCACCACAAACATCAGCCCGTGATTCATCCAGAGTATGAATAAAAAAGCCTAAAGATATACAAGCGATTCCTGCTAGATCCTTCTGTGTTCTGTTAAAATGTGTTACTGTCTTTTGATGTTGTCTATTTGACAACATTTCTGCTATTTATATTTCACTAAGAACATCAATTATTTTTAAGGATTATGTTAATTAAAATTGGGGTTTACATTCTATGTATGTTTTGCTTTACAATTCATTACAGATGCTTGCTTGTAGTCAGCGATTCTTTGCATTTAATAATACAGTGCATTGCATTATTACAGTTTGGTCTTTTAAAGGAAATTGGACATAGAATGCTATGGATGACATTGTTTGGATCTCCCCTCCAGTTATGAATATACATAATTCAAAACCCACTAAAATTTGAAAAGCATTACTTGAAATAACTTTACAGACCTCTTGAAAGTTTCAGGCATTCATCACCTCTTAGGCTCTGCATCACTGTTTATATGCAGCTTATGCTTATTATTTGCTATATTAGCAATAAAGAATGCATGTAAAACCATAATTAAATTTTGTCTTTAGCGAGCTGAGAGCTTATACATGGAAGAACATATCTGTAATGATTAAATAGAACAACTGCAATCATCCATTTTTAAATGCAAAATCATGATTTTATTATTGCGCCTGTCTTTGCCCATTGGTAGGTCCATGTTAAATCCATACCAGTCTAAAAGGGTCCTATTCCTCTGAACTCTCAAGTAAAGTGTGTATTTGTATTTTTGCAAGTGTCAAGAGTGTTTTGTTTGGTAATGTTTGACAGAATTTTCAGAGAAATAAATGATTGCATGCAAAACAGGTGTCCCACACATGATGTTTCATCTGAGTGAAATTTTATGAAATAAATAATCTATAATATGTTAAGTTCATCTCTTTGTTTAGTGTTTCTGCTTATACAGCATGTAGATAATGTAAATAAATATTATTTTCAGTCTGTCAGTCAAACTTGACAGAAAATTAGACAGCATGTCTCATCTGATCCTCTTCTTAGAAGGAAGACCTGTGGTCTGATCAGGGTATACAAAGTAGTGATGATATTGGCCACCATCTACATTTGAATAATGTTCACTTGCTGAAACATCAACAGGACAATCCCATCTCCTAACTTGGTACCAAGGGTATCTTGCTGAAAATTAGACTTGATTTTAAAACTCTTCCACGGCTGAACTGAATGTTTTTGAAAGAAGCAGGTGAAAAAAAAAAAAAAGGTTTATTTATACACATCCTATTCCAGATATTCATCTTATTCTGAAATTCAGAATAAATAGATCATCAAGGCTCTTTATCTAGATATCCTACTTTTAAACTGATCATATTGGCTGAAAATCAGACTGCTGTCACTTCAGATTAGTCATTTTTGCTTCATTGATAACATATGCACTTAGAAGCAAGTTCCACAATTTAAAAAGATTCCAACCCCTCTATGCATGAATTCTCAGCTATAGACCCAGCTAGTATATGCAAACAGTAAGCAATTTGTTTTGCAGTGTGTCACATAATTCTCTTTTTTTTACACCCAATATCTATGATTAAGAAATGTAATACATACTAAGAAAGTCTTAGATAATTTACACGATGCATTAAAGTGTTTTGCATGAGAATATAGTATGATACAGACGGCAGAAGAATTATGTCTTTCATTAAAAGGTTTGCAACTCAGTGTGCTATGATATAACTATAGCAGTTTTTCTGTCTCAGTGAAGGTTTTTTATTTTAAACACTGCCTTGAAAGCCAAGGGATGCATATGCAATAGCACTACTTTAGCTATATGTTTTAACTTAATATCACCTCTTAGTAATTACACACTGTCAGTTTACCTGCTGTCCCAGGGTTATGGGTGAACAGCAGTGCTGTCACTGTTCTTCATCTTTCTGAATCTTGATGTAAGCAGTAAAATAAGGTGGCATTTTTTCATTATTTAAAGATTTTTTTAAATACTAGTTCAAAGCCTATTTGAAGCAGTTCATCAAGAATGATATACATTAAGGTCAGGATTAAAAGAAAACCAATTACATGGAAGAAATATGATTTTTGCCGCAGATCCTTTATGTGCAAATTAGGATGTGTATTTTCTGCCTAATTTAAAAAGCACCAAGGACAACTCGCAGGGATGTCGAGTGGCCTTTGGAGAAGCTCAGTATTTGTGCTTCTGGAGGAGTTTTAAGCAGGAAAGAGGAACAGTGCACTTGCGAAGAAGGCTTGTGTTTGGATAATACCTGGTTATCGCTCAGCATGCTGTGCAGTGTTGGAAAATGAATAAATAAATAAATAAATAGTGGAGCCCTGCCTTAACCGGCAGCTTGGAAGCTTCTCTGGGCTGCAGTGATCTCCAAGCGGGTCTAGGCATCGGCGGTTCTGCATCCTGCTCATATCCTCACGCTATTGCTGACCGAACTCTAGGCCCGTGTGGCATTTTGACGCTCCCTGTTTGTAAGAGTGGTTTACAGGGCTTGCTCCAAAGGTTTGAGCTTTCGGTCCTCCTAGGATCAAGGATGGCACCGGGGGCACTGCAGGGCAAGCCTAATGCCTTGCTGGTGGCTCTCTCAGCCCCGTTCACTGACGTTTAGATCACTTGACCGCAGGGCTTCCTACCGGTTTTAGCACTCATATTGTCTTCTCATCGCTTGTCTGCTTGTGTTTGTGTGTGTCACCCATCTGTGGCACTGTAGGGGGAAGGGCGGCATTTTGTTCCCTGCTCCATGCGCTATTACTGTTGTCTAGCTTGTGGTGCTTAAAACATGAAACGTAGATGTGCATGAACTTTTGATGCAGGTGAGAATGACAGTATCGGAGAATGGTGGCTATAAACTAAAGAGCAGGAAATTGAGTTGCAGGTCTGAAAATCATACTGTAATAGTTAACATTAGCTGGTATAGTACCTAACACCATTTTAACTAACTGGTAAAAATTCTGTAACATCTTGTCCTCAAACACCACTCTTCTGTTTTGCTGTTTCTGACTAAAATAATGCACAGACTTGGTAAATCCAAGAAGTTTGAAGGACTTTTTCCCAAGATATTTTCCAAGCATGAGGGCTTTGGTGAAATTTTTCAAGGTGAATTTAAAAACAAAGTGAAGCAATAGTAGATCTTTTGTTGCTTAGGCACAGCTTACTTGTAGCTTGGTGCAGAAGAATCATGTTCTACTGTAAGGAATCTGCATGTTCTTCCAAGACGTTGCTCGCAAAGGCAAGAAGGCTCAGCGTGGCTTGTCCGACTTAAAGGAGCTGTTGTACTTCTGCTGCATCCTGCTCCACGCAGGCTCGGGCACGCTGGAGTCACGGCCCGGTGGCCTTGGGCAGCAGAGCCTTCCCAGAGCGCAGGAGACAATACAGTGTGCTCAGATTAATGAGAGCAGTATGCAGATAATGCAAATTCCTGATGACTGTAATGACTTTGCAGGGTGTGGACATCTGGGCACTTTTTAGTCTACCAGAGAGATAAACTCACCAGTGGTATCATGAAGGCCACCAGTGGTCCAGTGCTATTTTTGTCTCCTTTTTGCTGCTGAGCTGAATTCCAACCCCCCTCCTGGTAGCCAGGACCTTGGCCCTCTTTTGCTGTCAAGTTAATGATTTGTTGCCTGAATTACAAAACTTATCCCAAATGCTCCAGGCATCTAAAATAGGAAGAGTGGCACTGATTCACCTTTGGAAAATGCTGTGAATTGGGGTGTGAATGAAAACTGTTATTATGGCAATTGGTGTCAGTGCTTCCTTCAGGGCAAGGGAACTCAGAATGGCTTGTCACTACTATTCAAGGAATGCCCCCGTGGATAGTCATTTATTTCATATTCTGTTAATACAGATGAGTAGTAAATCTTTGATCCAGCCTGTCCTCCTTTGGCTTAGATGTTTGGGGCAGGTCAGTCACAGGTGCAACTTAACCTGGTATAACTTAACCTCCAAGCCTGCTCGGGATCAAGGCTGTGGCAGAGCAGGACTCTCTCTGAAATGAACGCTCAAATATTAGGAATTAAATTTGAGGTCACCCCCAGGAAAAAAATCCTTGGATCTTCCTGGGTTTGTCCCTGCCACACAGTGCCTCAGTGATGCCACGCACGTTACTCTGCGGAAATTTGCATGAGATCGTAAACTCCACGTTCCCCTTTTTCTGAAGACCTAATGATCCCTTTTGCTGTGATTTTCAGCACTACTAATTGTTCACAGCAAAAGTCATTGGCAGCTGAATTATCAGTGCATGAAGCATATTACCGGGCACTTCTTTTCTTTGCCAAAATTAACCATCTAACTTGCACACCCTAATTTATTGGAAATGTCTGATTTTAGTGTTGAACTATCTTAAGGCAACAGCTGTGAAATAGAGGTAGCAGTGTCTATTCACCTCCAAGAGGCGCTGGGAAGATGGATGCTTCACAGAAGTTAAGTGCTATCCTGATAAAGGCCACAGGCATCCATCTGAGCAAACGAGGAGTTCTGTCATCAGAGTTTTCACTAGTGCATGGAAGCAATTCCTTGGACCTTTCCTTGCCAATCAGGGAAAAACTAATGATCCAAGAGCCTTGTTTGTAGGCACTGCTCATCCTGTATACCCAGTGTTGCTGCATCATGAAACTTGAGAAAAATGGCTTATAACTGAAGACTTTGGTAGGTGCATACATGCAAGAGGTTGGACTTAATGTTGTACAGACATTATTCTATTGTTTCCTTTACAGTGTTGGCTTTGGAACTTTACCGATGGTCTTTCAAAATAGTTTTGGTATATAAATACTGATATATATTTATTTTGACCTTCAAAATGTGACCAGACTTTTTATTACTAAGATAAATTAACTCTTGTATTTGAGGATATCATAAAAATGCCAGTATGGCACCTTACTTACATTTTTAGCACTAACTTTCTATATCTTTATTGATATATGCATCTATAATTAATCACTGTCAATAATTGAAAAGGATTTAGGGGATATGACTTTTTTTGTGGTATAAAATTATATGAATCGTTCAACTCAGAGGAAAAGATGATTCAAGATATATAATCTATTGAATTTTTCAGGACAAATTTATGTGTCAGTATTTGTCATCTGAGGAAAAGACTATGAGGTCAAGTAAAATCTGTTGCCAAAAAAGATATCTAAATGAGCAGGAAAAACATCTTTGTACATTTTCTCAATATCAGAGAGTGCTGCATATGTGATTTGGTACTTTTTTTGTTATTCTCCTTTATTTATATTGACACATACACCTTCTGGTGGCCCATCTTCTGTACTCAGACATGACAAAAATTCAAAAGGGAGATGTGCTAGTGAGGATGGGAACAACCCAAAGGATATGTCAGGCTTACTAACCTGCATCCTAAGAGCCCAAACCATGAGATTTCTCTCTAGAACATCTGTTTTCCTTTTATAAAAGTCAATGAACACCTCTAATTGATGCTGTTTAATCACAGTTTTCCATAATAAGTGATAGTGTATTTGTATATATGAAAATGTCTTGCTTAAAAATACTCTAATATAAAGCGATCCAAGGTTTTAGTGTTAAATATTCTTATTCAGCTGGTGCAGACCTGTCATTATCACCTTGTGATGAGCAGGTGCTCAATAATCGACCAGCTCTGCACCTCATCTTGATTATTATCAAGCTTCTACAATAAGAACTGAAAAATACGTCTTTAGTTAGACCTTCTGTCTAGAATGTATGTATTAATTTCAGCTATAATGTATAGAAACATGCAAACTGTACAGTATCATAAAAGCCATGAGATGCACTGAGTTTCACAGCTTCTAGTTATCTTAGTTCATATAAATAGAAGGAAATTATTTTTAAGTGTCAGAGAAAGTGATATACTACCTCAAAAATTGAACATTATACCTTCATAGAATGGTTAGTGAGAGCACTAAAGGACACCAAAAGCTCCGCCCTTTCATCATATGAACAGCCTTTGAAAATTATTTGCAGTCCCTCCTGATGGCATCAGAGATGTCTCCAGGATCCTGAGTTTGGTACTTTGAGGTCTTGAAGTTTCTCTCTCTTTATTTACTTGGCTAGTTTGTAAAAACAGAACAGAAAAAGATTGATAAAGTAATAGCTTCATCTTTCACCTCGGTATTTTGTACATGAATATTTGTGCCCAGAAAGACTCTCCTAAGGGCTGCCTTACAGCCCCAGTGATCTCAGAATACGCTGATAGAGTTTCATCCTCTAGTTACAGGGAGGCCATTTTCACAGTCTCTGAACCTACTCCTTACTAGATGAACAGACTTTAGCACCTCTACTTACAAATGAATGATATTTTTAGAAATTTCTGAAGGTTTAACATTTTTGACAGACACATTAAATTTGAGAAAAGCAAGTTGCCATTACACAACATAGCTAATTTACTACATCTTTATGCTTAAGTCTTAAATTCATATAAACAAGAATAGAGAAACAATCTGTTTTATATAAACTTTTTTTTCCCAACAATACTACAAGGTGATAAATGTAGCTACATCATTACACATAAACATGACCCTCCTAAAAGAGGCTGCTGGCCTTAGAGTCAGCTCTTAGTGACATTACAGAAGCTTGGATGGCCAACAGTATCTAGAAATAATTGCAACTTTATCAGGCTGTTCTCAAGTAAGTGCTGTCACTGCCTGAATCTGGTGATAAATTGCATTGATCATGTAGGTTAGAGAACCCCTATCAGTATCAAAGGAAAGACATTATATTTTGACAGTGCTGTCTCCATTGTCAACTTTTGGAAGTGTTGTACTGCACTACATTGAATGCCTCATTTATAAACTGTTTATAAATTAAATGAGCAGAAAAATTATCACTACTAATTCAAAATACTTGTGAAATATTTTAGAACACTTAATTTTAAGAGAAGCTTCATAGCTTCATATTAGTTTAAGGTTTTGGCTCTGGATATTGTAGTAACAGGTATGGGAGGGTGTGTATATGCTGTGCTGTGTATAACATGGTCAGTTAATAGGAATTACAGAGCAATTTCCACAGGCTCTGTGGAAATCCTTGCTTCGAAACTCACAGGAGTTTTTCATATTGCAGCAAGACTCTGAGCCTGTATTCTCTTCTTAACTGTGTTTCAGGATTGCCATAGGACCTGGAGATTGAACCCACAGTCCTAGTACTTAATTAGACTGCTATAGCAGCAGGCTGCTGCTCTGGATGGTGCCATACATAGGTTTTAAACAAAAGGCAGAATTCACAGTAAAGATAGAGCAGTTGCTGTAGCCCAGGCAGGTAATGTCTTTAAGTCATAAGAAAATCTTTTGTCACCCCTCCTGGCTTGAGCAGCTTGCCAAAATTTCAGTTTTTTAAGTTATTCTTAGGAGGAAAATTAATGATGAAGTCAGATATTCTTAATTTAGAAGCTTCTACTTTCTTAATATGAGAATATAATTTATAAGAACATGGTGGAATAGAAGTTTCAGTTTTAGTTTAAAATGAACATGAAATGAGGTTAGGTACTGCCATTAGTCTGAAAATGCTCCCTTCTTCTTCTGTTCCCAGTATCAACACATAGAGCACAGACTGTTTCACACCCAAAGCTGTGACTAGGAATTGTGTCCTTACAGGGGAAAGCTGACATTCAGCTCCTTGTGCTTCTCGTGCCTAATAAATGGTATAAGCTACGTGTGTTTTGATACAGTTTCCTTTCCACCCCCCTTCTTTTTAATTAACTCTATGCTGGGTCTTGAGAAATGTGTGTCTTGGTCCTCGGCCCCATCCAAGCCAGCTTCAATGAGGAGTGCTAGGAATTCAAAATAAAATGTCTCATAGGTTATGTCTGCTAACAAATTTCCACTAATTGACATCAAACTGGTTAATTTCCATATAATAAGTGTTGATTGATTCAAGGGGCCAACTCCGCTGCCTACACTGGTCCGTACAGTGACCACTCCAGGCTCCCTTTTTGGAGCACAGCGGAATATTTAGGGTCTTGCCAGATTTGAAGGATGCTGGGAGTTGGAACAATGTTTTTAATCTTGGCTACTAATTATGTGGCAAAGGTATAAACTGGGCTTTGCAAATCATTATTTCCATTAGAAAGGTGTTGGAAGCAATTCCACTGAGGGCTTCCCTCCTATTTATGCAGCTGCTATTCCCCTGGGAGGAGGCCATTGCAGCCCTGGCTGAAACATGGGCTTCTGTTCTGTTTCCACAGCACTTGGAAGAAAAACAAAACAGGCCTAATGAAAAACACACACGGGAAATGCTTTATTATTTCATCATCCTCACCTACCGAGATCTGGCACCGCTCTGTGTTTAGGAAGAACTTCTCCCGCCCTCTCCCTCTCGCCGTGTGGTTATATAAGGCTGACACTCTGTCATTTCCTGTCAGATCATTTCAGAGGAATTTGCTCTTATTTCCTCCCAGCCCCATCCCCTCCTGCCGGCCTCCGCGCTGGCTCCGTGCCCCGGCAGCCACGCTGTGTGTGCTTAACCGCATGGTGCCCACGGAGCCAGCAGGGCTGCACAGGGGGCAATTCTCCGCTCCTTCACAAAACAGGGACAAGAAGCCCGTCGCTTCTTGTCGGCCCGCCAGCGTGCACGCGAACTGGCTAGCGGGTGCGTTTGCAGCGTTTCGTGTGCTCGGCTTCGGGTGGAACCCTATCCTGCGCTTGCCTGCGTGTCGCACAGGTCGCACACCGCCGCTGCCGGCCACGCAGCAAGCCTATCGCCCAAGTGACGCACCAGGCTCCGCTAAACACGCCGGGCTCCAGTGAAAGCGGCCTCGGCGCTGCGTGCTTACACGCCCTTGCCACCGGTATTTTTCTGCTTTGGCATATTTGTAACAGCCTAGATGGATTAGCTAAAATACCCCTGTCTCGTAAATGGTGTAAAACTATTTTAGCACCCAACAATGGTGTGAAAATAAACCATGCAGAAACAGGACATTTATACTTGAATGATGTGTGAGCTTTTCATGGGTAGAGTGGTCACAGTTCATTGTTTAAAAAAAAAAGTCTTAAGACACTAATAATCTCCACACCAAGATTTATGGCACCGGAGAAAAAGACCTAAGTAAACTATCTGACTGAGAAGTCATTGCTTCCTTCCCTGGCAGCGCAGGATTTGTTTAAATGCTGTTAGGAGAGGGCTAATTAAAATAATTTTGCCAGAAGTCTGGGAGATGGGTGAGTTCAACACCAGCTCAGTGGTCTTGTTCTGCAATGACAACTTCTTGCCTAACGTAAAACTAGAAATTTCGTGCTGAGACAGAAAACCAGAACTTGGAGAGATACTTCCCTCCCACGTAGTTATAACAACAACCATTATTTTGGGTAGTAGCTATCAAATAAAGAGTAACTGACATTTTATAACAACATTTCAATTTTATTTAATATTTTTGCTGATATTTCTTTAATTTAAAGCTAATGGGCTGTTTTCAAGGGGACAGAAGGACTGAACAGTTTCCATTCTACTTATCATAGATTTTTCTTGTCCAGAATACTATGAGAGTTTTAGAGCAAAATTCTACAAATCGCTATCTGTATAAGATCCTTTACTATCATTAGTTGGAGTTAACATTTGATCTGGAGTTAGCATGTCCCCTGTTAACCCAATACAATATCAAAAATTGCTGTTTTTCATTTCTATATTTCATATCCTTTTTGCTTTTTAAGTTCCTTTTACAGTTAGTAGAGAGAAATATTTGATGCAAACAAGAGAAGAGCTGGATTTATTCCCATCCACAGCATAGAGCTTTTAAATCTTAAATTAATGGAATTTTTAGAATTTTTTAACTTTTAAGTTTATGAAATGAGAGTTAGTAAAATCTTCAACTGACAAGCTAACATTAAATCCTAATGTTAGGAGGTTTAACCATATGTCTGGAGTTGCGCTGTTTATTTTTTGAAGATGCAATATCAGATAGCACAGGTGTATGGATCTATCCCCGAAATAAAGTATTTTAATTTTCCTGAGTAAAAGTGGCAGATATTTTTAGCACATTTTCTAAATTTTGTCCAATTTAAGTGCCTTCATTAAATTTTCTTTCATGTGCAGCTATTGCTTTGTTTTCAGGACTATCATTATATGCTTTTTGTTTTCTTGAGTTTCTTTATTTCTTAAGTTTCCTGACTTTCTAACTTCTTCATAGTGATGATTGATCAAAAACAACACATAATCTCAGTAGAGAAGTTTCAAACCAAAAAGAACATTTAGTTCTGTTTAGCTGTGGCTAAAAAGAATGAGAAGACCTAAGGGATACAAGAGTACTTGGCTGCACCTAGATAAAATAGTATGGGATGTTTATCACAAACACTGACATCTGTTCTGAACATGATTTTGCAGACAAACAAGCACCAATAATAAAGATTTTCTTTAATTTTATTCATTTTAATTTTATTAATTACTTATATGTATTCGGAAATTCTTATTTACTCTGGTGAGTTCACTAAGAAGAATTTTCTGTATGTACTCTTTACATGGTGCACCCTGTCTGAGCTAAGTCAATTAGAGGTGATTGGGCAAGGAATAATACTGGCCTTGACGTGTAAGGAGGTCTGTCGTGGAGTGTATGGCCTTTGGTTCTCTTCTTGAAATATTGTGTTCCTTTCTGTCTGAAAAATTCTGGGAGAAGGAGGAAGATTCATTATTCACATTGAGAGCTTTTGAAGAAGTAAAAATAAAAGGCTGTCTTAAGACAGGCTCCTGTGACGAGGTCCTCAGAAACTATATGAAAATGGGCCAAAAAGAAGGTGGGATAGAAACCTAGTATAGCAGAGCAAGAATAGAGTTGTTTTTAGTAAGTGTACCTAGATGAAAAGTCTGAGGTAATAAGCCTAGAAGTTCTAGCTATTTGGCCTGGAACTGTGATGACTACAACCCTACAACCTTTGAAGAGTGTAGATAAGATGAACTGTGACTTTTTACAGTAACTTCTTATATGGTGGCTTTTTTTTATTCTAGGAGCTCTAGCTAAAAGGATTTTGGCAGGAAAGAAGTATATACTTATCAGGACAGGATTTAGGATGGGTTTTATAATTTATTAACGAGAAGCACCAGAATGCCTGAAACAGCATGTACAGAAGCAGAAACATTGGAAGATTGCTCTACTGGGAATACTTTTTGTGATCTAGGTTTTTCCAAGGAAATGTTATTAGACAGAGGAATGAATTTCCTATCTATTTTGATGCTGAGCTGTAGATAAAATGTGTGATTATAGTGCTATAGTAAAGTACTTTACTACGATTCTAAAAATCCTGGTCAGGATATATCTGCATGTGTGGGGCACAAGTAAATCTCCTAGCAATTCTTTACGCCAGGATGACAAAATTCCTCTTCTGAAATCCTGTAGAGAAAGAAAATTAGCGGGGCTCTTGGGTGATAGTAAACTATGAGAGCAGAGACGTAGAAATACCTTTAACATGTATGTTTAGACAAAAGTCCAAAACGACACTGTACTAAGTACCACAAAAGAGTTCCTGTTTTGAGAGGCTTCCAAAATAAATATCATCTAATTTTTTTTTGCAGGAGCTTGGCCCTGTGCCTATTAGTAGCCTGACCATGGCACAATCCTAGCACGTAATAACATCCCGTGTTCGTTTGCTTCTGAGAAAAATGACTGATGATAATGCTTGCAAAGAATCTCAGCTCTATTATACAGGGACACACATATGCATAGTCTTGAGGGCTGTGTGTTGTTCAGGAAACAGGCAGACTTTCAGTATTTTTTAATGTTGAGGTAGTTGCGTTAATGACACCAGTTCTTCTGGTAATATTCACAAGTGTAAACTTTACAGGAAATAATTGGGAACACAAGATAAAATCTTGATACCCTTGGAGTTTAGAGGAATTTTCCTTTTGAATTAGAAGTTTACAATACCTCCGTTTTGCTTGGTAATGTGTGGTCAGCTTTCTGTTTGGCTTCTCTGTTCTTATGTTCCAAAACCTATAGCTCTATTACGTAACTCGGCTACAGATTCATTAAAAGTATGCCCTAAAAAAAAGCTTATCATAGTTGATATGTAATCTAAAACATCATATTATTTCTTGATCTGTTTTCTAGAGTTTTAACTGATTTTTACAATTAAAAAATGTATTTCATAATTTTATAGAACAAAAGATATGAAAAGGTCCTGCTTGTCTTGACTCATAAGTTGGTGGTTTAGATTTATTTTCATAATAATAACAGTATTGTATCATTGTAGATAATAGAGAATGAGAATCAAAGTTTGAATATTTACAAGAAATTCAGTTGTGCACGTATCTTTTTGCAATGTAATAAACTGCTATTACCTTACATAGTTAAATTTTCAGCACGTATCTAACAGATATGTTTCTCCCATGCTTTCAGAGAGGGAGAAGTGTCGGATATTTTTAATGTATTTTACTTCTTTGGATTTGATTAGGGTCTTGTTCTTGTGAAATCTGGCTTGAATTCAAGTTAAAACATTGTTTGCTTTCCTTTTTTGTCTTCCTGCCCGTAACTATTCCTTTGCAATGTGAAATTACCACAGCCTATGGTTGATGTCTTCATCACAGTGGAATGCTTTTAAACTTAATGAAGAGTTGCAGTAAATCAGTATACTTCATTCTGCTTTCTGTCATCAACACATACATGCTTTCTCAGGTATTAATCCCCTCAGAGATTATTAGAAGTCAATAAGACACATTAAAAATAATTATTTGCAACTTTGAAAAGGATAAGGACCGTAGCAGGTATCATTGCTGGGAGCTATCTTGTCTCCAATGAAATCACATTTTCATATTATTGAGTTAAAAATTCCTGGAAGAAAATAAATCATTATATAGTTTATGGTGTTTAGTCACAGCCTTACTTTGGGATGCTGAGGTTAAGCATGTGTATTCTGTGTTGTGCAGAATTGGGACCTTAATGGATGATTTTTTTTAAACGAAAACATATAATCCTGTGTCTGGTGAGCACCTACTTCAAAGCACTCAGGTAAGGCAGGACTCCATAATAATCATTAAAATGTCATTTCAATATTGGGGGCTATTTCTCAGTTCTAGACATGATAAAATACTTCTAAGACAGATTTTTACCCCTTAAGCTGCTGGTTCCTTACTTACCCCTCAGGTTTTGCCTCTTACAGACAACCACCAAATGGAATAAGGGGTAAAGTATTTGTAAAAATAATACAAGAAGCCAAGCCATGGCAGTGTGTTCACTATGCCTGAAAAATTTATACAATATATTTGCTTATGTAGTTGTTTCTAAGCAAGCTTATTAAGCTTATTAAGGAAGTTACTATGGAAACAGTGAAAAAGACTTTCATGGATTCCTTGATTGCCCCTCTCAGTTAGGTTTCATCATATTCTTTGTTGAAAAACGAGCTATGCAATTTCTAAAAATGACCAAGTCTGTGTCCAACATGCATTTAGGATGATAAATAATTTCTTGTCAATTTACGGTGTGTTAGAAGTCCGTGTAATATTCCAGCAAGATGCGACGGACCTTATCATTCTTTCTGGTCTAGAAACAAGTCTAATAAACACGTCCCCTAGCACTCGCATCCCTGCCTTAGTGCAGGGATGTCTGCAGGCCGTTTCCCGCCTGTGCCCCGCGGGCCCTCAGGGCAGGTGCTGCCGCGGTGCGGCCCGGGCGCAGAGCCGCTCTCCGCACGGGCGGCGGATGCGTCCGCGAGCAGAGCAGAGCAGGGCATGAGTCAGTAGCTCTGTCCTCTGTAAACAACCTTTTCTAGCTCTCCTGGTTAAGAAGAAAATGCTCATAATGTGAACCTACAGTAACCGATATATTATTTGTTTGAGTGATAACACAGCTTCTACTGAAAACCGCTCACAGCCCGAGCGGACTTAGCTCCTCCTTCCATGGTACGGAGGCTCAGTCTGGCACGCAGGAATGTCTTCTCCTCAGTCTGCTTTGGAGGCACTTTGGGGAACAAATGTGTTTTGTCTGAACTATTCCCTGCAGCGGCTCTGGGCTGATGTGGCCCAAGGACAGCCCTTCTCGGTGGCAGAGCTCGCCTACAGACTGCACCATCTTCACCCTTGGAGGTTTCCAAGACCAGAGGCAAAAAGCATCAGTATGTTGGATGAGCCACGCAACGTAGGGTTTTCCTCAACCATAGGTGCTACCTACGTTTGTACAAGTTGTGCCCGTCACGCTCAAATCTTGCAGAATCCGCCCTCGTGGGAATGTTACTCCCTCACCCCAGTCACACCCTATGCAGAGTTGTATCCTCATAAATTCCCAGAATATAAAACAAAAATCTAGAAATCAAAGCCTTTGCTTATGCACATACAGGAGCAGGTGTTGAATCCTAAATAGATTGGATCTGCGCTATAGTAGTTTTGTCAGGTTAATGTTACTTTAGGAATGATTGTGAGGAATGTCATCCGCCCTTTGTAGTAGACTGGAACCGAGAGCGCTTTTTGATATCAAAAATACTCAGGGAAAACTCTCCCCTAATAGTCTGAGCTTTGAAATGCCTTCCTACTAATCTTTCTTTTGCAGACACATAATCTAATACATAGGCTAAAAGGTTTCCAATTGTCTCTGCTATTAATATACGACATCTGTACTTTATGCTTTGCCTCAGGCTTAACCAATTTTCTCTAAAATATATCCAAGGCAGATAGCCAACTTCTAAGTTCATTTTGGGGTGAGAAGGTTTACACTTTATATATGCTAACTTAGAGAGACACTGGTTACCTAGAAGTTCTCCCATAATTGGAGCCTGACTTTCTTTTTGTGGACAAAGAACCAGATCAGTTCTGTTGGTTTGCTGCCAAGTTTTCACACTGAAATACTTGTTTATAGAAGAGGGATTTGCGTAAATTCATCATCAATTTACACCGAAACTTAAGACTTTGCCACTAGCCTGCTACTTTTTTTTATTTTGTACAAAAATAGCTGTGTATCTAACTGCTGACTATACCAAACAATTGCATTATTGTAATGCTTAAATTGCTCCTAAAGGCCTATTTTAGTCTGATAAAAAATTATAAATGAATAAATTAAACTGTGTTTCAATATTCAGCATTTTACTACTGCTGATAATTTAGGAGTTGATTTCCTTTGCCTATTTTATTAATGTATTTATAGCACAAAAGGAATATGCAGAGGTTTAATTACTTTTATTTCCAGTGCTTTGAGAAATTAAAATTCTGTACTGGACCAAATTCTGCTCTCAGAACACAATGTAATTTGAGGGTTATCCTTGGCAGCGACGGCAGGAAGAAGGCCTACTGTGTTGGTCCCTTTTTCTTATTTTGCTTTATTTTTTTCTAAAGAAGCTGGATTGAAAGTTTTTAACTATTAAGTAATCCTTCAGGGTGTCTAACAGAATCTAAACAGACTTTTTGAGGAGTGCAGATAAGCAAAAATATCTTGAAAATTTATTAGGTATAAATGCTCTTTTAGACAGGTGCAAAAAAAGACAGAACTAAAAGAGGAACAGTCAATTTGTCAAAACCAGCCTTGTTTGAAATATATGCAACAAACCGCATAAACTTTTTGTGTTATAGAGGAGAATAAGTGCTGAACAGGAAAGGTTAGCTCTTCTCACAGACATCATTTAAACTCATCTTTTATAGTGCCATAGGTACACACTTTGCACACTTTACAGGGTTATAAAAAGTCGAGGTACTTACCCTGGTGGGTTTACAACTCACAACCATGTGTTTGAGTGCTTTGATGGATCAGGCCCTTAATAAGAACAAACTCACAATGAGATGAAGTAAGAAAATGGTATCCAGGGAGGACTGATGGGAGCTCATTGAGTGAGAAGCAATGACTCTGTATATATACCCTGACTGAGGCGGGTGTGTACCCAGAGCCTCACGAGTCGGGGACAGTTCTGCAGAGACATGCAGTGTTCGCGGGTCTCCAGACACTCGTGTTTTCCAGTTCATGCTGGACTTCTTGGAAAAACCATGCATCAAAATCTAAAGGAAAAAGAAGTTCTGTGAATGCAGAAATATCCAGCTCAAGCACAAGGTTAAACACTCCTGAAATAGGAAAACTAGACAGAGGAAAAGGCCCTAAAATCACATATTCAGTGTTTTTGCAGATATCAGGGAACAGTGTAGCTTCTCTTTATGGGCAGGCTGCAAAAGCAAAAATATTGTTTTTTATATAGTTTGCAAAAGAAAAGAAGTTAGTGATTTTTATCTGTGCTTCCCCATATAGTAACACATAGACCAGCAATGATCTGTCTTCAATTTGTTTTTCGGCCAAGCAAAAAAAAAAAAAACAACAAAAAGAAAACAACAACAAAACAAATAGGAGTGTGAGAAGGAAAGTTATTAATCACTGTAAAACACAAGCCCTTCCCTGCACTGGGGGAAATAATGCCACCAACTGCAAGTTGGGCTTTCCAAGGATGTGCCCTTAAACCTGACTTGTGTGCCTTTCATTTCATCCTTCTTAACCAAAACATTTATGTTTTGATGATTTTGATTTCAAGTAAAAAAATGAGGAAATACATGAGAATAAAACGGCCAAGTAACCAGCATATCCCTTCCTTCTCAAAGTTCTTGTTTTTGCAGGTAGCTGATTTTCTGTAAAATAGGGAAATCACATTTGTCTCAAGTATCCTCACCCCTGAAAGCATATTACCTAACACCAGTGCAATTCAGAGGCTGCAGTGGCCCTAACACAAGCTATAAAAGCCATTCAGTCATGACTAGCATGTTTGGATCCTCAGACCTAGCAGCCTAACAAGAGACTGGCCAGCTACACAGAAACAAGAGCGTAAGAAAAGCTTA
Source organism: Nothocercus julius (assembly GCA_013398735.1). Classification (NCBI taxonomy): domain Eukaryota; kingdom Metazoa; phylum Chordata; class Aves; order Tinamiformes; family Tinamidae; genus Nothocercus; species Nothocercus julius. Next base: position 198,524 of record VZSV01000050.1, on the reverse strand, counting down.
ATGTGCTCTCCGGGAGGCAGCCCAGCGTATCGCTGCGCCTCCCGGGCAGTGCCGGGGAGATGTGCCCGGGAGATCGGGGAACAAGGAAGTCCTGTTTCTTGTGCTGTCCCTGTGCGTAATCTTGCAACTTGTGTGGGCTGGTCTCTCACCAGGGCAGCCCTAAACACCCAAACCGTTGCCTTTCAGAGTTTAAGACGCCTTCACAACATCAGCCAATGTTTCAGTAAGATTCTTCCCATTAAATTAAGATATATCTCACAAAGATGACGATGAAGTATCCTTTGATAGCCACAGTCAGAGAGAAATGCTGTAAATGCAGGTTATGGGCACAGCTGTGCAGGTTTGCGTGGATACAAAGCACAGTGGCTCTCAGGCCGGCTTGGTACTGCTGTTCACCCAGAAGAGTGCTGCGCACAGGACGACACAGCTCTCAACCTGGGTCCACCTTGCAGGGCTTTCAGACCTGACAGTAAGTTACAGAAGCAATGGAAGAGGTAGCACCTTGCAGGAGGAATGCACGATAAAGCAAAGCCCGCCGGATGCTGCAGCATAGGCTACAGACCCAAGTTCAGCCCTAGTAACTGCTGGAGGAGGCCTGTGGAAGGGTGTGTTCAATGTACGTATTTGATTATCGCAAACCTGTAACTCTGAGGTTTCAGAGCAGCTGAGTGACAGGTTGATGTTAATTCTTGTTTATTTAGTTAACAGTTTTCCAAAGTTCAAATCCATACAGCGAAAGTAGCCACAAAGCTGCCTGCTAGAGAGTGTTACCCCTTGCAAGAGCCTTGGCAAGATACATTCATGAAAAGCCCTTGCCTGTGTAGTTGCCAGTCTTTGACAGCCCCGTTAGCACTTGTGTCCCTTCTCGGCTGCATCCCTTCACCAGAGGAGCTGACCTTGGCCTAGCCAGTGTTCAGGTGGCTCATTCCAGTATTTCACATTTTCCCCTTCCGCTCATCCACTGCAGTAGTGCCTAAGAACCCTAATATTTCCAGCACGCTCGGCAAGTGACACTGAAAGGCTTTCAGGTGATTCTTATGGCAAAGAAAGCTGCAGAATTTCACAAAAGTGGGCAAATCAGCTAAATTGAAATAAAAGATCTGTTGTGAATGATATCCAGCAGAGGAAATTCACATGGTGAAAGGAAAGCAGAAAAAAAAAAAAAAAAAAAAAGCAGATTTAATATCTCTTTGCCAGCAGAGCACTGTAACTTCAAACCTTAATTAAACTAAATGCATGACTGAATTAAATATATTGTTCTGAATGATCCTCCAGGTCAATGAAATTATTAACTGATTGATCTGCAGAGTAGGACAGGTGATGAATCAAGCCAAATTTACTCAGTTTTCACCCCCACCCTCAGCGTAATTTGTTCTATACAAACTGAGTAAGCAGATAAAAATGGATAAGTCATTGAGCTGGTAGTCTGCAAAAGCGTTCCTTCTGTATATGCCAAAACATCCTAGGAGTCTATCAGATTGACATCAGGGCCTTTTTTATTTATATTTTGGGGATATTGGAGTGGAGGGGAATGACTGCAAGAAAATAAGTAGAACCCAGAAGTTTATATTCAGGTCATCTAACCCATTAACTGCAAAGAAGGGGACAGTGAGAGGGCAAATATTCTGGATTTCAGCACACCACAGATTAATAGCTGATACAATCAATCACTATTCAGAGCTTCAGAAGATCAAACATTGCATGACCATAGTTCTAACTGAATCAAGCCAAAAAGAAACGCCCCCAAACCCCCAAACCAAATAGTGCCAGGCACTCTGCAAACGGTAAGAGACACAAAGGAGAACTAAATCTATATTTGCAGCATTTCCATTGCTTTTGTGCTAGCTGCAATTAGGTTTCTGTAATCAAATAAAAGGTGAGAGCAAACATATAGCAATGCCTCATGCCATAAATAATGCACGAGCGGCTGTCTGAAACAGTGAAAAACAGTTAACAAACAGACCAGGTTTGTGAAATGTAGTCCTGTAATGCTGCCAAAGACAACGTCTGCCTTGGTTATCTGCACTGTAAGGGTTGCCCATGTAAACTAAAGTCACCTAGGGACACTTTAAATTGTACTCTTGAAGGTCTTTTAAATGTTCAGATGCTTTAGACCATAAATCCGCTGCTTTTGATCACTTCCTCCTCTACTTGCTTGGTGTCTGAACCTGACAAATTTCAAAAGCTGAGTAGGGCTTGCAAGATAAAAGAACTTTTAAGTAAGTTACCGGACAGAAATGGTGTCTTTGAGAGTTTTCTCCTCCCTTGTGAGTTGACACACAGGGACAACTAATTAGGGAGAACTGCAAAATGCCACTGTTGGTGCCATTCTCCACACTGAGGTTTAAGACCATGGGGGTCACCAGCTATCTCGGATTTGTTTTCATAATGACAAAGTTATTTAAGAAGCTTGTGTTCTATTTTTAAAAGTGACTCTGTCCTTTTATGAGGTTTAGGTTCCTCAATCTCTCTTGAAAATTCTCTGCATTTTCAGGTTCCTAAATGAAGGTTTCATATCTTAAAAGCAATGGGAATTCGATGCCAAAATGCCTTTAATGCCTAGTTTCCCTACTTCACATTTGAGAATAGGAATTTATATCACTTCTTTTTTAAGAATTTCCCCTCACATGTCACATCCCATAAGCTATGCCTTCTAATGGGGTTAATTTCCAGTTAAATTTAGCTGGATATTAAAAGCATCATGGACACAGTAGAAATCTTGAGTGCATTAACACAGCTAAATACGTTCCTTTTCTACTTTTACATTCTGCAAGGTGCTACTTTGCAAGAAAGCTCAACAAAGAAACATACTTTAAATTCTTATTGTAGCATAATCAGTCATATTTATTTGCCCTGAAATTTTTATTTTAATAACACTGCTTGTCTGTTGAGGCAGAAGATGCTATATCTATACGGTGCATTGAAGATGAGTCCGTCCTAGGTGAAAACTGGTGCTCAGCTATAGGCTTTTTGTGATAAACCTGGCACAGCGTTGGGAAAAAAAACAGAGCTTCCATCCCTTCCTGGTGACAGCAAAAGCCTTGTGCTTGTGGTGGAAACAAGATAGCCTTGGCTACACATACGCCTGCCCAGGAGAGCCCAGCGGTGCATCCTGTGCCAGAGGCTGCACAATGGAATTATCCGGGTTTCCTGGGAAGGGGACAGGAGCTGCAAGAGGGGGAGAACTGAGCAGACGGGAGCCACAGGGCTCTGAGCACCAGGTATAACCGGCCCGCGTTAACCGGTGAGTACTGAGTGCGCAGCCACATTCCTGACAGCATTTATGCTCTGGTAAGACGTATGAAGAGTCTGATGGAGAACTTAGAAATCAAGCAAAACTGAAAATATGCATGGCCCTTGGAAAACTACAGTCTGCCCATTGGAAAAAAAAAAAAAAGTCTTAAAAGTCTGTCCAGTTTTACCTTTTGTTCTGCTTAAAGTTCAGGTTGAGTCTAGTAAGTACAACTTAAACCAAATTCCATTTCCCTGCTTCTCTTCTGTTAGATCGTAAGCGTTCATACTGTTTTTTGAAGGTAGTGTGTTTAGCATTTATTTTGGAAACAAAACAGAAAAAGTGCACTGCTTTTTCTGGGCAACTCGTGAAAACTGATCTCACACTAGTAAGGGTTTCAGAAATTGCTCCTGCTCCTTGGTGTGTGTACATAAACTGCCTCTTGGTATTCATAGGGCTGTGTGACATTTTGTTAAATGAGATTGATTACATTAGATTATACAGACCCAATTAAATCATCTGTTATTCTGAAAGCACTGAATTCACACTGTTCATTAAGAATGTGAAAAACTGATGTTATATCTGCCTTCCTTTAAAACCTGCACTGTTACAGTCTGTCAAGACAAGAGCTGAGCCTAGTACCTTGCTTTGGATGCCGTGAAACAGAAAAAAATCATCTTTGCGGTACTTCTCTCTGTTCTGCTGCAAAGGTGGTAAGGCCCTCCCCAGCATTACTGCAAAGCCAGCGTGCCAAGAAGGCCTCCTCACTTTGCTGGCATTCACTCCTCCCTGCATCTGCAAGCAAATATTCTAAAGGCAAATTCTTGTTCCAACAGTCAACAGGTACCATGTATTAAAAACTGGGAATGACTCCCCTTCCAACCCAGGCTGCTCTGAGCACTGCCCAGGAAGAGCAGCATGGGACCAAAGGAGCAAACTATTGTCGTTTACTCAGCAGCACATCATCCTTGGTACAACTGATGATACCAAGGCAAACGGATCCAATAAAGCCATGCAAGGGTAGAAGGGGACTTAATTCCTGCAGCAAAGTGACCCGTGTGAGAAAGTGCTCCCTGTAGAGATCTTCCTCAGCCATGCACGTATACCAGAGATACCAGTTACTACAAAGAAAATGAGATTGTTCTCCAGTCTAAAATCATCTCTATTCAGTAGGCAATTCTTTCTTAAATGGATTCCATAGTCCAAAATCATCCACAGTGGAATTAGGTTAGTTATTTAAAGGAAAAAACATCTCTTCTGCTTACCTTTTGGAATCATATAACTGATCCTTCATAGAATTGTCATAGATAATACACTTTTTTCTATTGTACATATCTTTGTAATGTACATGGTACAAGCAGTGGTTCTCAGAGGCATAATCTGAATCTTGGAAATTAATGTTTATTTATATTGTAGGTAAAATAATTGCTGGTGCCTTGATAAGGAAGATGATTTAAACTATGATTGAGCATACCACTGATAGCTCTTTATTAAGCAATAAGACAGCACACTAATCCCTCTTTAATCTTGGATAAACTCTACACTTATTTTCCTGGTGATGGTAACAATCATCTTGAGCTCTTGCGGCATTTTGGTATCATACTGCAAATAGGAAACTAATTAACTCTTTGCTTTGATGGTAGTAGTTAGGTCTGTATTATTAATTTCAACCTTACTGACTGTGGATTGCCACACAGAGTTAGCTTTAAGATGCATGTTGAAGCAGGCTCCAAGAAATACATAGGCTAAGAGTTCCCTTATTATTTGCAGCTTTAATGAAGTCAGTTAAAATGTGATCAAAGGATAAATCACATTTGTGCATTTTGTTTGCTTTTCCAAGAAAGCAATGCAACAGTTCCAGTGTAAGAATTAGATGATCGTTCTAGGGATTAGATAACTCAGGGACTTGAAATTGCATTTCGATCACATTTAAAGGAATGAATATAAATTATTGATCTATCTATATTGTCTTCTTTTCTTCTTTTTAACTCACTTTTCTAGAAAAAAAATGCTCAGTATGGTAAAATGGAGCACTGATGTTCAGAGCCCTGATGTGTATCAACTCTTGCTGCCTTTTCATATAATGTGAAGTGCAGCAATCATTCTGTGGTGTCAAAAACTGTTTGGGCTATAAGACAGATGGGACTTTCAAAATGAAATGTACCTATGACTGTTTGCTACTATATATATAAAACGTCTCATTTAGTCTCATCTGTGATTTTCCAAGAGGAAAATGTTACCACAAGTAATTTATCTCAGTCCTACAGGTTCGGATCATTGAATGTCCACCTCCAAATAGGTCTAACAATTGAGTTTCTATTTTTGAATTAAACTTGGGCTTTTTTTTTCCTTCTGATTTATCATGAACACTTTCATGCTGTTACTTTTAAAAACAAATCAACAAATGCTTAAATTAACTATGTCATAACACAGAAACAAATATATTCTCTTTTTTCAGAGGTTTGTTCAGCAAGGTATATAGGTATATAACTTTAAACCCTTCAGTCAAATTACATAGGGCATATATTAAATTGCAAGAACGTTTATTTCAATACATACAAATTCCAAGAATGTTTTTGGTCAATAGGATGGAGGGATGACTATTCTTTTAGGTAGCTGCTTAGAGCTCAGAGCAATAAGGACACAAGGGTGGTTGTGTTTGAGGACAGCCTGCATTTTTTTCCGAACTATTTTTTCCTACCTTGGACTCTGTCTCTGGAGAAGATGCACCCCCCGAATGAAGCTGCTGTATCCCTTGCAATAGCAGCTTCAGCAATCTGCTTAGGATTAATTCCCTTTTCAGCAAAGAACTCTTATATCTACTTCCTTGAAACTGGATGTTTACTGATATAAGATGAAAATGGATCTAATGTTTTTGTGATAATGAGGACTAGATGACACTGAATAAATGTTAGACTTTTAATTTTGTTTTCATTTAAGCAGAGGCGATTTTGTCAGAGAGTTAAATTCTCATTTTGATTCCTAACCAGTTAAACCATTCGCTTACTGACCTCTGCAAAATATAGGGACAGTTTTCTCGAGAACATGGCTGCAATGTCTGGTTCTTAGGCACATCAGACTCAGGAATTGTAAAAAACAAACAGAATACTGGAAGCCTATAAATAACATAAAGACTTGCTGCACATTCCCTGCTTTGGAGTTTGCATGAAAATTCCTGCAGTGCTCTTCTATAAATAGGAGAATTTGTGATGTTTACAAATATTTTAACAAATGACTACCGTCCTCCTGTGAAGTAGTGATTTTGCTCTATTAAGTTATGTTTTATCTACCGAATGCTTTCTTTTCACCCTTCTCCCCTCTGCAGGTATGACTTTACTTTATTGTATTTTAATTCATCAAACTCCAGTTTAGCTACGTTTCTCCACGCATTTTTTTATTTCCTTTTCGTGTGAACCTTCCTTCCTGTGCTGCCACGCAGGAGAGGCGCTGCCCGGTGCGCCGGGGCCGCTGCGGGACGCGGCACCGGCCCTGCCGCTCCCGGCCTCTGGGGCCGGCGCGGAGGGCCGGAACAGCGCGCCAGGTTTTCGCCATTAAATGGAACGTTTTCTTCCACTGATAAACAAGGCCAGGACTTTCCATGTCAGCACTGGTCGTTTGAGATACAGCGATTTTCACCTTTTATGGTGGCTTTCTCTTTAGCTACAGTAAGCCTGGGTTTTGTATCTTATACCAAGAACTGCAATGCAGTAACATTGGCCAAAATTCTTACTTTGGTTACTCCATGAAATTCAGTTCCCTTCTTTATTTTGATTTTTAGTCTGATTTAGAGAACCAATCATGTTGTTTACTGTGTATGCTATTAGCTCAGTGCCTTGAGAGCTCAGAGGCCTGTTGTGCTTTGTGCTGATCATCTAACTAATGGCATAATCTCTGATTCACACCAGCTTAGTAGTAAAGTCCCTGATGAAGCAAACATGCACAGCTGCATTAAATTTATTGCTGCATTAAATTCATTACTTCCCTGTGTAAAATGACTGTGACTACTTGCACAGGTAACATTGGGCAAGTACTAATTTGATTAAAGTTGGTTATCTGCAGGTGGGAACAGAACAGGGTGTGCAGATCAGCACGTTGGTGCTGAAATGAGGCACCTGTGTGACTCCCCTTCTGATTCAGGGAGGTAGTTACTAGGGGTCAGTAGTGACTACTAAGTAAAAGGTTGCATTGATGTTCCTACAAATTAGGACTAAGGAATTGAAGCCAGTTCTAATTTTTAATGCAGTAAATCCTCAAAGGGAGGATTCATTTTTTAATGCATGTTCTCCTGTAATGAGAGAGCATTTGGCAATACAAATGTGTTACAACTAGCTAGTTATGTTTTGTTTTCTGGCTATAGCTTTAATCATGAGGCTGTGGATTTCCTTCTGCACCAGGACTGTACGATCTCTTGAGCATAAGCACAGGTATGGGGGCTTGAAGGGATGTTAAAGCTTCCTAATGTAACTCGACAGAAGTGAGTGGGGTTTGCTGATGAGTTTCATTTGACACCAGAGAGCTTTAGTCCACATTCTCCTGAGAACAGGGCACCGTGACAAGGTGCTTTTAAATTGTAGGTCTGGAATCATGGAAGGAGTCTGGCCTTTGGAGCCTTCTGGACTAAGTGAGGCTGTGGAGATTCCTGAGGAGTTCTTGAAGAAGGTAAGAGCAGTTATAGTGATGACTTCTTTTTTGTGTCTGAGAACTTTGCGCTGGCCTTGGCTAAAGCTGTATGTAATGTAACCCCCTGCTGCAAAGTAAAGCTGGGTCCTGCAGCGTGCAGCATCCTCGGCCCCCATTGCCTCCCATGGAGGTGGGGAGTGACGTGTACGCGGTGACAGGAGGCTCCCGGCGAGTCTCTGTAGCCCTGTGCCCTGCCTTAGGGGAGATTTAACAGCTCTGTGACTTGCCGCATAGAGGCCAGTTCTATAGCAATGGTGCTGCTGTCACAACCAGGCTTTCTACCTTATGAAAAAATGGATCTTTTTTGCAAGATTATTATCTCTTACCTCTCTCCTGCCCTCTTTCCTGAAGATTTACACTTTTCAGAACCTTATCCTGTCTGGTGTTTTTTGGAACCTGCCTGAGGAATAACTGCTTTTCCTATAGGTGTTCAAAGGGTTATATTGTATAAAAAATGCAGCCATGCCGGAAATAAGTAATGACCTATTATGAAATGCAGTCAGAAAGGGACTAGAATTTGTTGGTTTTATTCATTATTTCCTAAAATCTGACCCCACCATGTTCTTCTTGTTCCTTCTTTTATTGTGTAAAACTGTATCACACAGCAGGATAGAGAATCTGATGCCTTTTAACTTACGTAAGGAGTAATTCAGGAATAGCTTAAATGAAATCAGGAGCTCTCTGGACCAGAAGCACAAGCAGAATAAAACTACAACAGTATCTGCTCTTAGGTGCACAGATGTAGATCTTAAGCACATTTGAGGAAGTCAGTGTAATGTAAAAGTACCTTTGCCCTTCTCTGGGTCTGTACCTGCTCTCGGAATCATCAATAGCATGGACTGGAAAAGGGAAATCAAGCAGCAGTACACTCAGGATCGCTAGGGTTATTCATCTCTATTTCAGATCCAAGTATGAGCAGCCTTTCAAGAGTTGCAAGAAATTAACTTTGTATAGCTTATGAGGTAAACTGTGTATAAAAATCCTTCCTTGACTACAGTGCTTACACTTGATGCTTTGCTTATTAATTTACTGAATACATTCTGTGCATTTTCACATCAAAAAAAAATGTGCCAAAAAAATGGGGGATCAGAAATAAAATGGGGTTCCTTATTGCTTCAACCTCAGGCAAATCATCTCACAATACAATCAAAAGATGCATAAGAATTGCTCAAACCAAATGGGTCCCCAGGTGGCAGAACCCACTGCACAGCTGTTCTTGTGTTTTTCTGATTATTCTTGTCCTGCTTAGAGCAAGGGGCATAAAACACGGGACACTTGGTAGATCCTAGACTGTAAGGACAACTTCACTGACAAGAGCAGAAGAATTAAGGCCAGATTTAGGCACATTTATTTGTATAGAATGTTATCTCCCCATCCCAAGTAATTTCATTTAATCCAGTAAGGAAGAATTGTGGAGTAAAATGCTACTTGGCATTAACAAGAAGAACAGAACCTGGCTTTTTAGATCCTCTACTTTTAATAGAGCCATTTAATTTCTGTCTTATACTACTATTTAAAAAAAAAATAGCTGTGCTTTGCCTTATATGCCTTTCAAAAGGCTGAATGCTAAGCTAACTGAAGAAAATGCTTCACAGATCTGACACGTTCAAACTATCCACATCAAAAGATAACTTTTTTATCTTCAATTTATTCTGGAAAGAAAAGACTCTGGGGGTTTATTTCAAAAAATGAAAAATGGGCCAGCAGCATCGCTGGTGTACAGCTCCTATTTATCTGTTTTACAGCTATCAGTTTGATTGCTAGAGCAGCACCAGAGAAACCAGCAGCTTTCTTGAACACGGTATAACGAACACCGTATTAATACGAAGTGGAAATAAGTTAAAAGCGGAAAGACGAGCCTGAGATGCGAGACGCTTTAGTTCACGGGCGGTAAAGGGCTGACTGCTGCGCCGGCCTGGGTTTGGCCGCGGAGGCGGCCGCAGCGGGCGATGCCGCGCGGGTTTGCGGCCGCTCACGCCCGGCCGTGCTGACTCAACCCGCCGCTAAGGCTGTGGTTTCCCTGCGGATCCCTGCGGGTGTCCTTGCGCCGGGCGCCGAGGAGCAGGGAGAGCCACTGCCGCCCCGTGAGAGCTCTCCTTGCCCCAGCTTCCTCGGGCGAAATCAGGCACCGATTGTAATGGGCTGTTACCTGAATTATCTCATAAAAAATTCAATGTGTTCTAGGCACTGGGAGCACAATTAAAAAGTCTTCTCTAATAGGAAATAGGGTATTTTTAACGGCCCATTTCTTTGATCACAACAGTTAATTTAACCGCTGCTGTCTGCTTCACATGGTCTGTGATCATTGAAGCTGATCTATTTTCTGAGTGAAATGGGAAGTGCTTGTAGGTGCCTCTGCTTCTGTTACAGACACTTTGGAACAGCTTGGGCACAATTCAGATCTGTCTGACGATCGAATTACAGACCAGCAATAGCAGGATAAAGAAACACATTTGATGTGTTATTGCCATTAAGTGGGAGCAAGGGTGGTCATTAGAAGTCATGTGTATCCTGCCCTGTTACAGCTTTTGGAAAATTCAGGGATTGCTTTAATTCATAAGACGACTTTTTTTTTTTTTTTTTTCTCTCTCCATTTTCTTAAACGCTATTTGTGTTTTAGGGACTGCCATCAGAAACAATCAGCGGAGACTTAAACTCTAAAAGCAGCAAGTAAAACAAGACTTTTATGATATTTGAAAATTTCTCCTTTGTGGTAGAAACTCCAGACTGCACACATGGTGCCTTCAGGACACCAACTGAGAATAAAGCTGCTTTCAGAGGCAGTAAGTGATTTCATTCTATTAATGTCCAGGTGATTTGTGGTGCCCATTACAGCATCACTAATGTGATGGCAAACATTTCCTGGGCATGCCATGTTTTCAGTGTTCTGCAGAACATAGCTCAAGTGCTTGTACAGTGCCTGATTGGAAAAGACAGCCCCTGGGGTTCATTCTTTTCATCAGCAAAGTATTAATTCTGAAACAAAAGAGGATCTTTCCATTTCCAAAGATGCTGAAATAAACTTGGTGTTAGGGAGCAGAAGGACAGAGTAAAAGAAGCTACAAGGCAGGTGCATAAAAGGCATTGGGAACAGTCAGAAAAGAGTCCTGTGTGTTATTTCCCTCATATGACTTCTGTCATGTGTTTCTTCCTTTTTCTTCCCAGTAGAAGAAGGTCCATATTTAAACTCCAGGTATATACGCATTTCACTAGTTATGATAGAAAAGTGAAAGGCAAAAATGTGTGACTTACACTTTGGAAAGTGGAGACATTCCTGGGAACTGCAGATAAGTATCTGTACTGTGTGCTCAGCCTTCCAGAGTCTCCCTTGACCACTGTCTTCCTCCCCAGAAAGTCACCTCAATTTGTACCTGTTTAAAGCTGAAGAAAACATGGGGCTAAATGATCAAAGTGCACGTGTTCCTCTTTATTTTGCTCAGTGGAGATGACAAGGAAGTTGTGCCCTAAGAGCTTGGAAAGAGGCACCCGGCTGCCTGAATCGTGATTCCTCCACGGTTCCTGCCCAGCCGGGAAGCTGGGCCGAGGGAGCGCAACTGAAGCGTGGGTGCTCCCCGTGTCCCGGCCTTCACATGCCAAAGCCCTTGGTCCTAAGGAAGGTGGCATGGCAGCTGCAGAAGGCAGTCAGGTGTGCCCTGGCTTGGGACGTGAAAATTCAGAGAACTGTGTGGCTCGAAAAGCCTGATGGAGCAGAAGGGAAAGGCCGATCCGATCTCTCTCGCATGCGCCCGTGATGTGCAGGCCTCTGCTTCCTGCAAGGAATATATAGCAAAAGCTTCGTGTGGGTCAGCGTGCCGCGATTCCTGGGGCTTTTCTCAAGCACGACAGCGGGAGAGTGGCCTGCAGATGAGGCACAGACTCTGACGCACAACATGAAGTGCTGGGAAACAGTGGGAACGCATAGTGAGCAATGAAAGTGTTTAAAGGGATGAGCGCAGCCGCAGGCTTGTGCAAATGAGCTGTCTGTGCCCCACTGCCTTCCCCTGAGCTTGCATCCTGCTTGCAGAGAAATTAGGATCTGGTTTGCCTCTTTAGTGGTGTAACAGGAGTACCTGTGGAGGAGCTGAAATAATTACCTGAAAGAATGTGATTTTAGAATGAAAATATTATCACTTTATAAACTCGGTCAAGATTTGGATTCCTTGTAAAACAAGAGAAACTTTAAAAAGGATGATAGGGTAAAATCAATATTGATTATTAGGAGTAAAAGTGCTATAATTGAGGCCATAAAACCTTTTAAGATCCAGCTAAAATTTTCCAGTAAAACTACAATAAATTATTCCTAAATAAGTAGAATATTTGCATGGAATTTAATGTCATTATATCAGACCTCGTTTAATGAAAAAGAGAGTATTACTAATTCTGCCATGAAGGTTATTATAAGGAGAGGATTGGCACGGTTATTTTGGCAAGTTACCTTTTTTTTTTTTCTAATATTTCATCCCTTTCCATGGGAATCCACTTCTAAAATCTTGACATGCTTTTAAGAGATCACTTCATTGCTGCTTGTTTTTCTGGCTCTTAGACCTTTCAAATCTGACATATTAGCTCCCTTATTATAGCTCAGCAAGAGCAAGCCCTTTTAATTTATGGAAGGCCCTAATTTTTATAATCTGATATCAGTACAGGCTGTAAATCTTTTTAATGATAAAGTAAATGGAAATCTAACGTGGCATTTTTGTCATCACTTCTTTAATAGTCTCTATCTAGGGTTTTTTTAGAGTCGTGATAAGTAGAATTATGCAAAGGAATAAAGTCAAATAATACTGTGAAACTGCATTTCTAGTGTTGGGGAGGTGGTTTGCTAGTGCGTTACTGCAGCGCTATCCCAACGTAACTCGAAGGACGTGGCGTTTAACGGATGGCGTGTGCTTGCTCCTGGTTCAGTGGAAGGATTCTCCAGATCAGGAAACAGCATCAGTTAAACCAGTTTGTTTTACTTGCATACAGTCAAAAGTTTGATTGTTTCCATAAACGCAGACATTTTGGCTGTGCTCTTTAAGATCAGATAACCCAAAATTGGATCTTTCTGACATAGAAGGAAAATCATCCAGAAAGCGAAAGGAAGGAGAGCGCAGCATCCCGATGGCACTTCTCCTGCGTAATGTCCCGACTGTAGCTGCAGCCCAAGCCCAGAGGTGTAGGTGCTGGACACCTAGGGGTGCCTGTAGATTTCTGTGTGAGGCTGAAGACTCCCTCTTGTCTCGGCACCCAGATGGTGTGATTAATATTTCCTTCTGCTTTGTTGAATTCCACCGAGCAAAGGCAGTTACCACGGTCGTCCTTTTACGTTGCATTGAGCTTCAGCCGTGTGAGGATTCCCTGCGGGAGCATTTTGGCAGGGTGTGTGTTGGGGGCCTTCCCCTTGGGCTCTTTATGGCAGCTCAGCCCTCTGTGTTTCTTGGGTGTCTCTGCCGGGCGCAGAAAGCTGAGCGATCCGAGCTGAGCGGCGCCACGCGAGGCGGCCCCGCCGCACAGGGCGGTCTCCCCAAGCGCTCGCACAACCCTCTCCTCTCTGCCGTGTTCTTGCCGAACGAGCAGCCTAAAGCCCGTGGGTCGGCGCTGGCCGAGGTGCGCAGGGTCCGGGATGGATTGCGGCCCCGCAGAGGCTGCGCTCCCGGCCGCGGGAGCCCCTCGCCGCGGCACGCAGGGCGCCGGGGGTTTTCCACACTGGGCCCGCGTGGCTTCGCGCGGCCAGGCTGGAGCCAAGCGTGGTGCAGGGAAGCAGTCAGGATGGGAAGCTGGTGGGTGGGTTTCGCTAAATTAATTGGTGGTAAGGCAGCCTTCTGCTCCGCGGCTCCCGCCATCTGGAACAGCCTTTCTCTATCTCTCTACCTCATTGACTCTCAATCTGATTTCAAATCTCAGCTGAAAACATCTCTCTTCTCCTGTGCATTATACCCTGTAATTTCGCTTTCCTGCTATTATTTCTTACTTAACTCTAGTGTGTTTTCAGCTGGAGCATGAGAGGTGCCACACAAAACAACGCAACGCAGCATGGTGGTTCCAATCCAAGCTGTGACGGTGAGGGGTTTTTTTCCCTTTAGAATATTAACAGACTTAAATTGCCCAGATGCATGTCAACCGTGTCTTTTAATATGTACATTTCAATTGTTGTTTTAATGAATGATTCTGTGGGAGGTTTTTGTTACCTTTACTTACAGTATACCCTAGCGTTCCTCAAGGGGCTGCCTGAAAGGAATCAGAAGGTCGGAGTGGTAAGCAGGCAGAATACAACTTTTCTTTCCTTAGTGTGTGCCTCTTGCTTATTGTGGCACACGTCCACTACAATCAAAAATACCCCTCTAGGTTATGCCTGAATCCCAAATTAGCTTTAACCTGCTACGTGCAGGTTGCTCACACTATAGAGCCTGTAAGCCTCAGCGCTCAGTGCGCGGGTACCCGTACAAGCAGGGCTGCGTGGCATGTATGTTGATGCTGATGGTGCTTAAATGCTGCAGATCTTTTAAATCAGAACACGTGGGGAGAGGGGGTGGAGACAGGAAGGAGGCGAAAACAAGTATTCACATTGTACCTCATAATAAATCAACTGTCTCACATTAAATCAGGGTAACTTCTTAATTGGCACTAAAATGACAACAAACTCTATCATTTCAGTATTAAGAAAGCAAGGACTCTGATTACAGAACTATTTGTTGCATTCAAATATGTCCAAATCTAGGACTGTGGCCATCTGCCCCAGTGGCGCTGCTCTGACTGGGTCTGCTGTTATGAGTAAGGGCAGCAAATATAAGGAAATATAAGGAATATAAGGAAAAGTAACACTTCATCAGAGCAATTGCCATCATTGAGAGAGAGAGAGAGAGAGAGAGAGAGAGAGAGAAAAAAAAAAAAGCCAATCCCCCCCCTCCGCACCCTCCAGAACTGAAACTTCTGAGGGTGTAACCCTCCTTCTGGTCTAAAACAAAAGCTGTAAACATCAAAAAGCAATAGCTCCTACTGTTCCTATGTTGCTTCTCTCTTCGAGGATGAGAGTTGTGGGTGTAGAGATGGCTCCATTGCCTTCCCTTTTCCTTGAAAACTGCTCTCCCTTCTTCCCACAACAGTCTGATTATTTTCTGCAAATGTAGCTTCCCAGTAGCCAAGTTAATGTTCACCTCTGCCCCTGCATATTTCAGGTCTGCTACTCAGTTGAGTTATTCAGATTAATCTCAGGTTTTCCACGTTTGAAGTGAGAACACAATCTAATATTTCTCTAATAATATTACAATTTAATTTAAAAGAAGGTGTGTGTGCAAACCTCACCTGGCTCCCTTGTTTCCCAGAGATAATGGTAACTTTTAGGGAGACCTTCTTTGAAAGTGTCAAGGTATATGAGCTTATTGCTAAATGGCCTATGAACAGGCATTCATAGGATGTTTTGTTATTTCTGTATGAAGTAGTCTTTGTGCAAAACCTATGAATGTGTTCCCTAAGCTGGGATTGTCCCAAGCAGTTCAGGACATGTGGTAGGGTAATGTGCAATGGACTGAAATCACTGATCATAAACCATCTTGAAAAGAAAAAGAAAACGTGTTTTTACTGCCAGAGATTACTGAGAGTAAAAAAACCTGTTTTAAATCAAGAGCTGGAGCCATTTCAATTCTCTAGACTAGCTCTGTTTTAGCCTGGAAGTTGACATTGCTTTTAAATCTAAACCATCAGATTTAGCCTTCTGTAAAAGCAAAGTAGCATAATAATTGAAGTTAAATCTCATTTATGTACTTTTTTAAACATGGCCATTGACACTGTAGGATTATACCTTTTATATCACATCCTTATTTGTTGAATAAGATATTGTAACAGGCTAATATCGATTGGGAACCTAGTCCCACATTTAACACAGACCAGCTCTCTTTGAGTTGATTCAAATAGGAAATGAGGGCTCTGCCTTGCTAAACTTCAGGGTCCATTTACTGCAGTTTTCTTCTTCTCTGCTGTTCTCTTGAACCTTTCATCTGCAGAAAGTAAAGGAAGGAACTCAACAGAAAGATGGTCTGATCTTTAAAGTGCAGTCATCTGGGATGACTTCTTATGCTTTAAAAACTTGCTGTCTGAACTCTTTAGTGATTTCTAAGCATGTCATTTAAATCTTCCTGAGAAGCCAATAGATTTCTGAGGATATTGTACACAAGACTCTTAATTAGCCTCCTGATCATCCCTGATCAAGGAAATATTCCAAGTTGTATTTTATGGAGCATTATTTTAGCAATGTTTTGTCATGGTTGGTCATTTCCTAATGCTTAGATGTGCTTCAGTCAATAACTGTGGGGATATGTCTGCTGTGAAGAGACATCAGTTTACTCAATAGATCTTTTTATTTAATTTTTAATAGAGCTTTTCTTTCGGCTTGACCATTCATTGTTAATGTATTCATAATGATTAGAGTAGCTATAATTCATAACTCTAACGATTTTTCTAAATCTATAGATATTATTTATTAAAAGATAAAAAGTCAATATTTCTTGTAGCAGCCATTACGAAAAAAGTAAGCTGTTGCAAAATAGGATAAATGTACTTCACGCTTATGCTGCAACAGATAAAAGAAATGAACCTAAAGAAGTGCTTTTGACATCAACGGATTTACGTTATCTACATAATCAAATAGTAGACAGTAGAATTTGGCCCTTGTCACACTCTATTTCAGTACGGTCAAATTTCTGCACTAGATTTTTGTAGTTTAAGAAAAAATAAATAATGAAAGTGAGGCTGATTTTATTGGTTTTATAAAACAACTTGAGATATGAGGATCCAGATTCTGCTGTTTGGTAGCCTGATGTAGTTCAGTGGTTAGAGCAGTGATCTATAAGATGGCAAGGGATGGGTTCTGCTGTCAATTATATGTTTGTAGATTTGGAGTAAGTCGAAGGAAGTTAGTGCAATTTAAAACTGCAAATAAATATAGGCTCAAAATCAATTTCCTCGCTTACCTGTCAAAATTGAGTTCAGGGTTCAACATACACAGCACTTTTTCCATTTAAAGAATTCATAGCAGAAAGGTGAACGAATATTACCCCCTACTTAAAAAGCCAAGACTTGAGGCAGCCAGGTGAGCTGGCCGGAATCGCGGGCAGGCTGGGACTAGCTGGTGAAGCTCCTGATTTCTCAGTCCCCTGGTCCAGGGGCTAGATTTGCTTCCTCATTTCTGTACTGATTTCTGAAGGAATACTGTGAAGATTAGGGAGAGGTATCAGTAATATGAGGGTGGTGTTATCCTGACTTTTTTAGCATGAGATTTTCTTTTAAGAGTTTTATATACAAGGAAAGTCTGTTCTTTATTTACTCAAGTGCTCTTTTGTTTGTCCAGATACAATGGTCCAAAGCCCCAGTAGTTATTTCCCAGGTGCTGAGCTCACAGCTGCTATTTGGTCAGTGATGAACTGCTGCCCAGTTTGGTAGTAGTCTTAATTACTAGGCAGTATGCAGGTAAATTTAATTTCACCCTGAGTGAACTTGCACTCCCGGGCCCTATTCTGTCAGCAGAACCAGCTAGAAACTGGGCAGCTTAATGGAAACCTATTTGTTTTGGACTGATGGAAGGTTCAGTGGGGGCTCCTACATCTTGCTAAGCAGGTCCTGTAATTTCTGCCCAGGATATGGTCAGTCTCCCCTGAAAGCTGTCAGAAAGGGCATTCCACAGCTCCAATGCAAACAGGGTGCTTATGGCCATTGCTAACTCAACTGCTAGTCAGAAGTCCGGGATCCCTCACACCAAAAGTGTTTTCACACTTACCTCATCAGGAATAGGATTAACATCACGGTGTTCCTAAAGCCTAATACAGCTCAGCTATGAATTGCTTGCCCGTAGTAATCCACAAATTGAAATATTCTTGAAAAATAGCTAAGTCATTGCAAGAGATGCACATGACCAGCTGAAATCTAATCAGTCCAAGAAAAGACCACAGAGAAAAACAGATTTCATTTCTTTTCACTCAGCTGAAATGAGGAAGCAAAAAGCAATATACTAAAGACAAGAAACCAGCCATAGTTCTTAAGAGTAGAAGAGTGGAAATAATTGGTCAGACTGGTTAGAAAGAGAGAAAATTCCAAAAAAAACTACCCAACAGAATTAATGCTGATGTCTAATGAAAGGGAGTTTTTGAAGGATTCGAAAATTCTCTTTCAAAAAAAAATTAAATAAAAAAGCCAGTCATGAGACCATAAAAGTAAGGGGAAGATAAAAATCTGGGACAGATCTCATGATCTTGCTTGTTGCCTTTAAATTTGAGGGAGACAAAAAAAAAAAAAAAAAAGTACTGGAAAACAGAGTATAACACATGCAGGAATGGCTTTTGTTACTTTGCTCGGGGAGGTATCTGACATGAGCATTTTTTTCTTCGGTAACCCTAAGAAACTCAAAGTTGATTTCATTTAGCTATTGTTCATTGCAAGGCTTATGAAATAATGTAATTCATCTCTAGACAATAACTAATTATTACTGATTACTAAGAAATAAGTCAACAAAGATATTTTCCTGTTTACATTCTTATCAGACTGTATCAAGACCATCTGTATTTTCAAGTCTTTTATCCCAAGGGATAAATAATCTGTGTTGTTTGCTGAGTATATGCATGCAAACATGTCATTTGGATTTGGTGCACATTTGCAAAGCCAGAGCTAAAGGACTTGGATGGAAAAACAAGTATTAATATTTACAAGGGGGGGAAAAAAAAAAGCGTAAATGTGGATTTTGTGGATTCTGTGCAGACAGAAGAGTAAATACCTCAGTGGAACAATCCTGCCCCGCTCTAGTGGCTGCACTGCATCAGCACGTGTGTGTGGAGCCTGCCCTGGGCGTTAGCATCTCCTCTCGTGCGGATATTTTTGCAGATGTCCCCCACAGGTGCGTGGGAGCACCACTTCTCCCACAGCAGTCACAAATCCCCCGAGCTGCGGGATTCCGACCCACGTCGGAGAAGGGAATCAACGGCTATATAAACAGGACACTGAAAATCTTAGAGGGTGCTTAGGCACCCCGCAGCCTTAAAGCTGATGAATGGGAATACACTGCTGCCCGTGCCAGTTCCTGCCAGCGAGCAGACCGGCCTCCGTCCCTGCGGCGTCAGCCGCTGCTCTTTGCAGAACGTTTGCCGCGTTTGGAGGCGTTTTGCCCTTCCCTGCAGGCTGGGGGTCTCCGGCTCCCAGCTCATTTCCTCTCTGCTGTTGTTTTCACAACCCACCCTCGTGCCTCGCTCTCCCGCATTGCCGCAACAGGCTGGTGGTGCAGGGAAGGCTTTCTAGCATTCAGGTGGGATTTTTTTATTTTTTTCCTTTTTTTCTCTGATTTTCCTGGCCATGGAAAGGCCTGGCTCAGGAGAAGGCAGGGGGACAGATGCACGGGCAGGGAGGTTTCCCAGCGGAGGCAGCCAGAGGTGCTGGCAGCCAAGCCTTGTCCCACACTGTGGCACGGGGAAGTTCCGCCTTCCTGGGGCACACGGGACTCCCCACTTCCCTCTGGAAACGACATCCCCATCCGGTGAACCGCAGAGCCTTTGGTCTTCTGAAAAGACACTGAGAAATAATCTTCAAGCCCTGCACTGTTCCCCTTCCCGGAGCCCGGGGTGTGGAAGGCCACGGGAGGTTCCTGCGCTTCCCTCGTTGTTCCTGCGCTGTCTGGCTATACTGTGATCCTTTGTTTTGCGGCTCCCTGTTAGATTCTTCAAGGTCCCCTCGCGTAATGGCCTCTGCCATCCTCTTGGCACCGCGCGGTACGGAACAGCCGGTGATGACCCCTGTGGCTGGCCGGGGGCCGTGGCTCTGCGCGGGGCGACGCGGCCGGC
>VZSV01000050.1:152343-165587 GCA_013398735.1 Nothocercus julius | reverse complement strand
GAGCGCAGCGCCCCGCGCGCAGCAGCTCCGTGCGCCAGCGGCGCCTCGCTCAGCGCGCACCCGTGCGCGGCGGCGGAAAGGCCAAAGCGGCTTGTGCTTTGTTGTGGGTCACATGAACGGGTCCCCGCTGGAGGTGGAGTGTGAAACTGCGCTCGCTTTAGCTGGAGTGCCTTAAATTGAGTGGTTTCTAAAAGTCGGTATTTCTGTTTGTACATAAAGTTGCCTGGACTTGGGCGCGTATGCTGACCGTACGGCTGTGAAATGTACGTTCATCGCAGTGATTCAAAAGTTGTTCATCACCTCGTATTAAAAGAGTGCAGTTTGGGGGGGTTTCTGTAGTTCATAGTTATTTTTACCGGCTAATTAATAAAAAATATTTTGAATAAATGACAAAATATTTGCTTTTGTTCCACCTCATTTTTATATACAACCCTCATAATCTGTCAGTAGTCAGTGCAATTAGCAATGCGTACAGAGTATTGATGAGAATATTAGGGGGCAAAGGATGTTTTGGTTTTTAAGGTGAAGAAAAGTCCCACATCCCGTTCTGCTGTGTTCAAAAAAAAAAAAAAAAAAAAAATCCGAGTTCTGAACCATCCATGCAAATGCACAAGTTTTCAATAAGAGCTAAATAATGGTTTTTCTCTGCCCTCTAATGAAATTTTTAGTCTTCTGTCACCAGATATAATGTAAAGACTGCAGAAAATGCAGGCAGTGAGCGGAGCAGCAGCGTGATCAAAGCTTTGAACTTACATGAATTAAAAAGTCGCCCAAGCATCGCGGAGCTCCCCGTGCATGTGGGTGAGGGGTGTGAGCGCCTGCATCACTTCGAAGAGTTTTTAAGTGCAGTGCAGTGGAGAGGCCTGGGAGCCCTTTTCCTCTCCTGAAAGCCTCAGCATCCGCTGCAGCATTTGGGGGACTGGGGAAGCCTCTACACGCCACCTTTGCCTTTGTCACAGGCTTTGGGGACCTCGTGGTGTCAAGGGCTCCTGATTAATAGCGTCAGGCTTGTGGTGGTGTTGGGTTTTTTGTTTTGTGGCAGTAAAGCCGCTGGCCCCTCTGCTCTAGAAACAGACCTGGGATGAGATCGTGGTGCTCCTGAAGTCAGTCACAAACCTCCTGGGCTTCGCTGGAGTCACGTTTGCTTTGACTGCGCTGGGATATTTGGTATGAACCATATGGGAGAGATTTAGAATTGGCTTTAGAAGAAGCAGAAATTAGCTCCTCCACAAATGATTTGCACGCAGGGTCATCTGCTCTTTTCTCCAGGTAATGTAAATGGCAATGCCAGCGTAAACTGGCGAGCAGCAGAAGCCGTTTGGTTTTGGTTAAGTACAGCATAGTTCGACTAAATATTAACATAAATCAACCAAGTTGAATTACACACTCTGTGCAAGCCCACCGGGTCTCATCTGGACCGTGCAAGGCCACGGGCAGACGTTCAGAGGCAAAACTGGCTGTGTGCAGCCCAGGAGGCCCGCGAGGCGACACGTGGGGCTGCAGGGAGGAGAGGCGGCCGCGCGGGACACGGGCGCGGGAGGCGGCTCCGGCGGGAGCAGGACTAATCCCCGTCTCTCGCTGTTTTACATTTACTCTTACTGGATTGTGTTTTCCCTTGATATTTTAAACAGATGCATCATAATGGACTTCTTAAAACCTGATTTAAACCATAACACCAGGAAGTGCAATTTTGTTAAAAACGGAGCGGGGGGGGCAGGGGAAGGAGCTGCTGAACTCCCAGCCACTCCCAGAGTCGTTTTTCCAGGGATGGGTTTTCTGATCCATTAGCCTCCCAGAGACGGATGGCACCCATCCAGCATAAATACTACATTTTCAGATTTGGATGGCGTTTTGAGCAATAGTTCTCATCCCCTGAGAATGTACTGTTTATAAACACAATTTTATCTGCAGTTCTCAGAGTTGGATTAAGGTGGGATATAAATTTAGAATACAAAAGGTATTTAAAGAGCTTTATGTATGGACTCACTTGAGAATAAAACTTTTTTTTTTTTTTTTTTAATTTACAGTAAAAATGACTTAGATGAAACAGGATCAGGCACACTTTTTTTGTGGAACAGGGAGGATCCAGACATGGTTTTGGAGAAACGGCTCCATGTGCCGACAAGATCTGCTGCTACTGTTGAGCAGCGTAACGTGCGCGGCGCGTAGCTTGACGAGGAAGGCCACAGCGGCCTCTTCGGGGCTTCATATCCTCGCTGGGCGAAACTCTTTGCTGAGTATATTCTAGCACTATCCCAGATGCTGACAGGGCTCTGAATTGGGAATAATTTTGGAAATGAGTTGATCTACATCCATAGCAACTCTTGCCTATTCCTAGTGAAGGAAGTTGCCTGCAAATCCCGTTTCTTGTCCTAAGTCCTTCTCTCTCTTCCCAAGGGAAAAACAGGCAGTATTTGAGCCGAGCCCAGATAAACCGCATTGCGTTCGTAGTTCTGTGGCTAAAAGCAGAGTAGGTTTGAGGGGGAGGCTTTGCTGCGGAAGGGGCAGCGGGTGCCCATGGGGTCCCAGCAGGGCATTTTGGGTCCCTTTGGGGACCCATTCGCGGCCGTGCGAGGAGAGCGGCCGTGGCCCCGCTCGCGGCTGCTCGTGTGAAACCGGAGGCTGCCGCCCGCGGCCGCTGCTGCTCGCCAGGCCTTCCGAATGCAGAAGGGGAACAAGAGATCAGTATTAAAAGCACCTGTGAGTCTGTTTAATTGGACAATAGCTGTCTGGCTCGTTCCTTTTCTTATGATAATGTGAAGGAAATAGGGGAAAGCAGAGAATTTTCTTGGTGTTTAGAAAACCAGCATTATTTACTTGCTAGACCAAAAAAGCTACCCAATATTTACCAAAGGCCCGTGTATTTGGGAGTTTCTAACAGGTGTTTTTTAACCAGTTGTGCATTACTGTCGCTGGTGACCCTGCAGTGGCGACACCGAACAGCCATCCCCACTTCCTATGTCGGGGGCATCCCCAGTTTGGACTCAAACACGAGGTTGCCTGTTTTAATTTATTCCCTGCATCTGAGGGGCAGGTTCTGCTCTCCAGGCCTCAGTGAGGAGAATCTGCAACCGATGGGCACAGGGAAGTGAAAGGAAATGGAAAACTGCCATGTAAAAAACTTACAGGACGGAACTGCATGTGAGTATCTCCTAATAAAACACTGTCCTTCAATAAAATAAAGCTCCGCCTTCAAGCACAGCCACCCCGGCATGCTGAAACAAGGGTGCAAGTGAAGTTAATCGCTGCCTGGGGAGAGGCTCCCCAGCTCCGTGTTTGATGCCCCCCGCTTTCCCTGCTGCCTGCTCTGGAGGACTGCATCAAACTCCTGTTCTCCAAAGGAAAAGAATGCTATTTGCCTCCTTATTTTCTCCATAACATCCTGTGTGTCTCCTCAGTCCACTCAACTCTCTTATCTGTTTATCAGGCTCCAAACCTTGGCACCCTCCTGAAGTATTTGCTTTCTTTTGCCAGCACCTATTGCATTGCTCAGTATTCCAGACACCCCTTCCCGAGCACATCTGCTCTTCATCCCGTTCTGAACGTCATTCTCCCAAATTCACCTCCGACTCCCTGCTGGGGCCGTGGGCAGCGCTGCTGCCGGGAAGGAGCCGTCCCCAGGGATTTTTATGAGCTGCTGCTGCCTGCAGAGGTGTCTGCAGCGAGTCCACAAGCGCCGCCGCCGGGGACGCCTGGCCCCCTACGGCCGTCTGCTCCGGGCCGTGTCCCCTCGGGCTCTGCAGACCTCCGAGGATGGGGGCTCCCGGGCCTCCTGTTCCAGGGGCTGGCCACCCTCACCAGGGTGAAAAAGGTTTTTGTGTGCTTGAATGGAATTTCCTGCATTTCCACTTGTTCTCGTTATAGAAGAAAATGAGCAAGAAAAAAAAAAAAAGCAAGGTTTCTGGAAGGAGACTACAGCAATGTAATTACTGTTTCTATTTCAGCTCTGCCCATCACAGGCTGCGAACCTTTCCATAGATAAGAGGTTTATATCCTCCCTTTTCCCAGCATGGAGACATTAGCTTGCTGGAAACAGCACGACCAATATCCCTGGCTGTTGGGCTGGGTGTGCTAAGGTCCAGCTCACGGAGCCTTAGTTTGTAACTCAGCCACAGCGTCTTGCATCCCCTGCTACCTCCCCTTTCTTTTTTTCCACTGTTTTTTTAGGTTATTCAGGGGCAGCTTTTCCTTCCTTTACCAGACGGCTAATCAGCTGGAGTTGGGTAAGTAGCAATTAACTCGAAAATAATAGGCTGTCGGGCTCTACGAACACAGGCCCAGCCAGCCCTGCGCTGTAGAGCGATACAGCATTAGTTTGTTCCCAAACACCGGATTCATCCACAAACTTCAGGGACAAAAACGACCCGGTAAGCGTCCGCGTTCTCGCCGTGCCGCTTGCTGAGCAGCAGTGGCGGTGCCTCGCGCTGCTGCCGGCGCGCGATGCCGCGGCGCCGCCGGGCGGGCGGCCGCCCCGTGCCGGGGACGAGACCCGGCTGAGCGCTGAGCGTTGCCGCCCTGGTCCTGTTTGCCTTGCCAGCCCGTCCGCGGCCAGCTGTTCTCCAGCAGGAGACAAGGTTAAAGCAAACACACGCATGGAAATTGTCCATAATAATTAAGATCCCGAGGCAGCGAGTCCCTTAAACACGTACTTAACTTTGTTTAATCAGGTGAATAGTCTAAAGCTTTTCCTAAAAGTCTTCTGCTTGTTGTCCAACTGTTAAAGTCTCCTCAAGCTGATAAAATAATTATTTTGGCCTTCCAACCATATGTCATCCCATTTTGCCCAAGTGGCCTCAGACTGGGTGTCCCGGAATTTCCTTCATTTTTATGACTCTCTTCTCCTGTTGATTTTTTGCTGGCAATTCTGCCTGCCACATTCTCAATTTGATGATAATTCATCTTCTCACTCTTTATATCTTTTATTATTTAAGAATAGAGGAGAGCTCTTAATTCATGGTGGTGAAAGTAATTGTATGTCTTGCCCCTGGACTCAAAGTTTCTGGGATTTGGGTGGTTTATTGTCTTTGAACATTATCATCTTGGCCACCATCATCAGTATTAAAGCTGGGCTTCCCTGTGCTTTGCACTGTGTATGAATTGCAAGATTAAGCGTTGTTGATACACAAAAAAGGGAGTGGATGTTAGAGGGATCATAAACCCCAATGCAGTGAAAGCTCTTAATCAAAGCAGACATGACCTACAAAGTTGATCCAGGTCTAGTCATGGACTCACACATTTTTCTGACAGTTTTCTGACTTCCATTTCCACTTCTGGTCTGCCACCCTGGGCAAGCACAGCTGTCATTTTGGGAGAGAGGGGGTTGAGAGAGAATCGGATGAGGAGCTGGGATAAAAGCATCAGTTCCCCCAGGAGGTTAGTGTGTCACCTGTGGCAGCCACCAAAACAGGGCTTGGATCCCCCGGATGAATCCCGCCTACCGGGCGGACAGGCAGCGAGCACAGTCCTGAGCTCTGCAGAACTTGCTTTTATCCACAAGTAAAACCATCAGTAATTTTAGAGGTGGGAAACCCCGCTGGGAGGAAGAGGTGAAAGACTTCAATCTTTGCTGGAAAACTTTTCTGGCTGTTACCCCTCTGCCTGGACATTTAGCACAAACACAAGATAAGGAAGGGGACAGGATTCTCATGTTTCTCATGTCAATTTTACAGTTTCTTTCCACCCTACCTCATTGTTATTTTATTGGTACAGAGCATATACACTGAAAATAATGCTGCTCAGGCTACGAGTACGGGGAAGGTGCTCGTTGCAGAGCTTGTCCTGGACATCCCCGCTTGAGCCGGAGCCTCCCGCCTGGTTGCTGGTTGCCGTGCAGACAGGGAAGCGGCGAGTTCCTCCTCCCCTCCCTCCCAACGCCCAGGCCTTGCTGCAGCGCCTGAGGAGCAGCGGAGGGGAGAGCTCAGTACCGCGCTCCGTGTGCCTCTGCGCAAAAAGAATCCCTGCTGCCAAAAAAAAGAAAAGATCGTGCAACGGTTACTGCCAAATGCCATTAACCTGCTATCAACAAAAATCTACACCATGGCACAACCAAAAAAATCAATAGTTCTGTGTACGATGAGGCATAGTGGAGCCATCTGCTCGCAGCACGCGGCCTGCGTCTCCGGCTGCAAGAGGGTCTGCGGCACCTGTTGCGCGTTCCTGGATGTCACGTCTCCCCGCTGCTGGTGCTGCCATCTGCGTCGCAGCGCGGGGTCCGGCACGCGATGCACCACAGCGTTTGCAGATTCTTAATCTCTTTAATGGGTGTTTTTAATCATGCGGGTTGTCATTTGCAACCACCATTTCCCCCTCGTGACTAGACGGCAGAAGATACATTAATGTTGGTCACTCACTGGTGCAGCAGCTTTGGGAGGGACTTGGCCTTCCAAAACATTGTTATCAGAAACGAGAAAATGTTGTTCCTGATGCGTCCCCTGAGGGTCTGTGAGCACTGCGTTTCTGGGGAGACTCTGTCTTGGCCCTCTTACCAAACACAGCAATGGCTCTTGGTCTTTTCTTGTCTTAGGACAATTCACCAGCCCCGTCTCCTGCCCGCTTTGGTCTTTGACAGTCACCACCTCACCTTCACAAACCCATACTGTTCCCTACAAAGCAGGCAATATCTTCCTTTGAACATCAATAAAAAAGTCACCCAAGGAAGTAGAGCCTGATGAGACAGAGTAAGGGTTTCTGGATTTTGGCCAACCTTCCCAACAAGTGTCCGAGGCAGCTCGATGTGATCGTGGGTGAAGTCAAGGCCACCTGCCACCGCAGCTGTGCCGCGCTCCCCGTCACGCTGGGGCCAGCGAAGGCTCTTAGCCCAAGACAGGGTTTCTGGAGCAGGCTGTGAATAAGTAACATGAATAACGCCATTGTGCTGGCAATAGGATTTCAAGAAGATGACGAGGATGAACATCTTCAAGCTTCCTGGCACTCAGCTCCAAGCTTCGGGCTACGGCACGGGCCTGTCGGGGCTGGTCGGGAGCAGCACAAATCTCATTTGGATTTAAATGTTTGCTTCATATCAAAAGGAACCAGCTTAATCTAGCATGTAGCTTTTCCAGTTACTGCATTTTATCATTTTGACGATTAATATTCAAGTCTACCATGGGAGAAACCAAGCCAACAAGGAGACCTTTTTGAAGGACTTTTGGACAACCTGTGAAGAGGCTGCCCTGTTCAGCCGTGGCTCGCGCACCTGGAGGATGCAGCCCGGGTGTGCAGGAAGGACAGGGCTCTGGTGGGAAGGGGTTTTCTTCCCACCCTGAGCAGGTCCAGGGAACAGGCTGCGAGGAAGGGCAGCTCCCTTCTTGCCCCCAGGCCATCGCCCATGGGTGCACGAGGTCCTGACGCTCGCGCACCACGTTGTCCCTCTGCTCGGGGGGACAGATCCCTCTTTTGCAGCCTACAGGGGATCCCAGAGAGGAACCTGGGGGAAACAACCTGAACGGGCTAAGGAGCCAGAGCTAAGGAGTGGAAAGGCAGGATTTCAGCGCCGTGGAGGACGTGCCCACGCAGAGCTTCATAAAACCCAACCCCGGGCAGGACGAACGCGTCAGCAGCGCTTGCAGCTACCGTGGGGTCTCACTCTCACGTGCACGTCGCAGGGTTTAGATCATCTCTGAGGTAACGGAGACGCAGCCGCGGAGCCTTTACTTGCCGGCATTTATCATTCTGGAAAGATCACGTCTATTAATCACAGATAAGCGCGCAGCCTATCGTGGCCCCGGCAATTAGAGCCGCTGCCAGCAGAGCGGACACAAATGCCAAGAGGAAGGAAATGTAAGGTCTCTTCACAGTTTTGGGGGTTTTTTTTCAGAAAATCCTGCACATGCTGTAAGTAGGGTCTTGAATTTCTGTAGAGCTCTGCAAGTGAATCTTAAGCAGCTCTAAATATCCAGGCCCGGGGCAGGAACGGCAGCAATCACGAAGCGATGGATGCGGTAGCGGCGGCTGGTTCGGGAAGGGCTTCGCTCCTCTTTGCAGCAGAGCAGCTGACGGGAGCGGTGCTGAGCGACCCCACAGCGTGGGCAGCTCCGGGGAACGACCCGCTCAGAGCGAAGCCCCCACGTGAAGCACTGCCAGGCTCTTCTGGGCCTGCCTCTCCCCTTTTATCCTGCTTTTAACGACAACGTGAGGCTAAGAAACCTTTCTTCAAAGGAGTCATTGAAGCTTTCCTTTGAAAACGTCTCATTTTGACAAATAAGCACCAAAACTTTATCTGAGGAGAAGGTTCCCCGCCATCAAGAACAACTTGCCCATTTATGCCTGGGCAAGATCAAACAGTTCAGCATTTGGTTATGTATTTTACAATTCAAACTTCACTTTGCCTAAACAAATAATACTCAAAACGTTTTTTGACTGTTTTTGTGAGAATGAAGCATGTTCTTCTTATATAGAGAGTGTAAGGCACTGCAGCAGGGACCATGGGGGCAGTTCTGGGTTACTGCAGCTCCCCAAACCATGAGACCTGCTCATGACATGCCCTTTGAAGGCCACAAACAACATTTTAGTTTGTTTCTTAGCTTCCTCAAAGAAGTTACCTGCTATAGGAACAATTTCAATGGGAAATCCAAAGCCATGTTTTTCAAGTCCTAGCAAGATAAACAGTTCTGCAAATAAGACAAAAATGACTTTTTTTTTTTTTTTTTCCCTTGTGAAGCGACTTGTAGTTTACTCCTGCCAGTCGTGGGAGCTCTGAGTGCTCTTGTTGCTGGAAGAGCTGAGACAGAGAGCACATTCTGAGGCTGTTTGGTTTTTGGAGTTTTACGGGATTGAAGAGAAATGAAGTTTACCCTTGGTTGCTATATATTTCCCTTATGTTTATTTTTTAATCAGCTGGGTTTTCTGCAGAAAACAGCACTCTCATTTTCTTTCCCTTGAGCAGAAGGCCATACTTATATATTCAGTTCAGAAGAGCTGCCGTTTGGAAAGCGTGGAAGCTGCAGGAGCAAGACCGAAGTGTGTCCGGCTGGGCAGTCGGGTGGTCGTCTAGCCCTGCGACAGGAACTGACAGCTTGGCCATTGCTGAAGGGGAACCACCGAAACTGGGGGTCCACAACATGAGCTCCGCTAGCATGGGAAGAGTGTGGGGCACTGGGCAGAGAGCAGAGGTCTCTTTTGGTTGAATATTTGTGCGCTTAGGGTCCTCTGAGACTCCACCATCCTGCTCCCTTCTCCTACCAAAGCCTTCTTGTCTGCTTTGAGGCAGGAACACTTTTGTTGATCTTCCTGTTTCCACACTTCTCCCAGATCTTACTGTCAAAAAAGAAAAAAAATCTCATACTGCTGGAGTTTCCTACCCTTCTTGAAAGAAACAGCAGGAAAGAATGCACAGAGGACTGGAACATCCTTACTCTTTTTTTGATGCCAGTAAGAGTTTCATTGGAATTAAAGTGGCAGCTCCAAGCTTAGACAGGAGTTTCCATGACACAGTTTTTTATAAAGAATATTTGTGATGTGTTACGTGAGCCAAACTGATCTGCAACACCTAAACTTGTCACTGCTTTTCATGGCAGAAGAAAAAGAAGATGTTATAAATATGTAAAATAACACACTATTACGTTAACATAAATAACCCTAATAAATTGTAAAGCTTTGTAGAAAATGGAAAATTGCTAATGGAGTAACGCACATTTGTTGATTCCTGAAGGAGACACTGGCCATACATCATGCACCAAGGCAAATGCTAAGAGCATCAGCACATAACAACAGTATTTAAACTTCCTTTAGGGGCAGGATTACACAGTCCTCAGAGCTGCCCACGCTGACACTGTTCCTGGGCTCCGACAGCAACCGAGTCCAGCACAGAACCCACCAGGAAATAAACGGGACCCGTCAACTCATTGCGTGCAGAGCACCAAATACAGTGACCAGATAAATGGCACTAACTTCTGGCTGCCTTAGTCTGACACGGATTGAACGAAGGAGCAAGGAAAACAGGTGGTGAGCAAAGCTCCTTGAAAGAGAGTTTATCCCTGCATTTCCCAAAAGGTGGATTCATACATAATGTCCTTGATTGAGGAGGGTCAAGCATTTTCCCCTGCATCTTCCCGGGAGGTTGCTCCTATTTTTAAAGCCAGGCCCTGTACTGAAACACAGACCAAAATGTACAATCTGCACACACGTTCGACCATCCACTGCTACAAAGATCAGGAGCAAAAAGCAGCCCAGTCCTCTGAGGAGCAAACCCACCCCATCCACTGCGCTCATACGGACAGGGCATGCAGAAAGCACGTGGAGGGAAATTTTAATTTGGGACACTTCTTTCTTGTTAAGGAATGAGAATACTTTAGAGCCAGGTTTAACCAGAATTGTACAAATTGTAGCTTGAAAGTCCTTGGTTGTTGATCCTCTTTATGCCATATAAAACAAGTAAGGGAGCTTCAAGGAATGGAAATGTCCTTATTCTGCCACACACTGAATTGACATTGAATTTGTTTATTGTTCACTTGGCATTATGTTTTTTTTTCTCCTTGGCACCAAGCTGGTTTTTCAACTGAAAGCAAATTTTTATATTAAAAAAAAAAAAAGCCCTGGCTGTGAAAATGGACAAATTAACACGAACGAGCACTTTCACACAGGAGAAAATGATTCATTAACTGCTCTTTCGCCATTGTAAAAGAGCCTGGTTTGAGCTTGTCCTCAGAGAGTCTAAGCATGCTTGTAACTCAAGCAATGTTTCGAAAAACTTCATTACACAGAGAAAATTCCCGGCTTCCATTTTTCTTCTTGAGAGAGGTCGGTAGTTACTTTATTCTGTGCGTGTGTGTGTGAGTTCGCGGGCGCACGCGTGTGTATTTATACACAAAATTAGGTTCTAGCAAAGGGAAAGTGCATTTATGCAAAAAGCAATTCATCAACTACTCCTGTGCTCAGAATTCACTGAGGTAATTTAGCTACTTTAATGGCAAGGTAGTTTAGGTAAGGTATGCATTAAATGTTCCCCTCAACCCCTCCAAACAGTTAGAGTAATGGGAAATGTGCGCTTTAAATGAATCTTTTCAGTAAAGTAATTCTTGTTTTAATTATTTATCAGTTAGCAAATATGAAATGTAATGACATAGCAAACTTCTCTGGAAGCTCTGTTCGTGTTGTGGGAGCTCTCTTACATTAGCTGCAGTTTTATGCAGGCTGTAACTAAAAGGGTAACATAATGCAGTATGCGGCACTAATCTGGTCCTCCCGACATTAAATGTGCAGCGAGCAACTAGCCCTGCGAGAAGACCCTTTGGATCTATTATTTGCAGTATTTTCACCATGGCCTTGACCTTCATGATGTCAGGCATATATTATATCTCCACTATAATTTACTATTGACATCATGGATTAAATTTGTTGTTTCAGCTAATGCAACAGAGCAAGCAAGGTAGATTGTGAAACAAAGCCAGCTGCTGAAATACGAGGGTTGTCAAGTATAAATTTACAAAAGATATTCAGACTGAGCGCAGAAGACAAAAATAAATGGACAGAGAAGCTGTTTTTGACAGACTGCAAAGGGCTAGAGACTTAAACTTGAGCATTGTAAATCCAAATGTCACAAAACACTGCTACAGAATGTGAGACATGTCTATTTCTCAGGAATATAAATGGTGATATGAAACCAAACTTTCAAGATGCTGTGCATTTCTGAAAAGTATATCACTATCTCTTGATAAGAAATTTAGTGATCTTTTTCTCTTAGCTTTAAAAGCAGAGAAATTCATCATTTAAATTCAGTGACCAATATAATAACTGTATTTGGGGCAGGTAGATTACAAAAATAGCAGAAAGTAAGCAATGCATAGTTTCCTGCTTTTCTAGAAAAATAAATTATACTGCCTGATATGTTTCCTCAGTGAAGCTTCGTCAATCATAGCTAATTAATTGTTATTTGGTTATTCACATATACGGGTGATATTTCCCATCGGAGTTACACGTCTGCGGAAGAACGGCGCTATATAAAAACAAAATGTTTTATCATTTCACAATATATTATGCTTTTGCTTGCTCAGGACGTGTTCTCCCGCCGAGGATTTCCCGCAGTTCCTGGGATGATGTACGTCCTTCGCACTCCGCGCGTGTCCCCCGCTGCAGGTTTGCCCATGGGGAGGGGATGGAGGGATGGGGGAGCACCGGCCAAATCCCACGCCTCGCAGATTTCCAGCTCTGAATCAGCAACAAGCATGTGCTTTCTTATTTCTTTACGGCTGGTGGGAATAAATCTAACTTGAGGAAATTAAACTCTGACTCCATGACCTAAATAAGTTGTCAGCGCAGATTTAAGAGGACCATATCGTCGTCACAAGACCGTCAATGAAGTAACTGTGGGTTCTACCAAAATATACATAGAGGGCAGCATTTGGGGATAGATGCAGACAGCAACGATACTTTTCTGTGTCCTGCTTGGAATACCTCCAAAACAACTGCGCTTTGCAGAGCCCTTTCCTCCAGTGCAAATGCAGTTGTGGCCTTCACGATGGGACCTCTGGCCATAGAATAGCAGAGGCTTTGAAATAACAGCTATAAAGAGCGGCCTTTGTTCCAAAAGGGCTTGAACTTCCCTTTTTTCTGCTGCCCAAAACCCACGTGATCTCATTGTAAATATAACAAGGTATGGTTAGTTTAAGCAAGGCTCTGACGCGTATGTTAAAATGAATGGGGCTTAGCTTTGTGTCAACGATATTGTGGGAGACCATCCGTGTAGGCCGGGTCCAGAGAGACCCACGGCACCGCGGGCACTGCGGAGCAGCTCGGACACGTGGCACTGCAATACCCGGAGTGAGCCGCGAGCTCGGCGCTAATTTTGGTTCATTTTGCACACCGAGCATTAAAAGGGTGTCACGGTGCTCTCTGGAGCCAAACGATTCCCACCGCTCTAGAACCGCCCCGTCCTTAACCTCAGCTCGGGGTGATGCTTTGAGAGAGCTACCTAATTTTGGCAGGGCATTATTTGCACCTACTCATTCAGCCTTAATATCAACCCCCTCCAAGCGCTGCTTTTCCGGGAGAAGCCTTTCCCGGTGACACATGTGGGCAGCAGATGTGGCTCTGCTCCTGTGTGTGAAACGAGCGAGCCCCGTCTCCGCTTCACCTCTCCTAGCGGGCCGGCAAGTTTAGGTGCCCGAGTGCCGGGAGAGATTTGCTGGACAGGAAGGATTTCTGGTCATTAGCAGCTGGAGGAGGCAAGCGAAGGGCACCGCGCGCGGCCGGCGACACGCGCGAGCTCCCTGCTCCCGCGCCCCTTCCCGGAGCCCCTTCGGCGCGCA
>VZSV01000050.1:102004-140954 GCA_013398735.1 Nothocercus julius | reverse complement strand
AACCGGCCCCCGGCACCGCCCCGGCCCCGCGGGCCGCAGTGCCGTGACGGCCACAGCAGTAACAACCGCACTGAGCCACAGCTAACGCGGCTGAGTTAAGCTGCACGTGTTATTTTTTAGGCTACTGTACTCCAACCACAAAAGTGTTTGCCCTGCTTTATGTTTTTAATAACTATTCAAACTTTTGGTTTGGGAAACTTCCTTTTCTTTCCCCGCTCTGGCCGAATACGCGGCTCGGGAGGGCAGGCGGCGCGGGCGGCCTCGCCGCCCTCCTCGGCGGCGGCTGCCAGCACCTCCTGCCCGCCGCTCCTGCTCACTTCCAAAATGCCATGAGACCGTTAACAAAGACAGGGCACAAGAAAGCCCAAGTTAGCGCGTGGTACAACGCGCAGTGCCCAGCCACAAACAGAGCAGCAGAATTACAGGCTCAGTTGGTTAGAGAACAATAAGCCACAGCCGTTACAAAGAGTTCAAAGATCAACAGCAGAATAATTAAGAAAAAACCTCACGCCATTCTTTAATGAATTTTTTAACAAGAGTAATAACATTTGGGGAAATTTGCTAACTAACAACTCTGTTAGTCCAGATTTTTCAAAAATGAGAATATTTGGTCAGAAAAAGGAAATTAATGAAGGTTCTAACTGCCACAGCTTTTACTGCAAATTATAAAACACCTCTCGCCAAGGACATCCCACTGACGAGCGAGACCCGCTCCCTCCACCCCACAGCGGGGCTTTGCGCACCCTTCGGGAGCCCAGACTCAAACTAAAACCGCCACTTTTGAACCAAGCACCCTGTGGTTGAGGCTCCCCAAGGCACTTTGGGAGAGCTTGTCCTGGCCACAAAACCCGGTTGCGGACAGTCCCGCGGTGGCCAGGGGGCTGCTGGCTCTCCCGAGCTGGGAAAGCCCCCGGACAGCCCCTGCGCAGCCAACCCTGCCCTCCGCTGCGGCTGCAGCAGAGGAGCCCTCGCAAGAGTAGTAAAAATGAAGTGTTGGGCATTAACAGGCGTTGCAGGCTGTACGGAGGTTTGTGCAAAGGAATTGCCCTTATGGGCTGGGCAACACACGTACGGGACACTTGGGTATCCCAGGGCCAGCCCTGAGAAGAGGCAGACCGTGTGAGTACCTAATCCCTGACTTATTTTGTCAGTCATAGGACACCTCATCCGAAGTTGAAGTCAAAAGTCACAGGTGAAACAATTTTGTATATTTCTTCCAAATAAATTTGTCCTATAGTCTATAAAGCCAAGAGCACCTAAGTAGAGAAAGATTGTCCATGTGTTAGAAAAATATGAGAAACTGCAAGTAGGATTCCCACCCTAAACTTCTGCAAGAGTTCAGAACTCATAAAATTTGCACTAACTGAAACTGAAATTAAGGTGAATCAAAATAAGTCTTTGTTAAGTTTGAAATATTAATTTTAAAAATATTTCTCTTTTGATTACGGAAAGGTGTGTTGAGCTAGCCTGAGTTTCAAAAGACAAGATTATTTGAACATTTTTTCCATGCTGACATAAGTGCTCTAAAAATCAGATTTTTTTTTCCAGTATTATATTTTGAATCAAGCAATTCTGAAACTGACCCTTCCTTGAAACCACTTTGGTTCCAGTGACTCACTGCTTTTACAAGAAAACATGCCATTGTTTTCATGGAAAGCTGCTGACCAGCCTCCATGTGACTCCCTATTCCTTTGGGAAATCCAAAAGAGAATTCCAGTCTTGCCACACGCATGATCCATTGCTTAACATTTGCATGAGGTGGATAGGCAGTTTTGGAGTATTTTAAATCAAAATAACTAATTCAATAATGCAATGAGGAGATTAATGTCAAGTTTAAAAGGAAAATAAAATAAGATTTATAATCAGTGCACAAAAGCACTTGAAACTAGCTGCTAGACTGACCATTTTCTGATAGATGGACCTTATGTAAGCAGCGAGGTCAGAATTCACCAGCAAGTTTCTCCATTCCCACCACAGCCTACGGCATGGATGATCCTGCAGCCTCCATGCTTTCATTCTAGGCCAAGAGGCCCATAGTTTCCTCTCTAACTGAACCGAAGGACATTCTAAAATAATTAATAGGACTTGGTGCAACTAGTATTATTTGTTGTGTGGTGTGCATTCTGGTTTTTATTACCTACTTCCAGAGCTTAAGGACTTTCTTAGGAAAGGTTGAATACCAGCAGCCCCGAAAGCAGTCCCAAGGCAAGGCGGAATATAAATAGCTGTGCAAGCACAACAAGCTGAAGGCTCCACGGGGGCAAAAGTAAGTCAAGTAATTAAAAAATAGTGGATGATATAAATAGGGAAGAGCCCTCCACAGTTGCAAGCCATATATTTAAAAATATTATCGGGATCAGAGTTGCTTGTGCCTCTCCTGGAGCAACACGAGCTGTGGGTGCCCTTCTTGCCGCTGCAGACGGGCCTGCACTCGTGGCTGCGCCCGCCTGCCCCACACTGCTCTGGTCTCTCATAGTCTCCAGCAGACCTAGAGCTGTCAGGGGGACACGGGCGCCACTGTGCTGGGCACGGGCTGGACACGTGGCTGCGTTTGTTTTCAGAGGGCCTGGTTTCTCCCTACTCCTGGAGATACCCACTGGTAGTAGTACATCCCAACCACATGTGCTAGTGCTCTGCAGTGGTCCCATAATCCTTCTTCCAGGTTCTCACCCATAGCACAATTAAACTTTTATTAGAAAACCTTCTTCTTGAGGAGAATAACTGCTGGGTTTTGCCAGGACGTTAAAAACCTGGGCTTGGATATTTTTCCCAGATCACATCACAGACCTGTCCCTCCTTCCATTATTTAGGGCTACCGTAGCTGTATTTGCTCCACTGAGTGAAGATTAGATGTAGGACAGATTCATGTGACAGAAAATGAAGAATTCATGTGTACAGACTCCGTGCTAAGCAGCTCTTTGACCCCACAGCAGAAAGCTGGGATTTTATTTTGCTCTTGTATGTGGGCCTTGCAAAATGGGATTGACTTTTCCTTCTGCACAGGTCAGGCAACCAATGTGTGAGGCCTTCTGATGTCTCAGGAGCCCCTGCAGGCTGTGTGCATTTTCTTCTAAGCAGCGCCCTACCTGATGTTGCAGCACCATCTATCACACCAGCCACCAGCACAGCTCTGGGGACACGATCTCTTCGTTACCATCGTTTTCGTTAGCTAGCTCTCCAGCAGCACAAACCCATGGAGCTCTACAGCTTTCAGAAAATTTCTGGCAATAGACAAGAAGTGGCTTTCCCAAAACGAGGCCAGGTCCAATGCATCCACTGATTTAAACCAACCCAAACCACCAACGCAAGCGACGTTCTCTGCCACACATCAGTGTTCCGAGGCAGTTTACCCTTTGGATCAAAATGAGACTGTGGCCCTTCAAATCCAGTATTCATCTCTTCTTAAAAGCATGTAAGGTACAGGAACCAAGGATGGAAACCATATGTATCTGGACTCCTCCCCCCCTCCTTTTTTTTTTTTTTTTTTGCTATTTATTTATAAATATAAGGACAAACATAGCAGCAGCACAAGTATTCTAGCAAGCAGCAGCCCACAGGAGTATAAATCGGTATGCTGCATCAAAGGGATAAAGGAGAGGGCTCCTGGAATGAGGAGAGTAATTTACTGTGCTGTGCTGTGGTCTCAGCTGCCAGTGATTTCAAAGGGAACTCGGCAGATGTTTTTTTGATAAAGGTTGTTTCTTGTTGCTGCAACAGCAGCAATGGCAAAATCCATTGTATTGCTCTATAGGACTTTG
This sequence comes from Nothocercus julius, assembly GCA_013398735.1. NCBI lineage: Eukaryota > Metazoa > Chordata > Aves > Tinamiformes > Tinamidae > Nothocercus > Nothocercus julius. The sequence goes on along the minus strand of VZSV01000050.1, from coordinate 137,196 downwards.
CACATCATGATTCTGCCATCGCAGTTAGCCTTAACAGCTGGATGATAAAAAAAAAAAAAATGTTCCAGTGGATTATTTGAAATTTGTCACGTTGATTTAGTTTCATTACTGTTATTAAATTTTATTCTGGAATGGTTTACATATCAAGAATACATAATGGGTTTCTGTGTGGCCTGGGATTTATTCCTTGAATGAGGAAAGGACTCTACTGTGACAAAGTCATAAAGCCTTATTGACTTGATCCTTTGCCATAAACATAGGATTCAGGGAGTTAGACTGAATATTAAATTGATGTGATGGTTGTATTTTCATCAGGAGAATAAACCTGTCCAAAATAAAACCTCACAGTATGTCTAATTTTGTGGAATTGTTTCAGAAATCTCCTACTCCCGGGCATGAATGGGAAGATATTCTCCTAATTAAGAATCCTGTAGACAATAAGGGTGAAGAGAACCAAACAAATATGCATATTTAATATGCTATCCAGCTCCCAAAGCAAAACAAAATATGATAAAAATGTAACAAAATAAAAAGGGCACAGACATATGGAAGGGTTTACAGAAACAAATGGATGTTTCTAAACACAGAAATAATGAACATAAAAAGGGTTTATCAAAACTGACATTTCATTGAAAGAGAGAATGAGCCAGCTGAAATCCTAGATCCAAACAAAATGAAATTACAGGGAATGTTCAAATTTGATTTGAGTTCAGCTTTTGGATCTCTTCTTTCCTATTGGGACCACTCAAAACTTAAAAGCCTTTGAGCTGGAGCTCCATTTTGTGGTGTAAGCCAACACTTAAATGTGACTAACATTTTGTCACGTACCTTGAGGGTAATTTGCATGTAGAAGAAAGTTGCCATGTCATACAATGTAAATTACTCAAGATCAGATGTCACCTCCAAGAGATATACTCTTGCTGATTTGTAAATTAAAGACAAACCACAGAAGTTCCTAATTCCTTCACAACATAACTACTCATGAGTTTCTGCTGAAAGACTGCCATCAAAAGGCAATAAATCTTCAGGAAATAATATCACAATGCGAGCCTTAAAGCACTCATGACTTTTTCCCAACTTTCTCTGGAATATTTCTCTCAAAAGAAAGCAGATGGCAAAATACTCTATGGGTCAGCTTTTGTGTTCCAACACTCCCATGGGTTTCCATTAATTTGAGTTGTCTCTACACAGGCATGCACAAGAACAGAAATAGCTGGCCATCTTTTCTGAAGATCACATTTTTCTTCAAAATACTATACTTTATCAAGAATATTATTCAAAACTAGCATTGCTATAAGTGGACCTCAGCCATAGAAACATGATGAGAGGCAACATGAAACATGGTGAGAGGCAACATGAAACAATGCTTCAAGCTGAACCTCTTGGGTTCAAGAGCTCCAAGCTCCAAGAGCTTGAGCTCGGATCTCAAACTCTCGGATCTGAGACATTGCTGGGCCTAACCCAGAGCCCATCCTTTTCCCAGGAAAGCCCTTGGATGGCTGACCGAACCCTGTTGCTTCCCTGCCAACCCAATACAACTGCGCAAAACTGGGTCCTCTCTGCAAGTCAGAGGCTACTGCTAAAGATTCTCAAGAAGCTAAATCACTAAAAAGCATCAGATTTATTTATTTACTGGTTTGCTGGGGGGAAAACAATATCTTAACAAGGCAGACATTCAGAAGAATTCAGCATTGTCCTCATTCCGTCTCCACTGATGTCAATGAAATCCACTGAAACAAAATACATGACCGCTCCTGACAAGTCTCACACGGACGGTTCATAAGCCGCGAGGAAGCTCACGGTGAGGTCGTTCTGCGACGCGCGGCACTGCCAGGAGCGGGGGCCGCGGCCGGGCCGCGCTGCCGCCCTGCAGCCCCCGAGCAGGGCCAGCGGGGCCCTCCGGCAGCACCCACAGCGCCGGCACCCAGCACGTACGGCTGTCCTCGCGCCTCTGAACAGCAGCTCCGTCGGGAAGCGCCAAGGGAGCGCGTTTGTGCTCGGCGCTCTGCCGCTGCCGTGGGTTTTGGGCCATGGCGAGGAGCCGCGGCCCCGCGCAGCGTCGCAACAAGTGTGTCAGCCCCGAAAAAGGAAACAGCAGCTACACAACTGCAACGGAGCAGGCTAAATAAGAGAGAGAATCAAACATTAATAAACCTGAATTGCTTTCCAGTGTCATGCATAAACATCAGAAAACATGCAGAGCATGTTTCTAATAACAGAGAATTTCCAACAACAAATTCCAATAACTCAGGTTGAGCTGTACAGAAGCCAAGCGGAGGGCCACAGCAGAGCCACAGAAATGCCTTGGCTTTTCACAGCCTGGTGATCCCTTTGCTTGTTGCTGGCCAGTGTTCCCAAGGGTGCTCTGCTTTTCCAAATGCGTGGCCAGCAGGCCAGGGAACAAGAGTGGCACTGAAATACAACTGCTGGCACGCAGCAGCAACGAGGTTCAAACCACCCATGACTGGGAGGAATTAAAACCTTATGCCTCTGCTGAGACTAACAGCATCTCCTGACCAGCTGCGCAGGGGAAGCAGGAGCCTCATAGGAGACCTCGCTGGGTTGAAGGCAGGAGGCAAAGCAGCCAAACCCTCTGCATTGACTGCTCCATTTCCAGAACACCCACGTTTGCTATTAGTCACCTAAACACCCACTGGTTTTCAGGTGCTATCATTTCTTGAGCTTGCACACTGTGCACAGTCAATACTGAGCTAGTCACAGGAGTTTTCTGTTTTGTTTCTTCTTTTTCACAAAGGCTTTAAATTTTAGTAATCTGGGAAAGCTGTTAGCTTGACATTACTGTTTTCCATAAAACTTGCATTCATAACAAGCAATAAAGAGGGACGTTTACTGATGTTTACCCATGAGTCTGCCTAGACCATAGATGTGAAGAGGCCTCCATTAAAGTTAAAATATAGTATAGGCTTCATGCCAGATCAGTCTTTGTTTCTTTGTCAATAAAAGACAGCATGCCAACTGTGATGGTGGTTTTATAAGGAAGTCATCTATTTTCTAAAAACTTGATGGAAACTTGCAATTCATTTCATGTTGGCACTCAGCTGCCAATACTATTAATTGGCATCACTTTCCTCCTCATCTCTGAGGAAGAGCTCTTTGCTACTTTCAGCCAAGAATATGTATTTTTTCTGATCCTGTTTCTAACTCAACACTGATATTTACTGCTCTCCACATAGTTCCTCTGTTTAAAAGGACAGAATCAAATGAACGACAGAGACCAAGCATTCTTACTACAGTCCTTTTTGCAATTTTTCCATTTCTTGTGCAAGATTTGTATCCAAGACACAAGATTGTTGCAGAACATCAATTGACTCATTCAGAATAAATATGCTTTGAGTCCATTCAGCATATGCACCACAGATTCACAGCACATTGAAATCAATAGGAGACTTTGCATAGACCATACTGAACTTCCGCTGCATACCATAGTGTGAAAAAGGACAATATAGAGTGGCATGACATGATTGTTCTGCGAATTATCTGCTCTGCAGCGCATAACTGACCTATCCGAGAGCACTGCAGACAATCATTATAGCACATTCCGCTGGAATTTCTTTTCTGAGCATGATCTATTTTGTAGTCAACTTAATCACTACAAAAATATTCATAATAACCAAGATAGAACTTGCTGGCATCTCAAAATCTGATCTATCCAGGAACATAACATAGAGTGGTAAACATCAGAAATTTAAAAGCATTGCTGGATCAGATCTTCTGCCTTTCTCCTGCCAATGCAAAATAAATTGTTGGTGCTTTTGTGTACTTCTGTTTTGAAATCTACCTATTTTCCATGTTAAAAGTAGTTTGGGTAAAAAGAAGGATGAGATTTTTTAATGTTACTTCTCTGGTTCAAGCTGCGCAGTTAATTAATTTTCTTCACTTCCATCCTTTTTTTCCCTCCATCTTTAAAAAGACAAATGGTAATATCTGTCTATTCCCCAGGACAGTTACGCTGATTACCTATCACTTACAAAAATACTTCAAACTGAAAGAAGTGTCACTGAGGCAATATGAGACATAATTTGGTCTTTCACTGTATTTCTTACTTGCGATTTGCGTTGAGAGCCAAGACTCTTTTCTGATAGCTATCATGTTCTGCTCCTTCTCTCATCAATTATTTGAAGAAGCTACTGCCATCCAAGGTTAAGTTTTTAATGATTATTTTAGTTGCGTAATTTTAAGAATGTAAAATCACCCAATTTCATCTTATTCTGAAGATAACTAACTGTAATTATATATGGGAATCATGAAATGAAGAAAGCGAGCTACACTCCAATCCAATTTCAAGGTCTAGTAGAAGAAATCCAGGTCAGTTACTCTTATTTCACATAGTCTAAGTTCACCATTTTTTTTCAAGAAAATGTCATTGGCACCAAGTTATGGTGCAGAAGTTTGTATACAAAAAAAAAAAAATCATTTTTCCTAAAGATACAATAGAACTATATTAAAAAGAAATGTGGTTTGTTTTTATTTTTATTGCTGTTGTTGATTGGGGGGTTTGTTTGGTTTTTTGTCTAGTCGGTCAACAGAGACTTAGAATTTAAATATGAACACACCTAAAAAAAAAAAAAGATTAAAAAAAAAAGACAGACCTCCCTAAAACTTCCAACCCCTCAAAACTCAACCCAAGTAAACAAATATAACCCCAAACTTTGCACTAAAAAAAGAATTCAAGGAGAGTAACTAGCCCTAACTTTTTAAATGACGTTTTAGAACTGATAAAGGACAGATAAGGGAACACATGTGGGAAATGTGAACAATTAAAAAGGACCAGGAACCATAGCACACATTGTATATGAGCTTTAATAAAGATATGATGTTGTACCTCATAGCATCTTAACTGAAAAAAAAAAAAAAAAAAGTAATTCCAGTTGGCTTGGCCATTTCCATATGGCTTTCAAATTGTTGAAGTAATGGAATGACAGGAAATGAGCTGCAATGTAGCAAGGTGGTGGGAAGTATCTCCTGGCTACCATGTGGATGACTGCTAGGAACAGTCTTTGTCTGACTTCTTTATTAATGATCTGGAAAAGGGAGTGTGCAGCACTTTGATGAAACTCACAGATAGAAGTATGAAAGACAGAAAGATCAGTATACAAAGAAAATAAAAGAGTTTCCTAGAGAATATAGAAGCACGGAAAGAAAACTAAATGAGAGTCAGCTTTGAAAAATGCAGGCTAGGAGGGCATCTGAGCAGGAATAACAGGAAGGAGAAATCTGGGATGCAATAATGATGAAAGAGATCCAAGTGAGATAGCACATGCTAAATGACATAAACTGGCAACACGATATGGTGTGAAAAGGCCAGTACAATATTGGATTGAGTAAACAGTATCACATCACTGAGGAAGGAAGAAATAGCCGCACTCTGTCCGGGGCTGCTGCAGCTCCATCTGGAACATTACACGCATTTCTGGATATTGACAAATTAGAGAGTTCAGGGAAGAGCACCAAACATGATCCAAAGACTAGGGGGATTGATTTATGAGGAGAGATTTGAAAAGTTAAATATATAAATTGCTTGGCTAAGAAATGATAAATGGGAGACATGATAACAGCCTGCAAATATTTGAAGACCACCAGTGAAGGAAAGGCGTTACTCAGCACGACTCACGGGCAACAGCCAAGAGCCAAGAGATGTGACCGAGAAGCAAAAACATGCACTGTGCATCAAGAAATCCTTCCTGAACGTGAATTATGATAATCTGTGGAATAATTTCCCGGTGGAAGGTACAGGGAGCTTCTACTTGTGGATTTTAAACATATCTGAAAAATCCCTCAGGAAACATATGTGCCACTGTATGAGTGCCCATAATTGCAAAGGTCTGGACTCAGTGACCCAACTGATCCGTTCCAGCTTAGCTGGGCTGGAACCACTCTACATCTCTATTTTCTTGAAGCAGTAAATTGGACTTAGGAGAAATGACTGTATTTGTAAAGATACTACGTTCTTATTTGTGTTTCTCCCTCTGCTGCCAGCTACCTTGGCATTTATCAAACTGAAAGAAACAATAGCTGCTGTTACAGAAGTACTTTTATTACTTGATGGTTGTGGTAAAATCCTCAGCACCTGTCTTACCACTGTGTGCAGACAACAAATCAGCCATCTGATATCCACAGAGCGCTTTCGGTGATTCTGCTGGATAACAAAGGGCGAAGTTGAGCCACCTTCAAAGCTAATACTGGATGCAAGTGAAGGACTGCAGGATGCATCTCCTAGCTTCTTTTTAAGGTGAAAAATAATGGTTCAGCAATGCCTCATCAGTCTGGTGATTTGGGCAAGCGCACAGCTGGCTAACAACACTAGAACCTGGCTATGGGATGAGCCTGCGGTTAATAGCACTGGGGTACATAACTGAAATCCTCCTTGCCCAGCCACAGGGGTTGTCCAGGGAGACACACCACAGCACGCCATCAAGCAGTTTAAATGAAAGTTTAAATCCTGCAGCTCCCTTAGCTAGATATATCTCCCAAAGTTAGATTAATTGCGAGTCTTTCATCTTCAGCCATCTCTGAAAGGCCTTATCTTTATCTCTGCTTTCAGAGGTCCATAAATTTCTTTGTGTTCAAAGGCTCCATCCCTTCCCCCTTTGCCTGTCTAATTCAGATACTCTCCAACTCCAGCACTACTGTCAAGTCCCTCTGCAGTTAATACTCTTAAGATTTTCCTTTCATGCCTCCTTCCATGTCTTCCACCAGTTCCCACCATCTCCCCTGCTCACTTCATCCTTGCTGAACTCTTCTGTTCCCAATTTTGCTGCTGCCACAGACCTTCCCATCATAGACATCAGCATCATTACTTTCTTTCTTCCCCAGCACATCTTTTGACTTTGCTGGCCACCTGGCTGTGTGCTGCCCATCTTGGGCCACGTCTTCTCTGGAATTCTCAGAAACTACCAGAGTGACTATAGAGGGTGACTGTAAACCAGACTGTTTCTGAACCATGCCCGAAAACTGAAAGCCTAAAAGATATGAAGACACAGTACATTTTCAGAATTGTGAAGTTTGTTTGAATGGTTTTACTCTTTCTGAGGACGTGCCCCTCTCTCCAAAGGAAGGATTAACTGCAACTACTGCCAGTGGTTATGTTTAAAGCACTCACAGAAAAAGCAAATGTGAAATATGTCAACTTTGACATTTCCTTTCTGATAAATAAGGGGATCTTAATCACTAAACAGAAATGGATTTGTTTATAACTAGGCAGCTATGTTTCCAATGTTGTTTTTGTTCATATCATTCTATATCAGATATGACTGATCCAGGTGAATCAGTCTCTGTGCACTAGGTTACCATAATTATGCACTATCCCCACTTCAAAATTAGTTCCAGCTAGTTAGCTTCCCTGCAAGACAACTCACTCTGCCAACTGAGAATTCAACCTAGTTTGATGATGGATTCCTATAAACAGCAAAATCCATTATTTACACACTGTAGGAAAATAAACTCTCTGGCTGGCTGGGGATATGAAGCATGTGAAGGGTTTTCATTTTAGATGGTTGGAAATTTTAAACTCAAGCAGCTTTTAATCAACATACCATTGAAAACAAATTTCAGCAATTGCATTTCTTATTCAGCAGTGCTACAATGTAACTGAAAATAGAAGCTGCAAAAGCTTTATGGTCTATTACTCAACATGTGCTTATAATAAATCAGACGTAAATAGCAGTTATTGTGCAACAAGAAAAGACGACCAATTTCAATAAGCTGGCAGCGCTGAGAAGAGGACCACTTCTGTCCTACTGTTCTGAAATAATTCCTGTAATTCTAGCACTCACATGTATCATTGTTTTCTATTATTATCAAGCCCCAGTAGCATCCAGAGGCTGAAGTCCCATAGTAACAACACAGATTTTAACAAGCCGGTGCCAGTCGCCTAATTTGTGAATTAGGCACCATCACACTTGAACTGCTGGTGTAGACAGCAGAAGCTGTCCGCTGTTGCAACAGAAATGCTAATCAAGCAGGTAAGAGTGTGTTGCTGGATAAAAGTATGCCAGTTCGATGGCTTCCTCACAGGATGTCTTCACTGGAGAAACATAGGACAAAAACAGTCTAAAATACTCTCAGGATATTTTCTGCATTGTGGAAAATTGTTTTTTGTGGAAAAAAAAAAAAACCTTTTCCAATTTGCTAGTCATTATATATAACTTAGCAGGGAAAGGATCAGCAGTATGCATTTATCTGTCTCCATTTCCCTTAGCATGAAAGTCCACAGAAAAGCTGCACATGGCTTTTAGCACAGGGTGGTTGGCGCAGCATATTCCCAGCACCTGTTCCTGTACACAGGAGAAATTTATGTAAGATTTTGTTTACAGGTGAATTAGACGTGATGCAGCCAACAATTACTGACAGCGCCATTATGTAGTTTCAAGTAGTTGGAGTCCAGTTAACTGCAGACTCGGGGTTAGACTTGCCAGTGGAACAGCTCTCACCCCAGTACTTCTGTAGAGAATGGTGCCAGATTAATAAAGAATTCATTGAAAAAGAATCCAGAATTAGAGCCTGATCCATATTTAGAACAGCTCAGTTCCAGAGTAGCATCAATGATGCATGGAGCTGTCACCTGTGGACATTTTCTCCAGCAGAAAATTGAAACCAAGACTATCTACAATATTAGATAATGGAGACTTGCAGAAATAGAGGGTGATGGCAAAGCAAACTCCCTCCTGAAACTGGGGTTTCCCAAATCCATCCCCTCTCCACCCCACCTGGAAGGAGGTTCAGAGCTTATACAAAACTTAACAGGGATCTTGATCTTCCTGGCAACTACAGATACGTGTTTTTAGAACAATTGCTGTACAAATGACCCTTCTGGGTTTCTGCAAAATCTCGTCCACATCCTCTGCAGATCCCCAGCATGCCCTGGCTCTAATCTCCGGGCTGATCCGTTCTGTTGACTTGTATTACAGCATTACTTTAACATGCAAGAACGATGATTTTCTTCTGGTTTACGCAAATAGAATCAGTCATCATATATTTAATGCAAACTGATAGTACACACTGCTTCAGGGCCGTTTCAGGTACTGCATTTATGCAAAACCTTGCATTTGAAATAGAAAACTTGTTATTTATCTAGTGACAGCAGGTCTTACTTTTTGTAAGTAACATTTCAGAGACTTTTTTTTAACTGCTATATAAATAAACGGTTAATCATGACGTTAAGCAAACAGCATGATATTGTCTAGATCACATTTTTCTTCTTAAAATGTCAAACCATGCAAATATTTTTATTGGATGAAATATACAAATACTTAAACTACACAGATAAGGAAAAATAAGCTAATATCAAAGCCATCGGGCTCTTGCAACTGCTACCAGGGAATATAGAAATTTTGAACGGAATGTAAGAACTTCAAAAACTCCAGAAAAGAATTGCTTGATTCTCACACTCTCTTGCCTGTCTACTGCAGTTTAAAGAAGCCAAATCCGGACCCTTGCAGGGGATGAGACCAAGTGCTAAATGACTTGGAAACTGATTTGCTGTTTGTCTGTGATAGGTGTTGGGACACTCGCAGGTAATTACTAGGTTTCAGTCTAACTCCTTGAATGTGAACGGCCTGAGGGGGTGGGCAATATTAGGGATGTGTCTTTGAAAGATTGGATCTGAATAAAGAGCTGTATATCTTCACATTTTGCAACTGCAAACATAAACTTTCAAATGTTGCAAGCATATTTTCTTAGTATGAGGAAGAGCGCAAATCATCCTCCTTGCCTAGGAAATCAAAAGAAAATTCACCAGAGTGTTGTGGAAGTTTAGTGATGGATAGGTTTTCACACCATGCCTTGGTATCTTCCTTGCATGTGGATGCAGCAAGGCATGGGCTGATTTTTCCCTCTGACAAACCCCGTCTTTCCCCTGCCTAGTGGGGAACCCCTGGAAACTCTCCTGCACTTCAGCCCTGGCCATTTTCCTTCAAGTCTGTCCCTCCTCTGCTCCCTTGAGCCTGGGCAGGGACATTCTAGAAAACAGAGAATGAGGCAGTGGAGTGTTCGTGGTCCTGTCCGCCCTGACAAGCAGGCAGAAATGGATGATGAGCTGCAAACACCGACGGGCCATCACAGAAAAGCAGAGCTGGTGGCAGAATTGGTTATCCCATCAGACACCAGGTATACCTGTGTTTCAGATTTATTTTCAGATTTATTCCTACACCAAATTTTCATGAAACCTTCCTAAAATCCCACCACCTGCCGCTCTCCGGGCTCCCAACCTATATGCATTACGCACTAAGAAGCCGCAAAGGGCCAGATGGACATCAGCAACATTTACCACAGCCCCAAGGAGCGTAAACCACAGCTGATGCTACAAAACGCACGCTCCGTGTGCAGGGCATTTCCACTGAGGTTGCCATTATAAATAGTACGGACGGGGCAACACTTAAGGAAAAAGTCTGGCCCACAGAAGACTGCAATATGCATTCATCTCCAGGCAATGAGAACAAACTGTTTCTCCCCGCTTCTTCAGCCCCAGATGTTCCCCTTATGCGGCCTTGGCCTCTTTACAAGTTCAGCTCGCGAGCACTCGAATTAACCCAACGACGGGATCCAGCTGAAAAACTGTGGTGTGCTCAGGGCAGGGGCAACCCTGCCTATTCCGCTCCAGAACGGGACTCATGGGAAACTGTTTTGCCTTCATTTTCCAACATGACAGGGAGAGTCAGGCATTTATTTCCGCAGAATTTCAGTCTCACCATGTAAGGCACATAATTTTTTTTTTTAATCTTTAAATAGATTCTTTAAAATCTGCAATTAGAAAACTACTCGCAAAAAGTACTGTAGAGTACTTTAATGAACACAGCCCAACTCCTCACTGGTTTCAGAAAGAGAGGGCATAAGAAGTTGTACAAACAAACACACACACACCCGCGCACCCTTAACCCTTCTTAACCCCCACCAGTCCGGTCCGATCCGGACCGGTCTAGTCCGGTCCGGTTCCGGCGGGCACAGGGGCGGCGCCCCCGCCAGGTGAGAGGGCGCAGGCGCAGACGCGGCCAGGCGCGGGGCGGGGCGGGGCGGACGGCGCAGGCGCGGCGGGGGCCCGCGAGGTGTCGCTGTTGCAGGAGCCGTTGGGGCCGTTATGCGGGGGGGTGGAGGCGACGCGGGGCGGCGTCGAAACAATACAAAAGGAAATGCGTTATTGTTGTGGGAGCCGCCATGTTGGCGTGCGGCGCTCCCTCGGTGCGGGGCGAGGAGGAAAAGGAGGGGGAGCCGAAGGCAGGCGCAGTAATACATTGCGGTTTAACCCTCAGGAGGGCCCGGGAGACACCAGCCTCCACTTGCAAGGGGCTGTGTTTTGTCCGTTACACCGAGTCAGAGATGCTCTCCAGCATAACAGGCAGCCTGCAGTGAATTGGGCATGTTACTGTGCATTCAGGGAGGGAGCATGCAGCAATGACACTTGTGATTTGGGACTGAGCAAATTAGATGAGCAATTTATACCACAAAAGAATGCTGTGCGCGGTGTGTGCTCAAAGGGAAGCTCCACCAGCAGCTGATATAATTTGCTGGAAAATTGAATTTGGGGGCGAACAGAAAATCAAATCAGGGACGGAAAAGTGATAAGAATGCTGAACAAGGGCTTGTCCTAGAAATCACAGATGAAGACTGATTTTACTGCTGCCAAAATGGCAGCACTCGCTGAGCTGACTGAAAATCAAAATCAGGAGGACATATTGTGAGCCATAAATGCCCAGCAGATTTCTTTCTTTTTCCCACATTTTTTTTTTAAAACCTTGAGCCAGACTCAGAGAGGAGCCTAAGCTGGGCTTTCTTGCACCTTCTGCTCCCTTCACAGGAAGGCCAGAACATGGACTCCCTTTCAGAGCTGCTTTTCGTCGTGTAGGTTAAACCTTACTACATCGCTGTGTGTGGCCCCCAGAGATAGCTAGGAAGGTGCCTGATGGTTTCATCCCCAGACCTGCATTGAGGAGGATGGTTACCCGTGCGGGGGCTGTGCCCAGCACAACACTGTGACATTCACTGGCCAGTGAAGCGCAGCCCCAGCACAGTGGCCCCGTCACGACACTGCAGGGCCATCGCAGCCCTGCTGTATTTCAGAATTATAGCAGGAATATATAGAAATATTTCAGGTCCTGCTAGGGCTAGGGCTGCTGTTTAATAACAGACTGCATTCAGATGTATTCCTATGGCATTGCTCATTGCTAGCACTCCCAAAGCACACAATAGAGGTGAATAATAAGAATGAAGATGGGAATTAGGCATTGAGAAGCTCGTAGTAGAAATAACTGATCAAAACAACCGTGTAAAAAAGTGAAGTATGCTAATCACCTTGGGTAAACAGAGCACCAAATTCTGTTTTGACATTAACTCTGACCTAAACCTTTTGATTTGAAAAGGTAGGCTTGTTTTTTTTAACATTCAGAAGAAAATTACTCAACCTAAATAAGGGTCTGTCAAAAATTAGCTGTTTCGTCTTTTCCTGAATTGTTCAAAATGTCAAAACTATTCAAAAGTGAACATTTTTTTAGGAATTTATCACATTCTGAAGCAGAGCATTGCAAACTAAAATTGCTGTTAAAAAGTGATCCTCTTTAAAATGTCCTAGCTAAACTAATTGGTTTTGATATACAATGCTTTCCCCACAATATAGTGATAGATATTATCCTGATGGATCCTGGTAGAGCAAAAAAATGGATAGTTCAGCTCAAGTTGCATTTTAGAGGCAGACTTCCACCTTTTCTGGGTAGGATTCCTCTCTCAGGATGCTCTGGCTGTTGGAGAGGGCAGGGACGGGGCACAATGCAGGGTTTGTGCCCTTCCTCCTGGCACAGACAGAGATGCAGGGGAGCAGCACGCACACGCACGGTAATGCCCCGGAAGGTCCTTGGAAAACCAGGGCTCTCAACAGGCAGGTGCTGCAGGACCAGTCTAGTGCCTCTTCATAAAGCTGTGCAAGGAACAAGCTACTGTAATACAAACAGTAGTACTGTGCTCTATGCTATGCTATGCTCTCCATCTCCTTTCCTATTTGGTCTGTGAATTTTCCAAAATATCTGACCAAGGCACTTCCTCTGAGTTTGCAGGTCTTATATCTCCATAACATAAAGACATGGAAAGCAAGCTGTGAATCCCCTTCTGAGCAAAGGGAGTGCTGGAACACTTGTCATGGCAGTAAGCTGCTGTGTAAATTCAGCTTTAATTTTGTAGTTCTAATGACAAAGATTCCAGCAGATGTATTCAAATGATGCAAGAAGCATTGGCAGTTTATGAGAAGACATGATGCAGTAGCAGCAGGGATAGATTGGCAACTAATTGTGCTTTGTTTGGTTTTTCCTCGCCACACGCAAACACACGTGCAGTGCACACACTCCATCGTGGTCTCCTCAAGACAACAAATCATTGACGAGTGTGTAACAAGCATTTCTGGAGAGGCTTAAATCATTCCTTATGGTTTCTACCCATGCATTTATGATCAGTAACAGTATTAAATTTGCCACTTACAACTACAGCCCAGCTAGAATACCCAAATCTTTTGGCTATTGATGAAAGAATCCCCCGCTGAAAATGTCTTAGAAAGTAAGTAAGGAGAGAGTTAAGCTGGAGTTGTGGCCACTAGCTTGGGATCTTTCAGTAAAGCACAGGTAGCTATAACAGCTCTTAGAGAAAACATCCCATGAGTAGCAAAAGGAATAAAGGAATACAAGGGGTTTGTTTATTTGTTTTCACTTTTATGTTCTTGGGTAATCCACCACACCTTTACATTCACCAGCTTTACTGGTTTCCTTGGTTTTAGCTATGAGCAATGCAGTGTTTGATGGACGTTCTCAACCCTCCTATGGAAGAGGCGTCAGGTCCCAAAGGCAGCTGTGTGCAGTTTGTGTCATAGCCTGACATCAATAAAGACATCCAGAACAAAAGAGCATCTTGCAGCTTGGACACGTTGAAGCCAGTCCTGTTCCCAGGAATCTGCAATGATTTCTCTATTGTTGGCATATTAGACTTGAGTTCAGAAGAGAGTTGTTCTCCTTAAGAGTGTTAATTCCAACTTCAGTTATGATTTTATCCGTAGAATAAATAAAACATAGGCAGCAGCAGTGTGAATATTTATTCATGGTGTGCTCACCTGAATCAAAAGGACAGGTAGGAGGGATGACTATTTTAAACTTTTACTAACCCATCCAGTAAGATGCCAGTGATGGCATCAGTCTTCATGCATGGGAAGGCTCCTTTTGTACGGGTGACTAGTGCCTGAAAACGCTTTCCACTCCTTTTATTCTGCTCAGGAGAATTCAAACAGGCCACTGAGATTTCTCTGACTGTCAACCAGCAGTTGTAGCAATTGTCCTAAGTACAGTTGTTCTAAATAAAATCACAGATGTTGGAAGACTTGCTCTGCTTTGCTGCTAGTAGCAGATCACAGCCTTTGGCAGCTGCTGAATTTCTGGTGCTTTCAAGCTAATTTTGAGAGCCATATAAAAATTGGTTGTTTGTTTAACCCCAAGTAAGCCCATAAGAAGGAAGTCTTTGGCACAAATGGCAAAGATCCTCAACCCAGTCCCTTTAATGTAGCAGAAAGGAGCCATAAAAGTCCCAGTTTTGCAGTGAAAGGAATTCTTTGATGTAAACAGTGTGGCATGACGGTTGTAGGGATCTTACAAGCTCCAGAGCACACGTGTTTGAGCTGGAGGGTTGTGCAGGGTCCAAGTGGCATCGGGCCCCATTTAGACAGGCCTCTTTGCGTAACTAAAGTGACTTAGCAGAGGCTTCAAAGCGACCCAGGCTCTGGAGACCGTGGGCATTTTGTTAAGCCATTTTATGGGTAACTTTCCAGGCCCCAGTCATTTAGGATAAAATATTAAGAGATGCACCCATGTTCCTGAAACAATTGCAGTTCATTCACAGATTAATTCTTTTGATATCTAAGAGACTGCAAATCAGCTATGTTTCTTGCTTCTTTTTCCTCTTTACTTAGTTTGCATCCAGTACTACTATACTGGGCTTTTTATAGCTTTTTTTTTTTTTTTTTTTTCATTCCTGGTTCTCATATGTTAGCTCAGTGTTTCAAGTGAATGGGAATGTATTTTGTGTGTGTATTTGTTTTGCAGAAAAGCTTGTTCCCAAAGTTTAGAATGTGAAAAACACTTTCCTAATCCCACTGGGAAATTCCAATATTTAATTTCTGTGGGAGTGCATTTGCACAATCATCTGAGCCACCTACCCAAATCTGTGTTGAGCCGTGACCACACGAGCAAAGGGGATGAATGCCCAGAAAGGTTCAAATGTGGCAGCTGGCAGCAGCTCCCAGAGATCCTACAAGTCCCTTTCCAAGTAGAACTAGGTTGTGCTGGTCCGTCTGAGAAGCCAAATCACAGACTAGTCCAGAAATGTTGGATACAACGTCCCTTGCTGACTCCTGCCTTTCTTAGGGAATGGGATTAATCAGTAACTCTTTGTGTAGGAGAGCAGCGCTTCTGGTTCAGGAGCATAACCTTAACATGAAAACAACATCCAGGCCAAGAGAGGCCGAGCTCCGTAGGGGATTGTGGCCTATCTAGCTCAGCGAGTAGGGTCCACTGCTAAGAGTCAGTCTCTGACTAAACCATATAGGAGCCCTGGGAATTGAGTATGAGTAATTACCATGGCTGAAGTCTGGAGATGTGTGTTTGTGGCTCTGTTCTGACCCTACCCATTCCAATTAATTTTTGGAAAGCTTTTATTTTCATTAGTAGACTTACTAATTCTCAGATTCTCAGACTCAGATTCTAAAACGCCTGCCAGACTCCCAATTAAGGAAAACAAAACAAAACTGTATTAAGTGCTAACAGAGCAAAATACGAATGGGAAAAAGGAGAACCTGCTCAGGTTGGCTTCTACAAAAAGGTAACTATTAAAGCACGTACTAGCTGCTCGCACAGCGACTGCAGCTGCAAACATGATGGGCCCTTTTCTCTCCTCTGCCCCCCAACAGTTGAATGTTCCGAGGAGGTGCCTTGGCGCACAACAGTTTCTGTGACACCTCCTCCCGAGCACAAACACCTTCCCTGAGGTGGGTGGCCCTGGGCTGCAGAGAGAGTATAGAGAAGGTCCCTGGGATGGAAAAGGATCTTCTTTTCCTTTTAAGAGGAGTAGTGGGAAACTTAACCATTTAGGTGCCATAGAGAATGCTAAGTAAAAATTCATTTACGTTCTTGCTGACAGTGATGTCTTATTTCCAAAATGTGCAAGACAGCAGACTAAGTAGCAGAAGGCATTAAACCCTGTATTATGAGTTTACGAAATAGCCTGTTTTGTGACAGAAAGGACAAGAGGAAAAAAAAAATACCTCCATAAAGTTGTATTCCAGTGCTTCCTGATATATTTAGAAACAACCAAACAACAGAAATATGGCCCATAGTTGAGGTCCCTTGTTAACACTTTGTCTGAGTGCAGAATAAGGAAATATGCCACATTCTGCAGTGAATAAATGATTATTTAGCAAATCTGAATGAAGATAAATTGAGGAGATCCTCTTATAAAGACAAACAAATGCATCTTTATTCTTTATAACATAGGCAACAGCTCCGCATTGCACATGACAAGTATGCTTTATGTAATACGGTGAATATATATTGCTAACTATGTGAAATATGGTTGAATTAAAAAAAAATACATTTTTAAATTTCCATAATGGAGGAAGGCAGCATGTCTGAGGTTACTCATATTTTAGATTATTATTACTGAAGACATTTTTTACATCATTAGTTTTTAATATAGGTGCTGTTCGCTTCTATTTTGCAATTCCTTCTAGTTTGGAGACTGAAGCTACATACAACATGCCATTGCGTGGAATGTAGGTTCTGTTAGAACTAAGGAAGTATTTTCTAAATTTTATCTAGCAGAAAAGGTTTTCTATATTTTTCTTGGGAAAAAAAACAACTGAACAAACAAAAAAACTCTATTCCAGTCTTTTTCCCTGTAAGAAATAAGCAAAACAAAGTCAACATACTAAATTTTTAATTACATCCTTTTGGGCAAGGAGATGTTCTTTCTGTATTGACGTATATCCAGACAAGATAAACATCCGCTGAAAGTTTGCAACACATCTGTAATTGGTGCATTTCTTCCCCTCTCTGTTACAACCCCATATATCTACATATATTTTTCAAAAAAAGCAGAGTGTGTAGTGCAGAAGGCAGTATACAGATAACTGCGCTATGAAGTTTGACCACTAGGTGGTTCTTAAAGACATTTTTAAGAAAAATCTGTTCAGGTTTACGTCTTTGTATTACAGACATAAAAACAAATGAAAAAAAGTAGCTGTATCATAATTGGCAATTGTGGCTAAAATAATTGTAAAGTGTATTCATCACAGTTAAGTAATCTGAAGACTGTTTCATACAGGGCCCTACAATGCAAACGAACCCTGGGACTTCATGAAAACCAGGCGATCCAAGTGATTTCAGCAGGATAACTCACAGAAGCAAGTGCTATGTGAGGATAACATCATTGCTACACTCATGCACCATCCTTAACTCCAGGGAAGATAAAAACTAGATAAAACGAATTTGATTGACATTGAAATCATATAGTCAAAAAAAAAAAATAGTCATAGGCAAAGATAGCATTGACAGAGCTATGAACAATAATGTTTAGCACAGATAAGAAAATATTTTCATTCCAAGCACAAGGTTCACCGAGGACAAGGGCAACACAAACAGCACAGCTTGCAATTGAGTGTGGGAATCTACCACTTGGCTACGTCCTTCTGTAGAAGATGGAGCTCCATCAAAATTTAGTTACTGTTGAGCATCTGTGATACGTCTGCAAAAAGTGACTTCTCCAGAAAGCTAGATCACACATAGCACCTTATTTTTCTTTTTTTTTTACTAGCTATTCCAAAACCTGAAAGAAGTGGCATCACTGCAGGTGGCATGTAGAACTGAAAAAAAAGCTTAATTCCATGGAGAAACCAGACTACCAGCATTCCACACCAGAAATGCTGAGGTGCATCAGCAGCTGTACATTTTAAAATTTCTCTCTCACTTCTGGATATTAAAGATGACAAAATTAGAAAAAAAAAAAGGCAATTTCTTACTGCTGAGCAGGCAGACATTATAAGAGCTAGGTAAAAATATTGCTGTTCATCTCTCAGAGATGCCAGATGGTCTTTTCATTGAAGCATTCTCATTATGGTAGGGACATTTGCTAAGAGTTTAGTATCTAAATGTAAGAAATTACAGTTTTCAAAAATTTATTTAGACATTATATTCTATGCTAAAAAGTGAAGCTGTGAATCCATGAAATGGATCTTCAGTTGTTTTTGGCCTTTTGTATTCAGTTGGCGTTCTGTTTTTAGTGTGGCAATGGTAAATTTCGGAATATGCTGTACCAAATTCCACATTTATCTTAGGCTTCATTCTCACTTCATGTTTTTAAAGTATGATTTCATTAGTCTTCACTGGTTCATAGAAAAATGTAGTATGGACTGTGTCTTTATATTAATGAAAAAAAAAAGTAAAAATGAAGTTACATAATGTAATAAGTTGTAGAAATGAGTTTGCTTTGTCTCACAGAAGTTCTCAAAATTATGGCAGGAGTGGCCCTTCTAGGCTATGCATTGCTTGTAATACAAACCATGAGTAATGAAAAAGTAGTGTAATCAAAATCTGGGACATGGGGATGTGAGATGCAGTATTCTTCACCTTCCATATAAGCAGGACTCCTGGGTATAAAGTAGTAAACTTAGTCAAGTATTACCTGAAAGAAATTACCTAAATTATATATATATATATAAAATTGAGGTAATAATAAGGCAGAGAAATATATATAGTATTCACATACTAAGAGGAGGGGGGAATGGGTATTTGCTTCTTGTTGCTTATTCTGGCATAAACTGAATTAATAATGTTGAGCTTAGTTACAATCTTTTCCTCTTCTCAAAATGCTTCAAAAACCAAAAGACACAGAAATCCCTGTGCCAATGTTCTTTTTGTGCATACAAGCTGTTTGTAAGCCATAGAAATTGAGTATGAGAAATTTGGAGAAAAAGCAAGCTACATGATCCAGTGGGCAAAATTCAGGTTAGAAGAACCATTTAAATTAGCACTGAGTCAAGAGTAAAACTTGTGCAGAATTTAGGGGAAGTTTTTTTTGTTTTGTTTTGTTTTTTTTTTTTTTTTAATTTATGTATTATGATAACAGGTAGAACTAATAAAAAAACACAAATGTAAATGTGGTCAAATTTTTCATATTTTTTAGTGCAGTGGTACAATATATCCCAAGAAGGGGTGACACAGAAAAGGGGGGGAAAAAAAGGAATAAAAATCACTTTCTCCTCCTTCCCTACAACAGTGGCACTACTTCCTATTTGTTCAAATCTTCACATAGTACAAACAAACACACCCTTTAATACAGCAGTATTTTCACATTAAGCTTCTGAGCAGGGAATTATCCTCCTACTCTAGCTTCTAATTTCCTCTTCCTGTCCCATATATAAAACAGCTGGTTGCAGTTGTCTGATGAGACCAGCTGCTTTGGTCTCCCAGACTATTTACTCCTTCCTGCCTGCTACAGGAGCTTTTCTGCTAAATCTGGGGAGAAGAGGAGGGAGGTGAGTAATTTTTGGTCCAATTTCTCAAGTCTGTTAGTGTCTCTAAGCCTTCTTAGAAGCCAAGTGGGTGCTGTGTTTGTTCTGCCACAGAACTGAAGGGAAGATTTGGTAAGGAGAGGAGGAGCAAGTAGAGTAGCACATGGAGAGCAGCAGGAGAGTCAAATCTAGAAGAATGGTCCATCTAACTTCATTTTAGAGCAAGGCAAAGCTGTTTTAGTTGACATGGAGAAAGAAGGATGCTTAACCAAGTTGTAATGTGAGATGTAAGTATTGTATCTGTGTAAAAGAATGAAAACATCCTTTATTTTAAAAACAAGCTGTAAAAAGTAGAACTGGGCTGACCATGAAGGCTGCTGAGGTCAGGCCCAAGACAATCATCAGCTTAGGAAGCAAAGAGGCACCTTGTAGGTTAGGTCACTGTGGTTGAAAGCTGGAGATGTGTTGAAAAGTAGAGGAAGATGGGAGGGTGTTGTTAAAGCTGCACAGGGCTTTAGTTGGTGGCCTCTAATCCATTAGACTTCAGTAATACTAATAAAAGCCTCTCTCATGGAGCAAGAGAGTCAAAGGCAAGGCTTCAGACAGCCTTTTGAAATGTGGCAGAAACACATTAGAGTTGTAGTACAGAGAAGAAGTCCTGTAGCAAACTAGAGAAAGTAATTTTCAAATGATGAGTTAGAGAAATAAGGTATTTGGGAAGAAGACATTGTCAGTGAGGCTGAGGAAGCCAAGAGACAAATACTTGAGTATAGGCATATAAAAGTGTTGGAGATAGCTATACATAAGGGAGTGAAGATGGAGTAAGTGGCTGGGAGACTTATCTGGGAACTAATCAGTAGAAACTGTAACGACAGTGTTTTTATTGGAATGTGGAGAGGAAAGCCAGATTGGAGAGGCTCTTGGATAGAAGTGGTGTCAGAAAGCTCCATATAATGCTGTTGAAAGCATGGAGTGAACTTACAGATGAAAGGAAGAGTTTTTTTGGTTTTTTTTTTGTTTTTTTTTTTTTGGTGTTTTAGAGGAAAAGAGTGCTGTATATTTTCATTATATGAGAGAAGAGTGCAGGAGCAGGGAGATTCAGGTGACTGGAATGAGAGGAGGTTGCAGACAGGCTAGGGAAGAGCACATGAGAAACTTCTCATGTTTCTTATGTGATGGAGAAGAACTTGCAGGACAGTCACTGAAGGCCAAGGTGAACTCTTACGAAGGAGAATGTGCTGTGTCCTGTCAGACTTCTTCGGAGAGACTGGCAGAGTCTTGCACACTGCGAAATGAATTTAGGAATTTCAAGGAAAGTTTGAGTCAGTCACAAGGGATTACAGTCCAGAGGCTTATTTGTACTGCGGAGTTGTTCAGCTGAACAGGTCTGGAAGAGGAGAGACTGGGTTTCTCATGAGGAAAGACATTCTAGACACTGGCCTCTGCCAGAGACATTCTGGAACACGAGGGAGGGAGTGGAAGAAGCAGATGTCTGAGGGACTTGGGAAAGTGGACAAAAAATGCTGAGGCACAGAAGAGTTAGGAGTGAGCAACACGCAGAGAGAATCAGTGGTGTGGTTGGTGGAGGAAGAAAAAGGAGCAGTGGGGAGAGACTTGAAAGCAGATGCAGTTGTCTGCCTTTTGCTGATTCTGTGCAGGCCCAGCTCTCAAAATGTGGATTAATCTTTTTTTTTTTTTTTTAAAAAAAACAGAGGCAAAAAAAGCATCCAAATATAAC
The DNA here is from genome assembly GCA_013398735.1 of Nothocercus julius. Classification (NCBI taxonomy): domain Eukaryota; kingdom Metazoa; phylum Chordata; class Aves; order Tinamiformes; family Tinamidae; genus Nothocercus; species Nothocercus julius. The sequence goes on along the minus strand of VZSV01000050.1, from coordinate 115,918 downwards.
AATACAACGTAGCAGCAGCTGTCTGGAATAGCAGTGAGAATCAGAAGGGTAGTTTTGTAGCTGTCCATACAGCCCACTGCAGTGGCAGCACAGAGCTGCATTAGGGTGCTTGGGGAGAGAAGGAATCCAGAGAACGCAATTTCATTTCTGCACGTCCCAGTAGAGTCCCATTGGCTGGGGCTGGAAATGGAGCAGAGAGAAGAGAAGGAAGCACTTGGGATTTCAGGCCGTGTGATACGGTAGAAACCCAGAACAAGAGCGTCTTGTGATGTGTGGGGAAAATAGGTAGTAACTTGTTTCTGCACCTAGCGAAGCTTTCCACAGAGCTGGGGTACCCTACTTGTGGGGAAGGCCAAGCAGGGCTGCAGCTGACTTGTGACCTTTTTATCTTACAAAATTACAGAAAATCAGTCTTCAATGACTTCACAGAACACTTCTGTACATATACATACGTGTATATTGATGTACTCCGCTTTGACATGATCATTGTCAAACATAGATTCCTGTTTTATGAATTCTCCCTCACCTTAGAAACATGATCTGGAAGGACTTTTCAGCAGAGAAGTAATCTCTGGCAAACACAGCTGTAAATATTCAGCTCTGTCTTAATACAAAACTTGCACAAGGGGATTCTGTCTTTGGATGCTGCATCTAATAGTCGAATACAGAGATAGGGCAGGATATTCTCAGCACCTATTTATGGAAGAATATATAAAATATATAAGCACTACCACATGTGACTAAAGCTATATGACCCAAATACTAAACTGTGCAGATGAGCCTATACAAATAGCAGAAGCAAAACAAACAGCTTAAAAACCAACATAACAGCACCATCAGGAAACATGACGATGAGTCCCTTGTCATTTTACATTTCATGCAACACAAACGTGACATCTTATGCCTTAGATTGCTAGACATTAATCAAACATACCTCCACACTTGAAAGGATAATGCTATTTAAGGAGAAGCCTTTTGTATATTCACTTTGTATTCTTTAAGACATGCAGACCACAGTAATGAATGGCATCTCTGACCATTTTTCACATGAGGAGCTGGTGTGTCATACAAAATTTCGTATTCCATACCACACTGTCCTTCTGTGTTAAGCTACTTGTTTTTCAGTACCAAGATGTCCTTTATTACATGGCATTTTTTTAAGGTTATTTTGGGGCAAAAGAATGATCTTGCCAAGCTGCCCTGCTGTGAGCATTTCTTACGACAGAGGCAGCTCTCAAAGCTATGCAAGCTTTGTAGATCCCTTCTCTCTTTGCCTTGTTCCTTTCTCAAAAGCATGGTCATACTGGAGCTGGGAAAAAGGCCCCAATTTTGCTTTTTGAGAATGTTTTCAAGGGATTCAAGTGAAGACTAAAGAGAGTGAACAGAGAAGTATCCATTGAATTGATCTGTTCTGGTGACCATTGTAAAAAACACAGATGAGGCAAATGCAGAATATTTCATTAAAATTGTAATCCTAAAATGAAGACACTTAGTGATACGTCTTTCCTATTTTCTTTTCCTTCCCTCTTGCTTTCCTCTGTTAGCTCCCACCCTCCTCCTCTTTTGGGAAGATCTGTTTTAATGCTGGGAACTTACAAAGGCCTCTGTGACAGCACCCAACTATTACAGGAAATGTTGGTTAAAGCACAGGGTAGTCGTGGTCTGGATTCCACGTGTCCACGTTGAGATCAGTCCTGTAAGATCCCTGCAAAGCGTTAGTTGCTGGAGGGCTTGGGCCACGGCCCTGCCTCATCTTACTGCTCCTTGGGGCTGCAGAAGGGCTGAACTTTTGCTTAAACTTGGTGAGTTTAAGTACCAGCTTGTCTGTCACTTTGCACACTAGGCAAGTTAGGATGATGGCTCAGACTCTAAATACAGGCTGGCCTGGAGTGCCCCTGGGTCCTCCCTACTTGTGTGTTTTTCACATGGGATGCATTTTTTTTCAGTGGGGAACTCCTCCAAAACAGATATATGGCCTGACACGTAGAGAGTGGCAGGCAAGCCTGCAGAGGCTGCTGTAATGTTTGTGGGAGTCTGGAAGCACTTTAGAGGCTGATAGATAAGACGTTGGAAACATCTGAAGTTTTTGAGGAGGAAAACAAGATTTATGGTGGCTATGAAGAGTAGGAAATCGAAACTGTTAAGAAATCAGCTTCAGGTCATCATAAAGTTCTGCTCCCTAGTTTCCCATTAAGAAACAGAATACTACTAGAAAATTGTGCTTGTGGTAATAAATAAAATTAATAATTAGCTACTATATACTGCTTTTCATCTATAGATCTCAGCGATAAGAACAACATAGTGAAAGTCTAATTTATTGCAGCTAAATAGTTGAATGTTAAACAGTTCTTTCGGTGAGACTGTAAATTCTACCTGTTGACATAAGCTCAATCTTAGCAGCTTTCTGGACTGAATTGCTTTATCATTTAGAATTAACTCCTTGCAGACATTTTCAAGAGTTACTGTTTCTTGCAAGTGTATTATGAAAAGTCAAAATCCCAGAGGAGAGAGAGAGATAAATTGGCAAAAGACTTTGGCACTAATTGTAACCATGGCCACATTTATTGTTGTATAAATCAATTAAGATCATATTTTGTGAGTCTTAATTGAGGAAGACTCCCATTATTTTTAGTGCAAAATTTGATCCTAATGTATGTAATCTTTTAATTGTGCCATTTGTCTATCAGTAGGGGGGAAAAAGTCTTTATTGGGCTCTAAGAGTGTAAGACCATGCTGTAAGATGTACGAACCATATATCTCTTTTAATATAAGTAGTAAAATTCCAAAGTGCTCGTTGAAATAAAACTAAGAATTTTTGTGTTGCTTAAAAGCTTCAGAATTTGTCCTGCACTTAACTAGAAACTTTGGCCCTAATTCTGAAAAATGCTTAAATGTTTTGGAGAAGCATTGTTTTTGTGGTCAAAGTTGATGACTGTTCATTTGGAGTTCATGCAATAAAAGAGCAAATATGAAAATGAAGCTCTCTACAGTTGTCCAAAAATGGTTCCCCAGATTCTTACTCAGTATTACAGCATGTATTTAAATATATAAATAAATGCATGTATCCAAATTACAACTAAAAAACATGAATTTGACAGTTGATTTTTATACTGTAAGCATAAAGGAGACACATAGGGCAAGGACTCTGCTTCTGTTACATTTTGAGAAGTATCTGGAGACCATTCTTTGGTGTAGGTTTGTTGTTTGGATGATTAATAGGGATATGTGGCCGTAAACGTGTCTGGAAGCTACACTTGGAAGCAAGCCAGAATCCACATGCTTAGACATATCTGATGGCTCAGAGAGATCACAGATAATAAGATATTATCTCTTCTTAGATATTGAATCTTCTCTATATAGAAAATTGAAGGAAGAAAAGGAGACGGAGGCATATGTTCAAGCCTTAGATTTAACTAATTTTTGCCAGATTTCTTTTTAAAGTCTGACAGGCATTATATAAGAACAATATGTCTTCTTTCTAAATTATATATGACATGGATAGTGACCGATAACTATGTGAGAACATGGTGGCCTCAAACTGAAGCCTAACAGATGCATTTGGAAAGTTGAGATAGAGGTATAAACTTTGAAGCCTGAAGTCACTGTTAGTGTGACAAACATGAGTTAACCTACTTCGTACAAGGAGGACCTGCTTAAAATTTAGATCGAGGCATTTGTCTTGCCAACCAGTGAGGTCATACCAGTAGCAGGAGTGATGGGCCAGGTAAGGGTAGCCATAAACAACGCATTTCTTTCTTTTCTAAGGAAGAGTATGAGAGGGATGAGAGTGGCAGGGAGCTTGCAGAGGAAGCAGAAGGTTTCTTTTTAGAACAAAAAAAGACTGCAGAAAGTGGGGCTGCCTTTTGGGGTGTTTTTTTTTTCTTTTTTTTTTTCCTCTCTTATTTTCCTAAAAATAGTAAAATATGATCGTCCAGTACTGGCTTTTGTTACCATCACCCCCTTGAGTTCTGCTTTCAAGATTTATTATATCACTCTTAAATCTCTTGGAGTCATTACAATCTTGCCTTTCATCTAGTCTGTATATAAATAATTGATCATCATAAGGATTGAAAACTGTGGAAATGAAGACAGCTTAACATAGATATTCTTTATGACATCAATTACAGGAGGAATCATTTGATGAGAACAGAGAATATTTCAGATGGTACAATAACGCTGGTTCCTAAAATTACTTCGTATTTGAAATGAAATGTGTACACTGATTGGTTCTGTTGCCAGTTTATGGAGAAAGTATATTATGGTTCAATGAAAAAGATGGTTAATTATCTACACGCAGGACTTGCTTCATCCCTCCCCTATGCTTCCTTTACACTAGTGTAACTGCTGAAGTCAGCTGTGTGCAAATGGTGTAATGCAGTTGAGTCAGGCCCCGTGTTTTGCAGTAATTTATTGCAAGTGTTTGCAGCACTGCAAAAAGAAATGTTCAGGCATGTTCATTGCTGAGATATAAAGTACCTGAGCGTGCGGTCTATTGGCAGCAGTTATGGGCTGGGGGTATCGCAGGACTAAACTCTGAGGGTAGACAGTAGCTGAGCAGATTTACTGTCCTAAAACCTGGTAACATGCTAGAATACTGTAAGCAGCATCACTGAATGTGTTGAAAGTTTTATAAGATAGTTTTTGTAGTGGTCGTTGGTGGGTTTGCACAGATGGTTTGGCTGGAAAGGACACTTCCTTTTGTCAGCTGTTCTGCTGATATTTTGTGTTGTCCCATTGTTCATCTATGTGCAAGTGTTTGGTGGTCTGGAGCTACGTTCAGATTGTCCAGGGAAACTAAGAGGAGCTGTAGGAATCTTCATGCCATCCTGTGGAGTGACCCTATTTTAGTGAACACTGGAGAAAAAAACATCTGAGGTTGTGTGTAATATGTTAGAGGTTGGTTGTGTAAGAGCTGTGTACTTTTTAGAAGTACATGACTTCAAGCAAAAATACCTCACATGATGGGTTTTATGGTGGATAGTTCCAAGAAATGGTAGAAATTGGTCAGGGAAAGTTGACTTCAATAGTGGATTTGAGTTCTTGTCCATTTGGAATCATTGAGTAAGGTTCCAGCTACAAAGAGTGAGAAAGGTAGGCTCAGCTCTGTATGTGCTTCATGAGGCATTTTTCTGGAGAAGTATTTCTAGTTTGAATTAAGACGTATATCTGCTCTACTGCTATCTCATGTAAATCCTTTTACCACAGGGTTATACATTATAAATGCAGAGTTTGGGGAACTGGGATGACAGAGATTCCAGACTGTAAATTTTGGCCAACTTCTGTTCTTGGTGATAGCAAGATGTTACCATTTATCTTGATGAGAATCCAATTCAGCAAAATACTAAAATGCATGCTTTGAAGTCGGGTCTTCAAACTGAAATATTTCAGCAGCAGTTTTCTAGAGATTCTTTGTGAATAATTTAAATTTAGATTATGATTGCTCATGACTGAATTATCATGATAGGCTCTAAGATTAGGACTTAAAGAAGGCCCTAATCTTTATTGTTCTTTATTATTGTTGTTTATTTCTTCTGGGACTGTTCTCAGAAACCCACGTTGCTTATGCCATGGTCGTATCACTGTGTACAGAGCTCAGCAGGCAGCACTGTGCAGGCAGAGGCAAATGCTCTTGGATGCCTCTGGATGTGTTAGTCTGTGTTAAGGATTTGATTTTTTTGGTACGAGGTGTGATAATGGGATTTCATGGAATTGCCCTCCTGAAGGATTTCTTTCCTCCCCTTTCTGAGGGAGCTTGTACCAGCACAGAATTTCATCAGAAGCTTCTGCTTTAGGATACGGGTTTGTAAGAGCATCGCAGACCACTGCCTCCGTCACGTTTAAGTGATGCTTGCGTGACAAGGAAAGAATGTTTTGACCTGATTGAGAGGTAGGAGCATTGACGCCACCCCTAAGTGCAAGCTGGTTCAAAATGGAGTACTTGGAGCTTATTATGCATTTATTTACTCCATTAAATATTACTTACTCTGCATTGTTTCTTAGAATTTCTCCCTCTATTGTTTTCTTTCATAACTGGGAGATCATATCTAGCAATAGCCTGGGAAACCCAGGTGTTGCATATCGGTTCTGTCACTTATGTTTTCATGAAAACTTTCTATCCTAATGCGTATCGTTAGCTAGTGTTTGGGAATGCTTCAGTGGCCTGGCTGCAGATAGCATATTATGTCAAAAAAAAAAAAAAAAAAAAAGCAATAAATGACATATGTATGCAGCCAAACATAGCAAATGGTTGGATGACTTGCATATTTTCTAAATCTTAAGTTGGAAAGAAGAGTGAGCATCCAGGGGATCAAAAGAACCACAGAAAGGGGGACTTTGCAGAAGTTCAGAGGGAGGCAGTGTGGGCAGCAGAATGGGTTGCTTGGGCTGGTTTGAAAGAGAGTTGTCCAAGGATCAAAAGGATCCTATAGTAGCAGCCATTTTGCATACTGCTTATTTGCACATTTTCTTGGTCCAGGTTGCACAAATAGCAATCTGAATATGTTCCCAGATTTTGGTACATACCAATTGCATTTAGATGGCTCTAGGCAGTAATTTTACATAGAGAAAGATAAATAGTTAGGATTAATTTATAAGGTTTCATTTTCAAGAGTTTGATTGCTTTAAGAAGTTTATGGAACCACAAAGCGTAATGCAATATCTTGTTGATTTGGACAGTAGTTTATGTATTTTGTCATTTGAGAGTCACTCAGGTATGAAGAACAGATGTGCAGATGTTAGTCTGGTGTGTACTGTGCCCAGAGGGAGATGGTCAGAAATGATTTTTAAAACCTTTCTTTTTAAGGTGTGGGATGTAGTACCTTTAGGGGTTATCCTTCTGAAAGCTTGAGATGACATCTCTAAACTGCCACTGAGAAAACAAGCCCTTCCATCTTAATGATAGCGAAAGGAAGATGTGCCTAGGAAGTAACTAAGGTCTGTTTCCACTGTTGACAGGTAAAACTCTTCTGTTTGCTGCCTTGGAAGATGTTCAAAGTTGTTTTTCCATTGCAAATTGTAGCACTGTTCTCTGGGGGGGGGGAACAATTTTAAAGCTGTCTGTCTATCACAATTACTGACTCCTGCAATTAAAGCTGCGAAGTTAAAGGTGAGGAAGCAACAGGATGTTCATATGACTATGAACAGTGGTGGATGGTCTTATTCTAAGGGCATATACAAGAAGAAACTTGAAAGGAGAAGAGGGTTGTATATGCAAAGTCAAGGACAATTTGCATCTGGCAACACTAAACAGTGAACTCTTCCAGTGATTCACTTACGGGGTTAAATCTCATAATAATGCTGTATTCTAATATGCTTTTGCAATTTCTAACCCTGTGTGTGCACTTTAAAAAACAGCATTGTTTGCTGTATTACTGTGGTTTATGTGAGCTTAAATCACAGTTTGGGACACCAGTATGTTACATTCTGTGTAGGCAGAGCAAAAAGAAATTAGTGAGGGCTGCTGTTTCCTCGCCAGCAATTCCTCACCTTCCTTTCTCATCTTCAGAAGAATGGCCTGTGTGATCAGTAGCAAATATGTGCATGTTTGTGTATATACATTACACACACGTACACTTACATTAAACAGGTTCTTTCCCTGTTTGAGCTGTCTGACAGATAACCAGAATGTGCTGTGAGATCCAACTGCTGCTTTCAGTGGCTAAGGTGCCAGGTTTGGCCAGCAGATACACTCCAGAGGACATGGGCCTCCTCAGGACCCACGTCGTAGTGACCAGCCCCATGCGCATCGCCTGAGTACTCTGAGGCATCTAAAATGGCACTAGGTGTGGCTTGGGCAACAGGCATCCCCTTCTATACGACTCCATCAGCTATATATGTATTCTTTTGTATTCTCACCAGCTCCATGTCACCTCCCTCACCTATAAGGAGAGTCATGGCTCCACAGGGCTGTTCTTCAGGGTAAAGTATGAATGTTTAAGGCACTTGAAAAGCCTCTGTGAGTAAAAACCTTGATGTTATTGTAATGTTCCATTAAGAGCTTCTGAAGTTAAGAATATAATTCTGTCAACAACTGCATTTAGAAAGATGGCATTTCATTAAATTCTTGTATAACATTAATTCAGCAAAGTATTTTAAAAGTTTGGCCCGAGCTTTTAGACCTATTGGGCTAATAAAAACTTTCTCCTCAGCCAACTCTTTCAGTCCAGATACCACATAAAAATGTAGCTAACACTGCTGGAAAGAGGAAGCTGAATTATCTCTATGGCAGAACTTTTGAAATTGCCCAGCTTGGTTCATTTCTTCTCCCATTAAAATCATTGGAAAAACCTGTTCTTGACTTCAAGGGGAACAAGGTTAAACTAGCACAGAGTGTTCTAAAAATTCCAAACTAGTAATTTAATCTTCAGTCTTAACTGTAGCGGCTCTGCAAGTCTCTCTCTCCCCCCCCCCACTTCCCCCAAAGCTGCACTCAAAATAAATGATGTGTTATTCTCTAATAAATGGTCCTTAATAAAAGTAAGCATTATGCTTCCTTTGAAAAGTCATTTATTTCTTATGGTAGGTGTCTGATTCAGTCGTCTCCCCAACGTGCTGTTTGACCACATTCTCCCTTGGAGGAGGTTGTAGAAACTCTTCAGTCTTACCATGTTTGTGAACTGCAACACAGTGCATCTCGGTGTAACAACATGAGGAAGAAAACCTCGCACTTACTAGGAAGATTGTCTTCATATTGAAGCATACTTTCTGTAGTTCATTCCTTAGAATTGCTTCCTGATCTCTTGCTTATTAAATGATGTAGTGTTTATAAAATAAGACTCCCAGGCTGTCAGTCAGAATTCTAAAGCCTTTCACAGACCATAAATTCACATTCCAGTAGTTATAAATAGAGAACACTATTGCAGTGGTTGTAAAACGTTCTCTCTAATGATTGTATATCCTACTGCACCAACAAATCAGAAAGAGATGGTTGGGATACTGTTGTCAACATCTCTTTGCTCAGAATTTCCACTGAGCCAATAAATGGCCTTGTGCTGGTGATTTGTAGCATCTGTTAACACCTCTCATCAAACTTGGAGGAAAAAGGAAATACAGGATATTCCAGATGGGAGTCTGATACATGCGCATGGAGGAATCTGTATTTCCTTTGATTGTGTAGTGAAGGACAGTGGGAGTGCTCCTCCTTGTTGCATTATTTTGTTGTACTAATGACCATATCCAAGTAACTTCTGTTAATGTACTGTAATTTACTTTGCATCTTGAGTAAACCGTTCATCATTTCAGTAAATCTTACTGCTTTTACATGTTATACAATACTGCAGATTAGCAGTTGCAGAAATTTGCTCTGCAGAAGCTTCCTCTATGTTTTTATGTATAATCTTCAAGTTAGGTCTTACTAAGATACTTGTTTCTGCAATGTCCTGGTTAATATTAATACATTAAAATATATTAAAAACAGAACTATTTGATATCAACAAATCTGCAAAGTATTAAGGCCTATATTCTCTGTCGCTGCAGCTATGGAATGGTATATATCTGTTCTGGTTTGGGATATTCCCTCATGAATCGCTTAAACTTCCATAGCAGCCCCAGAAGAGCTTCTCTGCGCAAGGTTTAGAGTAATGGCTTCTCTTTTGGCAGTGATGAGACTGGTACAACTGTGGGATGGGGTGTTTAGCTGAGTAAGTTCATTTAAAAAAAAAAAAAAAAAAGTGCCTGCTGGGTGATACAAATGGTGTTCATAGTCTGGTATCCCATCCCCAGCAGAGGCGCTGGGAGACACTATTTAGGGAGTGGGTGCAAGCATGGTCACTTCTATGGTCTGTTCTCATACTCTCTAAACATCACTAATGCAATATCAAGGGATACCGAAGGCTGTATCCCTGTGCAGTGTTTAAAATATCTGTGGACCCATTTTGTATAAATTTGCCTTTTTCCTTTTTGAACCTATTGACACTGCCTACCTCAGCTGCCTGTTTTCTGAGCGTCTGTGCTATGGCCTTATCTGTGAGATTCCTTTTTGCACCTTTGTCATCCAGTGTTCCCATTGATCCTTAGATAGTGTCCTGCGTTTGATGTGTTTAAAGAATGTTTTACTATCAGTTTGGGCATCCTTTGCAAGGTGCTCTTAAAATTCTCTTTTAGCTCCCTGTTTACATTTGAGCTGCTTTATTTTATGGACTTTTCTGTGCTTATTTGGGCAAGCTTTGGATTTTTGGTTTCTTTGTTTTTGATGTTATTTATGCTGTGTTTTTTTTGTTCGGTTGTTTTGTTTTCTTCGAGAGCTTCCTTCACTTTCCTGTAGAACCATCTATGCATAAGTGGTCTTTGAACTGTTTCATCTGCTTTAAGGTCTGTGTCATTTACCTCATGTGAGCATCTAATATAACGGTGACCAGACTTTCTGGAGACAATCTTGCTTTTTGAACTTATCCTTGTAGTTTTTTTGTTGGGCTTTTTTTTACTTGACCAATTACTTCATTTTTACACAGTTTTCTTTCTAGAAATTGAGTATTGATGGGCTTTATTTGGCACTTGCTGCTTGATAGCTTTAACTTAAGGCAGATAGAGCTTGATAACGTTGCTTGCGTAGCTCGGCCGTATTCATCAAATACAGAAATGACTTTGATAAATACGCCTTGCTGCATCCTCAGTTTTTAGCAGCAGTCATGTTACATGTGAATCCTGAAGTGCTGAAGTGTGGACTTTCTGGGAAGGAATTAAATTGCTATTGTGGATCTAGATAAGAGCTCTTTTATAGTCTGATCCTGGAGGCAGAATTAAAATACCTTAATTATAAAGTCCACCTGAAGTGTTTATGAAGAATCTTCCGTAGTTAAGGTGGCAGGAGATTAGATTTCATTAAGTTTTCTATTTTGGAAAAGGAAACCACTTTTTTTTCCAGCCTAACCAGGCACAGATTTCATGGCAGCAGATCAACCACAAGCAGCAGAGGAGTTTTCCTGCCTGAAGACAGGAAGGACCACAGGACAGCTTGGTGGGTGGCAGGGGAGCTCTGGAGAACCTGCTCAGGAGTTTCATCCTCTGCTGATGGTACTTTAAGTGCCAGACCCTGCCCAGATTTCTGTGACAAAAGGGGATGTCTGTATTGTCACCTGCTTTCTCTAAACTAAAGTCAGTGAGATGCTTTTATTGCTGTTAAAGTATTGAGGGCCACTTTCTACATTTTCCTCTAGATGTGTCCTTAATTTTGGCTCTGACTATTTTTTGCTGATATTAGTGATGTAAGATCCATAAAACATAGTGATCGTACTTTTTGTTTTGTTTAAGTAAAAATGAAAACTAGCTAATTGTGTGTGTGTATTTTTTTAGTGATAGTTTTTATCTAGATGGTGATCTGGTTGCCACTGAGGTGTTTGTAATCAAGTTTGGGTGAAGAAATGGATATTGTCAGGACCTGAAGGGGAGACAAGCTGCAGAGGATTTAGGTTTTGAGCAGCTCTGTAGTAACTCATTACAAATTTCCTGTGTGGCTTGATGTTTGTGCTAAAGCCTTTCACTTTTTGTGAATATTTTCATGGATTTACAGTGATTACCCAACTATTTACAAGGAACAAAACATGACCCCATTAATCATAACTAATCAAATTCAGCATGTTCAGTCATAAAATCTTCAGTCACTGTTTTCACTACTTTCATCTTCATTCATATTTTCCAGGTTAGTCACGATTCATAAATTAATATTTACTGTTACCATATGCTGGTATCTGGGAGCTTCCCCCACATACTTGTAGTAGATGTTTAGTTTAACCGTTGTGTAGCCTGGAGAGACTATCAGCTCAAAGCTACGCTTGATTTCAATCTGTGAAGTTATTGTTCGAGCAAACTACGGAGCTAACAGCTCCTCAAGATCCTAGTGCTTCCTCTCTAGGAGAGGGGTGGAAAAGTAAGGGGAAGGAAGCTGTGTGTCTCGCCAGTGTTGCTCTGCTTTGCTTTGCAGCCTCTTTAGGCTACTGATAGCCTAATGGGAGATCCCTAAACACAGTGATCACTGTTTTGGGGTCTTTGTTAGTAAAAATGCAAGCTGGCTAATAATGCAGATAGTTGTCTTATAGCCAGGAATGGGGTGGGCTGCTCTTCCCAATATGACCAGAGTGAGAGCAACAGGTCTATTGCTTATATGGTGTAACTTCTGACTCACCTGTGGTGGGTGTGAGGCACTGACATCCCAAAGGTTTTGTGTTCTTTTATTATTCCCGCAAAGCATCTAATCCCTGCTTGACTATGGGGACTTTCTCACTTTTTGAAGTTACTTGGTAAAGGACAACTCAGAATATTCTCTTCTGTTTCTTTTCTCTCTAGCACTTACGATCTGCCGAGAACTTGAACAGTCACTGTTTGCATAAGCATGCACAAAGTTGTGCCCCCTCCACGCCCCTGCACCCCGGTGTGGAAAAAAAACTCTGGAAAATGCCTTTTTAATGTTAATGGGCACTCTAGTTCTTCTGACAAACCAGAACTCCAGAAGACATTTCAGAAACTCTTGTGGCCTGGGGTATTTGTCACTGATGGCTCGCCCCAGCGATCGGCTGAGACCTGCGCCGCGCTGATCTAGAGACATGCGGTGCTCTGGCTGGGACTCAAAGAAAGGCCATTAGGAGTTGGAACATCAACAGGGACCCCATGCACCTGTAATAAAGGCAATATTGTAATTAGTAGCAAGCTCTCTGAGGCCTACAGATATACTAAGATTAATTTTCCTTTCAGTGTGCCCAAAGTCCTATATAGAAGGCAACTGGCAGTAGTTGTCAGGAGAAACTACCGAGTCACTGCATGGCTGACGATCACAGAATTAAACTGTAAGTTTTTAGTGGCAGCAACCGTCTTTCCATACATTTGTCTAGAGCTGACCATGCACCAGGAGTGCAGAGTGGAATACCTATAGAGGACACTATTGCTGTGTTCCTCAACTTTGTTATACAGTAAACTTGCTACAGTAAACAATATTTGCAGAGGAAAAAAGTAAAATAATGTCAAATGAAAAACATGTATATTTTACTCATAAGCCCTGAAGGTGCCAGAAATGTAGTCTGACACCTGGAAAAAAAAAAAAAAAAATTCATGTATTCACAATCTCTTCTGCCAGTACTGTTGAGGTTTTGCTCCTGCTTGTGGAAGGCAGGTGGCTCTGGATTAATAGGAAGAAGCCTCAGTTGATGGTGACTGACACTGCAGCTCACTAGGCAAAAAGGTGTTTCAAAAGGTATCAAAGCACGTCTAGACATGAGTTTGTAGCTGAAGGAAAGCTATTATCCTTTGGGTTGAAAAGTGACCCATGGCTTTAGGCATTAGCGGTTGTTGATAAATGACCTGGTCTTCGCTGTCCTCAGCATGGGAGGCAGTTGGCTTCCATGGGAAGCCTGGATTGGAGACAATTTGCTTTATTGTATTTGTAGCCTCATACAAGAGAAAGGAAGGAGCTTTTGGAAATGTCTTGATTGTGTGTCTGGAGAAATAATCTGCAATAAGTATATGGCACTTCAATATCTGCAAACCTAGTCTTTGAATATATCTAATCTTTTTTCCTCCTATTTTATGAAGTAGCCAAGTTTTCATGGAATATATATTCACACCATTTCTTTTTTTGGCATGTTACAAATGTGACTTTGCTATCACATATGAACTGTTTTGGTCAAGAGCCATGTTAACTGCCCCATCAATTACACTTCTAAATGACTGTGACGTTAAAAAAGCTGCAGCCCTGGGCACCCAAGGATGTTTCCTTATTCACACACACACACGCACGCACACACGCACGCACACACACACACTATACTACTTTTGATTTCCTTATTCTGGATTTTTTAAAAATATTTTTTTGTTGGGGCAAATATCTTTATGTAGGAAGCTGAAGGAGCCTTGTGAAATCCAAAACTTGCGATACTGAAAGAGTCAGGGAAGTTGCAAGTTTTTATCGAGGTGAAGCGCTTAGGTTGG
>VZSV01000050.1:64789-101909 GCA_013398735.1 Nothocercus julius | reverse complement strand
GTTGGTGTTTCAGCCATGACCACCCGGTACACTTTTGCATATAATTTTGTCCAAGTATCTTGTTGTGCAGCACTCGTTTTTGTTGTTGTTCCTGAGAGTCTAACACAAAGTCTGTGCTGCTTCAGAATACACAGGTACTTAATTCAAGTATCTGCATGTTCAGTAGACCAAACATTACTGAAATGAATGTGGAACACAACTGGAGTTAAATGAACTATTGTGCTCACAGGGTAGGCTAGATTAAAACACATGGCGGGGAGGGGGAAGTTAACTTTTTTTTGTTGTTTTTCCAACTACAAGCTTATCTCAAAAATAGAGTCTGACAAACATATCACAGAATGGTTAAGGTTGGAAGGGACCTCTAGAGATCATCTAGTCCAATCCCCCTGCACACGCAGGGTCCCCTACAGTAAATGCAATATGGCATTTCTTTTGCCCACAGATCTTATAAAAATGAATTTCACATTCATCTACCCATACCTTTTTAAGGGTGCTTGCTGGCACCTCCTTCCTGAAGGAAGCAGGCCATCCAGGAATGTTGTTAGAGAGCTGGCAGGTCACCAGTTCCAGTGCAGAGACGACGGAGAAGGAGAACCTGGCAAGACTTCTCTGCAGCGTTGCTGGATACTCTTTCCCGTTACCAGGATGGAAGAGCTGAGCGTTGCCTTTTCTCCATGCACTGCAGTTCTCTACGGCTCTGCTAGTGCAGTACTCTGTAACTGTATGAGAACCTCGTGTTGCCCTGAGAGCCTCTGTGTAACATTATTTGGCTTATACATATTTTATTATGTTTGGCTTTGGTGAGAGTCAGATGAAAATTATTTCCAGATTACAATAAAAGAACTTCAAACTTAATAAGTGTTGTTAGATCATTGACCATATTAAAATAAAATTTTAAAAGGTTATACATCAATGCTCAGAGGGAGCTGTTTTAAAATATATATATATATATATATATAAATATATAGCATTATTGGCCTGAAGATACTGCTGAACCTTGGGAAAAGATTTGTGCCACGTTTCTTATGACACTAACATCACCAAGGATATAAACCAGTCCTTGGCACTTTCTCAAGAAACACATCACTGTAATTCGTTATAACAATACCACTGTGATATTTGTTCATAATATTTATGAAAGCTAGGCTATGAAAACAGCATGCACTGACTGTCAGTGGTGATGTATCATTCTTTAAAGGAGGGTATACATGACAAAATGTTTTAAGTGAACTCTAAAAATATACTGGCGAGTTAAAACAATTTGGCTGGTTTTGCACTTCGTGCCAGGAGGGGCTTTCCAGGATATGCTTCTGGGTGACCTTTTTGAGGACATATATCAAATAGTCATGTATTTATTATGGTCCTAGTCAGTCTTCAATAGCTATGATGAATGTTGTGCAGTGTACATCGTCATTACAACTCTGTGTAATACTCTGCTCATTTTCCAGTTGCTGTCTTTTCTATGGAAAACAGAGCTGCCTGTGTCATGTCAACCCAGCGATCCCAGCTTTTCCCCACAGCGTGGTTCCAGTGGCATAAAAGCTTTATCGGACCTGCTAGGGGATACGTGTGCCAGGAGCCCTGTGAGGAGGCTTCTGCTCTGCTTCCTCGGTTGTGTCCCTGCCCCGCGGAGTCCAGGGAAACTTGGACGCTGTGCGTGTCTCGGGATGCTTTGTAAGCCCACACAGCTTCCAGGCCATGCTGGGGTTCTCCGCGCCTCTGACGTCAGGGTGAGTCTGGATTTCTGGGCACTGACTTGGGAAGGACGTTTCTTCTCTGGCTCAATGGCCCTGCTGACATGCACTTTTTCCACCTCCCTCCCAGCGCGGTGGGGAACGGAGGTGTCGTGAGCGCTCTGACGTTGGACGTGGGCACGGCCGCGTTCTGGTGAAGGGAGCTCACCGGGCTGGATAAGCTCACGTTCAGCAGCAGGCTGTGTCTTGAGGCTGGCAAGGTTGGGTTCAGCAGCACTTGTGGCAAGGCATAGATTGGTTTCCTCCCTCCATGAGGAGCTGCGATTTGGTGTGGGCTTTGGAATGTAATTTAGCGGGAAGGAAAATAGAAACCACAGACACCATTTTCGCAGCCTGCGCAGGAAACCCTCATATTGTATCTGTTCCACGTCAGTGTCTCCCCTGTAGCTTAGATCCGAATTCATCTAGATGTAGTGTCTTAACGTTACTTGCTGTGCTACATGGGATGGGAGGGGTAAAAAGCAAAAATGAAGGCCATTGCCTTTTACCCCCGGGCACAGAGGCCTCCAAGCAGCACTCTAGCTTTTGTTTAGCAAAAAGGTAGATAATTTTAAAATGCCTTTTTTAAAGCTTACTCAGTTTCCTGGATTCTCCACCATTTGCATGAAAGCCTAGATGTGGAAAAAAGGCAAATGCCGTCACCGCAGGATGTCCCGCATTTGAATTGTGCACATGTAAAGCAATTTATGAATCATAATTTTTTGTTTAGCCACTTCCGTCTAAGGTAGTTGGCTCAGTTTCATAATAAAAGAACATCTCTAGAAACCCAGTGCCAGATCAGCTCACTGTTCCAGAAGAATCCCCATGCCAGTATTCTGAAAGAATTTGTTTCATCAGGAATGACTCAGAAAAGATGAGATAGAGGATGCCCTGTGTTAACATACAGTAGCCAAGGACTACAAGATAACATTTTTAGAAAGAAAAGGGAAAGAAGGGAAAAGTGAGAGGTAATGAAGGAAAAGCAGCTAAGGGGCCTTAGATACCTTGGGTAGCAGGGACAGAAAAACAAAAAATGGAGCAGAGATGGTTCTGTACCACTTTGTGCAACAGAATACATTTTGCCTTGTACTTTTATTTTCTGTATATATCAGTATTTTATATATAACATTAACCACTTGTTCTCATGGGTCTGAAAGGATAATAATCTTTTGTCATTTGTTTTTTCCAGCTTAATTAAACCTTACATGCTTATGCATTTTCTTAAATTGACATGACTTATCGACTTATTTTGTGTATCGAAAGTTTTGTGGATTTTTTCTCTTATTAGTGCATGCATTGATTTGTAGGAAATAATACCACTTATTAAGAATAAAATCTTCTCAGTCTTCAGGTATTTGCAGTTTAATAATCATATTAAGAATGTCTGTAAATTTTCATGTTCATGCTGAGATTGTACCCATGCCAAAGGTTAAATCAGTGATTCTGCCTAGTAATTTATACATGTAATTGCAAGCACAAATAATTCTGTCCACGTATAATGAATTTTCAGCTGCAAAACTAGAATCAAGGCCAAGGTGAAGCTGGCCAGGAGCCAAGGATGTGCTCTTTCTATTTTTTTGCTCTATAGGAAATAAATAGTATCGCTACAGGGAAACCAGACACCCAAGATTCCTTACTAACAGTAACACATTATTAGCAAATATTTCTGGCTAAATTGTCAGCATCCTTTAAAGAGAGGAAAAAAAAATAAAAACAGAAACCAGTACACATTTGGTAGCAATTTGATTCCAATCTAAGCTTTAATCAAGAAGGCCTAGTAATCAGTATATGTGATGACTTCAGCCTGAATAATTAATAGCAAATAAGATGTTTATATTAAGCATAAAAATTCTAAGAATGGTTTAAAAGCAGCATGCAGATTGCAAAGAAAACTCTAAATACCTTCATCTGGCCTAAATAATAGTTGCTTAACACTTTGTATAGAGTCAGCTGTAAATTCCCATGCTGTATTGTGTGTAGATACAGAATATGTAAAGTAACAAATAAGATGTAAAGAATTGTGAATATATTTTGTCAAGTGCACTGTAAACAACCTCAAGATGATGTTATGAGATCATCAATGATCTGAGACAAAAATTCAAAAGAACAGACAAGAAGATTTCTGTAACATTCTGTTTTCATTTTAGCCCCAGTCTCAATTTTAAGCTCCAGACCCATCCTACTCTGTTTTCAGGTAGTGCCTTCTCAGACAATTTCTAATATTAATCTCAGTGATATAGGTATCTTCCTTTTTGAAAGCTTTGAGACAAGGTGTTTTTTTTCATACACTACTATCAAATAGCCTAAGCTGTCAGAAGTACTTTTATGTCAGTTTTGTTCAGTGGAGGAAAACTTAAGGATGTTGGTATTTATTCTGGGTATCAGCAGATGTCTGGAGTAACAAATATTTGTGGAGAAAAACAAGCTCAAAATGATGTTAATGCCACATGTTACTGTCAAAGGACAGAGGTCTGATCCACTAGAACATATATAAGAACAACATGTTTCTTAGCGTGTTGTATACCATGACCATGTTGTTCTAGTAATGTTTTGACTGGTAAAAACTGATGATTTCATATTCTATTTGGGAGCCACAGGAGAGTTTTATTTGTGAAAGATATTGCAAGAGTGGGAGAATTATATTAATTTTGACCTTCACATTTTCAGATCAACTTTGTTTCAGTTATTTTGACCAGAGCCTCATTAAAAATATGAACCATGTAGATGGACAAAAAGCAACTTGTGAGTGTGTGTGTCTCTTGGCCTCCAATCACGCACTGCGTGAAGGTTCTTTTCTTTTTCCTTTTTTTATTATCTCTGTAATCATCTATAATATTTCTTCTTTAAATACTCTTTCTCACATGGCAAATTATGCTTCCATGACCTCTTCTGTTTTTAGTGCAAAGAATGGGAAGAAATGTTTTCCAGCCAAATGAGTGCTCTGTCTCAAGCTGAATTCTAACAAATGTCTGCAGTTTATAATTGATACTTCCAAGATAGTCTCAAGGAATTTAAAACAATCTTGAATTTAATAGTGATCAACAGAATCGAGACAAAGTGAAACTATTACAGCTGAACTTATCGAAAAGCAGGGTTTAAATTGATGCCGCATATTATTCATTTTGACAGCTGCAAATTCACATTAAAGATAGCGGAGACCAAAAGGCAGCAACTAGCAGAGGAAATGCTAATTTATTACTTACAGAGAAACAACTCTGAAGCTAAGCTGTTTAGTTAGAATTATGGAGTACTCTGCATTTCCATGGTACCTCTGATCCACAGCAGTCACAAAGCAATTTTCAAATTGTAAAGACAGTCTTAACTTTGTGCCATGCCAGGTGATGCACAACTGCCTCTGGAGTGGAAATGTAACAGACTTCTGTCAATAGCAACACTAGAAAAAGGCAAAATGAAGAATTTTGCAAGTGAAAGCGTGGTACGGGTAAGCTGCTGAAGCACCTATCCTCGCCGTGTTATGTTGCTTGTTTTAGAGGGACTGGGAACGAAGAAATCTGGAAGCCGTTCCTAGGTACACCGCCCCTTGCGGTATGCCTGGAGACAAGTCAATCCCTATCTGTAGTGAGGCATAAGAAATTAACGCTGTCTAATTTCAGCGCAGTGGTGATAGCCTAAACCTGTGCTTATGGAAATTGTGTCTCAGCTTTGGGCAGGCTCTAAAATGCTTTGTAAAACTAATTAAAATCATTCAGATGGAAAACCTAGGTAAAAACAAATTACTACATGATTTAGGAACTTAGAAGCAAGAGGTTGCAAGCCTGATGTTTTGCTACCCAGTAGGTTGTTTCCTGTGTAAGAAAATGCTATTTCCAGCAATTGTCACTTTAGGGAGAATTGTGTCTGTAGGAAGAGCAAACAGGGGTGTTATGCTCTTTTACTGATGGAAGTAGCAAATATTTTTAAACCACTACATCTAGTGACAACAGCCTTTAGTGAAACTATAGGATGCTAGGATGGTGCTCTGTAATGACTGAAGAGGTGGTTAGCGGCTTTCTGAAAACCTTTTACCCAAGTTATATCTTAAAGACTTGTTGAGACAGGGAAGATAGTTCTGATAATATCATGCGTCTAACTTCTTGTTTCATGAGGATGTCATTTGGTTTCCTGATGGACAGATTGGATGAAAAATGCCAAGACATTCTGTGTTTTTTCTGGTGTATTTAGCAATGTCCTAACCAACCTCTTCATTGATAAGTACCGTTGCTCTAGATTCAATCTGAAATACGCTCCACTTAATAGGTGTCAAAGTGTTATCTGGAGAGCCGGGTAGAAAGCTGTAAATACATCAGAAATATATGGAGTCACTTTGTTTCCCCAGGAGTATTTGTAACTACCAATATTGTCATTGGTAAGTGTGTTTCCACATGCTAAAGGCTAGAGATTTTTGAGCTGGTACCTTTGGTAAATGACAGAAATACAGAAGTGGTGAAGGTAAGTATTTAAATATCTCACTCGGCGCATCCCTTCCTCCAGCAGCTCATAAGACATGCACAGAGACCAGAACAGGTTACGCTGCTCTTCTCATGTGGCAATAAAGCCAAGGCTAAATTCCTCAGAATATCCCCTTCAGCAGATCAGCAGGTATGGATTCAGATAGGGATCAGCAGATATGACTGTCATAGTTGGCTCAAGTATATCATAGAATCATAGAATGCTTAAGGTTGGAAGGGACCTCTAGAGATCATCTAGTCCAACCCCCCTGCACACGCAGGGTCATATAGAACAGGCCAAACTACTTCAAAAATTAATGAGCTGTATGAGTTTAGGACTACTCAGATTTATATGCTAATGGATAACCATCAGATGGAGAAAATAGTGTATGAAAACAAACACTGGGGAAATTTAGAGGCCTTATGTCTCTCCTGGCTTACACCAATGTAAATCAGGATTAGTTGCACTGAAGTCACTTGACTTGCTATAATATATGGAGGAAGAGAAAGAGTAATTTATGCTCGCTTTGCAGTACCACACAGATAGAATTAAGTGGTCTTTTTGGAAATGAGAAATGGGTCTTTTCTGAGCCATTGTGCAGGAAATTAAGAATGGCAACCAGATGCTTCATTCAGTGCAGATTTTAGATAGGAGAAGAACAAACCTTGGGATACTTTTACAGTATTTCTCAAGAGCATGTGCTATGTATTTGCCAGTTATAAGTCTATGAAATTTATATACACTGTGGACTATATTAATTTTCAAATAAATGTAAAATATACACAGCAAGAAATCCTGGTAGCTTCCTATAAACATTCTGTTTTAGAGTGTTTTCTACGGTCAGCCAAAAATGCAATAAATCCACAGCACAGCCCCAAGAACTTTGCTGCCTGTCCCTGGCTATGTACTAACTCTTTGTCAAGTTGCAACACTAGTGCAGAGCGAATCTCAAAAGGAAGGCTGCTGTTTGCACCAAGTGAAGTCTTATTCTGTAAATCCATGCCTTCAGCCATGGCAAGGAAAGGAGGGCTCAGAGATGCTCAGCCGCAACACCACCTTCCCATCTCCAACACCAATTTGGAAAAAAAAGCCAGACAGCCAACGATTTTGCAAACAGTAAAGGAAAATAAATACCTAGTGCAGTAAAAAGGAAATATGGATGCAGAGAAAGAAAGATCTTTTATTTAAACTTATTTTGCCAAAGAACCTTTTTTTTTTTTTTTTTTTTTTTCAACACACTAAAAACTGTTTGCTGTTTTCTTTTTTCTTGCTGCTGGGCAGTTTTTCCTACAAGAGAGCTGTAGAGGTTTGAGGGAGGCTGCTCTCACACGAACACTGTTTGACTGACGGACCTCGTCAGCAGACTTGGAGATAATACAAAACAGAGCTAAGTTATTAAGATGCTGGAGCAGTGTTATCTCTGTGCCTTAAATTCCTATTTAATTTTGACATAACACTGGCCTCAAACTTAGTTGTGTTTCATCTGTGTTCTAAGCCATGAAGCCAAAAATACTCTGACCCTTGGGATGCATGTGCAACAGTCAGTTCCAAGTAAATCGCAGGATATATGTGAAGTTAGGAAATTGGTCTCAGAAAGAAGCATTATCCTAGAGCTTTTTTAAAAAAAAGGAAAAAAAAACCTATGTCCTGTTGCGTGACTAGTGTCCATTGTTCGGGTAGACTTGCCATTTTCTATCAGTCACAGCGGGCCCTGCATTTTGCACCCAAAGTGTTTGGTCTGTGTGGCTGCTGCCAGTGAGAAGACAGACCCTTTGAAGCGTGTTGAGGAAAACAGAGATGGTAGAGACCCAGGCTGGTAGCTTTTCCTGGGGCTTCTTGCCCTCTCCTTGCTCACATCGAGTATGTCCAGTCCCTTGCTGGTCTGTTGGTTTAGGTGAGCCACTTCGTTTTCCAGCCTTAGGTAAGGATCTAGCTGTTGTGCACATTTTTCCAAGATCATGATGTGAAGAAAGTGCAGCTATATAAAAATGGCCAAGAGCAGACAGCATGCCGCTAATGAAGAGAGGAGAGAAAAGCAGTTAATTGTGTGCAGGATAAGAAAGATCTCTCTCCTCTCTTCCACACTTCAGGTTTCACATTCTGCACTGCAGATATGTTAATTTTGTTTTTCCTTCCTGATTTTCAACTGAATAAGGTTCCTGAAGTCATCTGACTTTGTTTCTGCACGTATCTGTTTTAAAGTTGTAAACATGTACTCAAAAAAGAAGAAATTTAAGGGAAGGGTGGTGGTTCTTTAATGCATGTTTTAATGGGGAAAAAGAGGAAAAAACAAACAACTTGG
This sequence comes from Nothocercus julius, assembly GCA_013398735.1. Classification (NCBI taxonomy): domain Eukaryota; kingdom Metazoa; phylum Chordata; class Aves; order Tinamiformes; family Tinamidae; genus Nothocercus; species Nothocercus julius. The sequence goes on along the minus strand of VZSV01000050.1, from coordinate 93,425 downwards.
AGATTAGTGGTCTATATTGTTTTATACCCACAGTACATGTAACACTGGGCACTCTTTATATCTCCTTAATATTTTTATTTAATAATTTGTTTAATATTATGTCTCCTCTTTTGGAAACCTGTTGTTCTCCTTATTTCACAGTCCTGCCCAAAGCGGTTGCTGAGACCTCTCCATTTAAGCTTCTGCGTTATCACAGAGCGCAGAAACGTGCTGAGCTGCACTCCCATCGACAGAGCAGATGCCTTGGGCATCCCTTCCACTCTTGCTGCCGCCTTCACGCCTTCTGTTATCACCTGCTGTAGCCCAGCTCGCTCGGGTGCCTTCACCCCTGTGACAAGTTGCACCTTCACCTTCCAGGTGAGTCCCTCTAAGCGTTACCAGCGTGACTGGGCGTTTTGAAGTCACTGTGGGTGTTCTGTAAGTTATTTCTGTTCAGTTTTGAATAGCTCTAGTGTCAAGGCAACCACCAAAGGGCTTGAAGCTATGCTTCTCATCAGCCCTGTCAGCTGGGGGCCAATGCGTCCTTTCTTACCTTTGCGGGGCCCCTCTCTCCTCTTGCCTCCCGGTCCTGCAGGTCCTTCTCTACCATCATCATCATCACCAGCACCAGCCCCGTGCCTTCTCTCTGCAAGCTGGCAGGTGTGATCTGCAAGGAGGAGCCAAGGGCAGAGAGAGGGCAAAGCCCGGCATTAGCGGGCTGCGTTTTATGGTTTCAAATGAGAAATAGGATTGTCCTGAGGGGAGAGAAAATAATCACTCTCCCATAGTGATGCTAGTAGAAGGAGGCAGAGTGGTTTAGAGGGTGGCAGTGTGCACCTGTCTGTGTAAAGGCAGTGCTCCGCTCCCCCTGCGTAACACCCAGAAACACCCCGGCCTTCGCTGCTGCGTTGCAATGGGAGCCTTCCATGGGAGCAGGAGAAACAAAACAAAAAAAGATAAACAGGAAAGAGCTAAAAGCCCCTTTGCTTCTGCTTAGAGAAAGGTGCTGCTTTCTGTAAAGCACCAGCGTCTAATGTGAAGTTTAACCGGTCCCAGAAGGAACCGGTTGTGATGTTAAAGCCTGCAATTAAGATTCTAAGTAATGCATACTTTTCAAATGTAAGTTATTTTTAAAAGCTTTTAAGTTATTTTTAACTGAGAGCTTGTAAGCTATTTTTAAGCAATATTAAGAAGTTGACTTCACATCAGAAAATTCTAAATACCAAGGTAAACCTGATTTATATTATTCTGCTGTTATTGTGGTTTTGTTTGTTCCTTCGTTTTAAGTTTGAAACCAAAAGAAGCAGTCTTAACCCAGAATTTTCTAGTTAGTTATTCTAAAGTGGCTTAAATATTGATTTTTTTTTAAAGTCATTGTTTGGTAAGTATGTGACAAACTATTAATCCATTAGCGAAAATATTGATATTCTCAAAGATGTTCCATAATGTCCTTCAAATATTGATTTAATTTTATTATAGCATGGCCAAATACTATATTCTTTATCCAAGTTAACATTTTTTTCAAGATATATTTAGGAAGGAAATGTGTGTTTATTGATTGTATGAATGAAATGACTTTAATTAAGGAAACAGGCCCACTGCCAAAAATGGCATACATGACCATTAGTGTGGGCTGCTTCCTTACAACAGCCCAACACGACATCATCAAAAGCAGATGCCTAAATTAGTTGCAACATACATCCTGGCCAGGCAGATGCTTCAGATGCTTGGCCATTTGTAGGATGGATTCCCCTTCCTTTGAAAACAAGCTGAAACACAATGGCACTTTAAGGTTTACTACCAACTGTCCTTTAAGAGTTTGCCCTTTGAAATTAAAAAGTACTTGATTTTGAGCTTGATTCTCTTACGGAAATTCCTGTGTCAGCTTTCAGCTTTCAACACTCCCATTTAGGTTAGTGCTTGGAGGAGAGGAGATGAGATACTTAGGAAACTTTAGAAGTTTCATTTTTCTGCCTGAAAAAAAGTGAAATGTGACACGAACATGGTGACAGTGATGACTGCTGAAGAGGAAACATCAGGCTCCGTTGTGTTTTGTTTTATTTCAGAGAAGCGTTCCAATATCCTGATTTGCATTTACAGCTTTTAGCCTCAGAATTAGTCCAGTATGAATTTCAAGTGCTGCTGTTATGTTTTGGCATTACCTCATTCAGTGTAGAGGGAATCCTCAAAGATGGGGGGAGTTGGCAGTCTGGTCACTTCCCATCGGAATGGGATTTGGGGAGGTTGCGTAGCTGGGAAGCTCCCGTGTGGTCCGTGGCCGCCTCTGAATCCGTGCTTGGCAGCTCACGGGGTGCTGAACTTGCTGAATTTTCATCTACTGCATGAGAATAAAAGATATTCGAAGCTTAAGCTCTTGCTTTCCCTCCGCTCCAACCAGAAAGGGTTAAGAAATAGAGTCTCGGAACCCACCCACCACAGCTGTGAGCCTCAAAGAGGCCTGGGGGTGAAACTTAAAAGGGAGAATCCCACTGTCAGGAGATGTTGCAAAATGAGCAGAGCTGCAGTCAAAGCCACAGGACTAGTGTTTGTTTATCAAAGGATCATCTAGGAACAGGAGTTGCCTGGATCTGTCTGGCTTTGCCTGATGCGTTAGTTGAAAGAGAGTCCCAGCAAGTCTTGTGGCCTCTGTGGCCGTGGGCTGCAATCGGGATCCAACTGGGATTCAGTGCTCCGCAGGAGCGAAACTCGGCTGTGCTGCCAGTGGCTTGGGCTGTAGGTGTTACTGCTGCTCTCAGTTTTATGGCCTTGACCTTCTAGGTGAAACATGAAAGTCTGGGATGAACAAGATGAGCATGTCCTTCTTTACCTCCAACATGGGAAAATGCTGCTGCTGTGTTCCTTTCCACCTTGTGCTGTCTGTATTTATAGATACATCCATACCTGCAAAAGAAATTTCAGTTTGAAATCCGTAACTACTGGAAAATGGAAGTATTTCTCCTGGCATTTTGGCAAATCAGAAATAGGATGTACTTCATTCTGACAAGGCAGAGTGTCAAATATAGGACTTAAAAAAAAAAAAAAAAAAAAAAAAAAAGTCGCTCGTCTTTGGTAGAACTTTTTAAGCAACGTGTGGAGACAGTCTTCATCTTCATCTGGAAGGACCAGATTTACAGCTCTGTTTTCTGAACTCTGCACCTTGGGGTTCTTCATGCAACAATGTAAAAATGCACTGCTAAAAAGTTGACCTGTTTTGCACTTCTAAGCACCCTCTCTGTGAAGCCAAGAGCTTTCCATATCCTCTGTACATGCTGGCAGCGAGTACTGGTTCCAGCGGTCCCTACTCAGATAACTTACGCAACTCTATTATCATTGTCTCATTTTTGTAGCCACTCCAAGTAAATGCCAATAAAATCATCCAACCATCATATACAACTATAATATATATGCGTTATAGCTGTAAATATTGTAAGTGAATGGTATCTTATGACAGTGTTTGCTTAAAGTTACAGATATATTCATCCTATTGAAAAATATCCAAATATAGTCAGGACACTTGCAAATCCGGTAGTCAGGCGCCAGTGTTTACTGGTGATTTGTCGTATGTTCACTAGATATTTGCATTAGCCCTGAAAAAAAGACTGTATGAGGTGTCCTCAAATCAAGACATACAACAAGCATATTTGCTTGTTTTGGCTTTGGCTTAAATCATTTGGGAGATTTAAAATCATACTGGGGATTTGAATGCTGTAGTACAGTGAGTCACCAGTAAGGGGAACCCTTTTTGCAGTAAACCTTCAAGCTTTTACTGCTTTGATGGAAAGCATGGTCATAAAGATAATGTGACATTTTGGTTCCAAAAAAATTATGTTTAATCAGAAGGCGAACAGAGATAAGCAGTTTAAAATGAAACCTGAATTACAATTTCAAATCTACTTTTTTTTTAATACTTCTCAACGAGATTGAAGAGGAAATGTGAATGAATCCGAATAATGTAGGCATTAACCCTAACAGCAGTGCTAAAGAAAAGCAGGGAAATTGTTTTGGTAACAGGTTTTTGTACAATATGAATCAAACTGTCACATGATTGTGGCTGTCATCTGGCATTGTTTTAACAAGAACAACAAATGATTGATATGTCATTTAATATTATGGCATCATAAATAAAATTTCATCTGTGACCAAGTCTTCTAGCTCTAAAAATTCACTTCTGAAAGTTGGAAATTACCATTCTAAGTACTATAAAAATAATAATTTTGAGTAAGCTTAAAGGTGAATCGCAATACCGTAAATTCTGTAGGAAAACTCCTGAAGCTATTTTAATTAATCTGTGTTTTTATATAATAGGTTATTTTCCGACAGACTTGGTATGCACATGGATCTCTGATCATATCCAAAATTGGTACGTTCCTAAAGTTTTGTAATAAGTATACCTTTATAGTACCCAGACTGTACCTCGAGTATATACTACTGAAATTAATTTTTTTAAAAAGTATTTGCTTGGCTAAACAATCTAACTATAGATTTCTATTGTTATGTTTAGCCAGATTTTCTTTTTCATTACTCACTATCTAGTAACTAACTTTATGAAACTACTGAATGCACAGATTCGATGTGGCCAATAAAATCTGATAATAAATATCACTGTGAATCAGAGCCAAACTTTCCCCATGGTATTCCCTCCAGACTGCCAATTATTCTCTCTCTAACTTTGAATGCTCCATAAATGCACTATGCTGGTTGATAGTGCATCAATATTAATTAATAATTCATCCTACTGTTGGAATGTTCCTCTACATGTAATCACAGCTGTAGCTCCTTGCAAACCTCCCTTTCTCTAGCGAAAAAGGAAGAGGAACATTGCTTTACTTCTTTGACTGCATATTATTGTTTAGTCTCTTTGTTTTGGATTTTTTTCCCCCAAATATTTGGAATTTTTTCCACTGGATGTTTCTGAAAGGTCGCATGGTTTGTATGACAGTGTAGTTCCATCTTACAGAATTGTGCCGCTGCTCCTAATTTGAGCAAGTCTAACACGCTTCCTGACTTATTTATATGTACAGTACAGAAGTGAAATGCTTAAAGCACCGTGTGTGCTTGCTTAGGAATTTGGAAGCCTCGCTTTGCGACAGGGCCCCTGGCCCCCGCACTAGCTCATGCTCACAGACGGTGCCGTGTGCTGCGAGGAGCCAGCTCTGCGTGTCCTGCGTGGGGAGCCAGGAGCCCCTAGGGAGCCAGTGTCTCAGCAGCACTATCCTGCCAAAAGGGGAAACGTTCACAGAGCATTTACAGCCCAAATCCACATGGGCTGTTCTGAAGCAATCTATTTTTTTTTATTATAATCAGGAATAATGAATTCTCTACAAAAGCCCCAAATTCTTTAAGTATCTCTCTGTTCCAGTAATGAAAGGGCTGCATTCCCTAAGTATTCCAAATATGTTACCTGCCTTTACGTGCTGACCATTAATCACTAATCATTCCCTAAAAACATTTTTTTTCTAACTTATGTAAAAAATTGTTTCCCTAAAATTTATATTCAGGCCAATACCTGTTTTGAAATTATGAAATCTTGACGCAAGTGAGAATCCAGACTTCCGAAAAAGCTTACAAGGTAATTTACATGAGAGTGGAGGGGTAAAGAAAATGCGCGCTCCAGCTGCATTTGGATGTACCTTATAGTGCCTGTCACTTGACTAATCTTGTCTTCGTAGTCCCCCTTCTGTGGGCAGGAGCTGAGGATTCGCAATTCATTCTTGCTGCAATTCATTCCTGTTGCTATTCATACAGCTCAAAGCTTATATAATCATTCTGCTGACTGTCATAGCCTGTGGTGTTGCTGAAATGTCCCCCAGAACAAACTACCTTTGGCTAAATGGTATGAATCTGCAGATTTTTGGTGACAAGTTTGCATTAATTTTGTTTGGCGACTTCTCTGTTTCCTGAGTGAGAAACCAGTATGCAACTCGCCAGACACACCAATAAAATACTCAGCATCATGCAAACCTTTCTTAAGGTATGTTTCCCAATTCTAAATTATTTAAATGTGAGAGATGAAAGTGTTTAGTCTAAGTAGTCTTAAAAAAGCATACATGAGTACCTATATATTTAACTTACATTAATACTTTATATTCAAGGACAGCCTCTTCAAAGCACACGAATGGTCATTCTGACACGCAGGATATCTAATATAACCCCTAAATAACCCCATGCTGCAGTACAGGCTTGTGAATGACTGGATAGAAAGGAGCTTTGCAGAGAAAGACCTGAATGTCCCAGTAGACAAGAAGTTGAAAAGGAGTCAGCACTGTGATTTTGTGGCAAATAAGGCCAACAACATATGGGGCTATAACAGCAAAAACGCAGCCTGCAGATCAAGACAGCCACTATTCCCACCGCATCTCGAGTATTGTGTCCAATATGGGGCTCTCTGGAGCAAGAAGGATGTTGACATCCTGGAGCTAGGGCAGCATGGACCACCAAGATGGCCTCTGGAATATTTGGTTTATGAGGAGAGGCTGAGGGAACTGGGTTTATTCAGCCTTAAAAAAGGAAGGTGAAAGGGAGACCGACCTTGCTGCTGTCTGTAACTATCTGCTCAGAGGCTGTAGCAAAGACAAAACCAGGTGGTGCTTGGAGGAAGACAGTGATGTAGCAAGAGGCAACAGACACAAGTTGCTACATGGGGAATTTTGATTAGATATGAGAAAAAAAAATTCACCATGAGAATGGTTAAACACTGGAACAGGGGTCCTGGGGAGACAGGCCCTTCATCCTTGGAGACAGTCTAAACTTGGCTATACAAGGCCCTGGACTTGCCCTGGTAAGGAGACTGGACTAGATGACTTTCAGAGGTCCCTAAATTATTCTATGATTCCATGATATTACGACAAATTCCTTACCAAGTATTGACAACATCAGTCAATATTACTCTGTTAGAGCCATTACAAGGTGTTTTGTCAAAGATCTATCTGTCTACATACTGCAGATTAATGATGTTTTTATTGTCAGACTATGTTTTATAGAGAAAGTAGCTGTTTCTAAAACGAAATGTATTCATAAAAATGAAGACAGAAGAAAATACAGACCAAAACCAGCCCTAGTGTAACCACATTAATGATCTCACTGATGTATTTCATCTAGAATGATTTTTGGTTGAAGCAGAAAGGACCTCTCCTCACTGAGAGCAGTCCCATTCAAATTGAAGACATAATTATAATTCAGGAGTTGACCTTAAAATATCTATTTGATGAAGTCTGGGTGTTGTAGATTGACATGATGTTGTGTGTTTGCTTTGCATGCTGTCAGACATCCATTCCTTTATGCCTTTGGACCGTATCCATGTAAAGATGTTGCAGTGTTGACACGTGGTAGCATTTGCACATTGCTGAAGACCCTATTTACTAATATTTGTTTATTTACAAACAGCACAGTACTACATTTCTGTCCGCAAAAAGTGACTTACTTACCCAGGACTGTAGGTTCCAACCAGGAAGATGAAACAAATCTGTTATGAATGTAAGTTAACAGTCAGGTCCTCTTTGACTCTCACAGTAATGTGCTGCTGCTGGGGTGAATCAGGAATCAATTTCCCTATGATAGCGCTGAAGAAAACTGTTATCTCTTGCTTTGAACTGGAGATGGATGACTGTACGTATCAGACTGCTGAGTAGGAAATTCTCCCTATTATTTACTATGCCCTAATAATGGGACATAATAGGATTTGGTAAATAGAAAAGCCCCCTTTTCCCTGTGGCTGTGTCAGAAAATGCACTGATAGCCCAGTAGAATATGCGTTGAAGAAGGGGTTTTTTTTCCTTTTTTGTTTTCCCTTTTTTTTTTCTTTTCTCTTAATGTAAAATTTGTAACCTGTGTAGGCAATAAAATCAGAAGGTCACCAGGGTTCCAGATAAATGTAACATTTATGTAATGTGGCTGATCTGGAATAATATATGGAAAAACCCATAGCAGTGATCCCTGTGACCAGAGTAAACAGGCCCTGCTAGAAGACTTCTAGAACACAGGAGGTTAATAGCGTCCACAGTCTCAGGTAATAGGAAATTATAAAGTGATTCCTCGTTTGTTTTCTTTGTCTTACTGGATCAATAATTTACAAAAGTTACTTGGTACTTTTACAGCTTTTTAGTGAGCTGTTACCCAGTCAAGAAAGTCATGGCTCTAATTTTTTTCTCTGGTGCCAGATGGTAATTAGAAGACTGCAGAGATGTGTTATATGTTGTTCCTTTCATCTTCCAGATATCCCAGCGTCTTTTATGAAGTAATGAGTTACGCAGCACATTCACGGACAGAGAAATCACCCATGTGCACCTCCCCAGGCCTGGAGAGCAGGTTGTATTTTGTGGAGCTGAAATGTTGATCAGACCTAGAAATAGTCCCAAGTTTTAATCCCTCTTCAGCAGTTGTGTCCCACTTCTCTGGGTCGGTTAGCAGCGCTGCAAAATTGATCTGGCTCCAGAGCTCGGAAACACCAGCAAGGGAGGGGGATGCTAGTCAATATGGTTTGTGCTGCGGCGCTGACAGGGACACGAAATGGAGAGGTGTGACAGGAGAGAGGGGGAGAACGCAGAAGGTGTAGGAGAAGAGCTAACATATCGAGAACGAAAGGATGAAGAAAAATAAGGCAGCAAAGGAAAGGCTACCTGGAAAGGGAAGGTGCTGTTGAGATAAATAGAAAAGCAATAGTGGGAAGAAATCAGCATATGAATAAAAAGTCCTTTGCTAGTTGTGTAGGAGATGGAGGGTGAAATTCAGCAGGAAATGGTCTCCGTGGCTTTGTGGCAAGCATAGCAGGAATACTTAATGGCAATTCCTTGTGAAATAGGACAGGAAAACTGACCTGCTCAAGACAAGCAGGAAAAATTAGGAGGTGCAGCAATTTCACGCAGAGTTCCAGGTTTCCAAATAGATCTGTCAGCGAGAGCTATATTATACCTGACATCACCAGTATCAAACCTGGGAGTTCCAAAATCACAACTCGATACTTCCTAGATAATGAAATTTTCTTTAAAATTATAAATTTTAGGTTCTTTTCCTGTATTTTGATGCCTTATGTACTTGAATTCTCTTTCACAGGGCTAAAAAGTAATCTGTGATCTTCAAGCAATCACAGGAGTTCAGGAGCTGAGGCTTTATAAATTTGCCGCCACTGGTAACAAAATCCTACGAGTTGGTAACATTGCAATATACTTCACTGGACCATGACTAACGATGACCATACTTGATAAGGTGAGAATTCCTATGAGCCAAGGGTATTTTATCATCTACATAGCTGATGGCGCTCTGAAGCAGGCTTGTTTCATGCTTAATCTGACACTGGATCTTGCTACAAGGGTAACTGACAGTAGCAGAGGACTTGCCAGCTCCTCTCCCTGAGAAAAAGTGGCAGTGAGCCAAGATTGAGAAGGAATGGCACAGAAATATGACAGTGAGTGAGGTGAAGGGATACAGTCACAGGAATACATCTTGTCCTGGATGGATAATAGTGTTAGTAATGCTAGTAATAGGGATGCTGCTTTCATAATCCATCTTTAAAGCGTGGTTAAGGGGGTGGCACCTAAGGCAGTGTTTTGACGCCAACGTGGTGGCATCGCCAAGACATTCTTCTACAGTTCTGTTTTGAATTTATGCAACTTCTCAGTAACAGAGTGACTGTGCAGCTATCCCTCTCCTCGAGATTTCCTAGAACGTCAGGCTGAGCAGGTAAAATAACAAACAAAGCATAAAACTGAGGATTTTTTTAATCATAGTCATCAACCTTTACTCACTAGTCAAATTTCAATGGAATGTCTTTTTATTGGCAGATATGCATAGTAATTGTTGCAACTGCCAGTATTGATGTATACTCAAGAGACTGTACCAAAAATAATTCTTAAACATTTTGAGGAGCTTTCTACTGTCTGTGCAATATATCTTTTTTAATACTTCATGACCATTCAGTTGATAAAGCTCCTTTCTGTAGAAGATTGAGGCTGACTTGAGGCACCTGCAAGTATGATCATGGTGAGAATGAAGGACCTCTACAAGCATTTCTGCAGCAAAAGAGCAGAGCACTTTTCTAAAAGAGACAATGAGCAAAATGGACATTTAAAAATAAAACTCTCTTCAAACTAAGCGTTCCCCTATGCATGCACTCCCTCACGGAGGAGAATGCAGTGAAGAGGGTGGATGTTGGTGTTGTCAGTTAATGTGCTACTCAGTGGAGTTTAGATTTTGTGGAGATGAAGGCAGCTTAAGAGCTTTTATAGACTATGAAAGAATAATTCTGTCACTGTCATAACTTGCAACACCTGCTCGCGCAGGAGCTCTGACATGAGGAAGAAATCTTCAGCAAGGTCGTAAAAAAAAAATGTTTCATGTTAGGGATGCTCAGATATCATGAAAAAAGTCATGATAAAATCATGTTTTAAAAAATTACAATAAAAAACTATTATCACAAAAAAATAGATAGAAAATAAGCCCATTAGTCTTCCCCAAATGTAAGGAAGATTTGACAGAAACAACCTGGCTGACATAAAACACCCTATTAAAACAAGCCACCTTTTAATTAGCTAATGGAAGCCAACTGACAATGTGTTTGTTGGCCCATCCTTGATTTGCTGGTATTTATGGGCTAGAGCCTGCGAGCTGATTGCTACTGAGCGACCGCAGGCCTTGGCACTGGCACGTGCTGTGGGAGAAAAGACCTGCTGCTCCCGTCGGATGTAGCGGGCAGGGGGACACCTCCGTGCTGCCGGGACGGAGTCCTTCTCCCACGCTTCTGGGAGAGATCCTGTCTGGAAGTGGCTAACCATCATTTGCTCCTGCACACCTTGCATGGCTCAGGGTCATGCGCTGTCTTGGTTCTAGCCCTAGTCCTATAGGAGTTTGAATATCCTCATTTCCAGTACAAAACTCTTACATCGGTTTCAAATTACACAGGAAGATGACTATTTCACTAAATGCTTCGGGGAGATTTATAGGGAGCCCTAAATGCACTTTGTGACTGATACTGGACACTAATTCCTCTAGCTTTTGTATTTAGAAAAGCTTACGCTGTTACTACTTTTCTGGTCAAAGGTTACGCTTCCTGCCCTCCATCACGGCAGCAGGCATGTGAGTGTTCTCAGATATTAGTCAGGTCACCTTCCTGCAAGAACCATGTAGTGAGAACCTGCCTGCAACAGTTAGCAACGTTACAGCTGTTTTAAGATGATATATCTAAGTTTTCCTAATGCTTGAGGCTAACTATACACTTCCATAATTTGAGGAATTGCAGGAGTTCTTCTAATGTGCATCTGCTGATCTGCTCGTGCATACAGCTGTCACCATCAGCCTTCAGACGTGTAGCCTATATCACACATTTTGGAGAACTGTCTAACAATAACCATCATTAATAAAACCCACAGAGTAACTTGTTTCACGCGGCAGAGTTTGTACAGTGCAGCACTAAATACTTTAAGACCTGCAAGACCATAAGTCTGCTGAGGCAGGCGGTTTGCTAATATTTATATACTCTAACATTTGATAATTTGTCATGTTATTTAAACTTAGTGCTTCGTGTCTAACAGGATTTTTTTAAAGAACACATAATTATTTGTCTTTTCTAATTGCTGTAGGCCTTTGCTTATTAAACACACAAATCTCTAAGAGTTCAATGTGATAGAAACTCAATATATTTGAAAGGCTGAAGAGAAGATCCTCTGCAGCTGAATTACAGTTCTTAGACATTCACATCCTCTTAGTTCATGTGTCTAGGGTGATTTGAAATACGCTTTAGTCTAAAGGCAGCTTGTGTTATCTTAGTAACAGTCGCACTCACCTCTATCTGAACTTGGACCTTCTCAGAAAAACATAGCAGATCTCTGGGCTATCTTCTCTAAGGCAAAATATTCAGTTCCTTCTCCGAGCTGCTGTAGCACCTTGTGCTGAGTTGTGAGGGATATATCCTACTCCTCTCCATGCACTTCTTTCCTGAGATGATTAAGTTCCTTGCAGTAAATAATAAGACATGGGGAAATCTGCCTTTATGCAGAGGCAGCTGTAGTTCACCCTTGCAATGGACTTTCATTGAGGTACTTAAACAAACCTTGCAGGGCCCATCCACTCCACTAGCCACCTCACATTCTTCATCCTAATTTTCATCTTTGTTTCTTCAGATAAACCCTCCAATCTTGCATCGTTCCCTTGGGGCAAACTTTGAAGGTCAACTAATTTAGCAGAGTGAAGTTTAATTTGCTGAGGGAGAGGATTATTAATTTGTTCTGGTTCTTTCTGTTGATTTTCCAGGTTTACTATGTACAAGTTACAGATGCATATGCAAAGGTCCAGATAATATTGGGTTTTTTTATGTGCTCAAGTTTTAATCTTGTTCATTCCTCCAGCACTAACAGACTTTTTTTTTTCTTAGTTGTTGGCTCTTCAAAGCTGAAACACACTCTTTGCAGATAAATACTTAAGGCTTTATATGGTGTTGTCCCTGTCCCAGTAGTCTTTATTTCAAAAAAGGCAGAATATTACGAATTCTTGCTTGATTATCCTGCAATGGCTGCATTTTGTCCCCTAAGAAAGGGATAGGGATCTCTGTGCAGAAGAAAAGGAAGGGCAACATGCAAGGTAGCAAAACTGATATGACCATAAGCCCTAATTTTAAGAGCAGCAGCTTCAGTAACGCAGTTCATCAGTTCATTATGCATCTGCCTTAGCTGCTCTGAAGGAAATCAGATGTGCTCTCAAATCTTCCTAGTGCTAATGCTGCTAGCTTAATACACCTATTAATGCCTGCTCAGTAACATATACATCCTCCAAACATAAGGCATTTTGTATACACCTTTGAAACGATTTTTCATTATTTCGTGCATTCATTCTTTCATTTCACTCATTATGTTCTTGCTCAGCTTTTACCAAACCAGAGGCAACTGGCATAGACCTGGACAACCTCTCAGTCTGAGGGTTTCAGTCAGAGGAAACATGGTTTTGTATACTCGTCCTTAAGGTACTGTTTTCTTTTTGTTGTTGTTATTGTTTCATTTTGGGTTTTATTATGATTGTCACTGAAGATCATAATATATTAACTACAGGAGTGCTGGTGTTGCACTCTCGCTAATGCTACCTCTGCCACAGCTACAGCTATAGCGTTGGACTAAATAATACCTATGGGGAAAAAAAATGATATTGGTATTGACAACTTTTAAAACCATAGTGACAGCATTAAAGATTCAGTATTAGATGCTCCTTAAGCACATCTTAAAAAAAATAAAATAAAATATCACTATAAATGTTTTTTGACCAAAGTTATTGAAATATACTGTATCAATTGAAGGAAATATATGATGAGCATTGATAAATAATCTGTAAATAATAACAGCTGAAAGGAAAACCAGTTGGTTTTCAGTGAGAGGTAGGACTTAAAATTTAAGTTCACATGCAAACTTGTGTGCATTTGACACCAAAGAATTCAAAAATGAAAACCTGGTGTAAGAAGAAGAACATGATATAGCTGGTCCTGATTCCAGTCCAGAAATTCCATAGGAAGAAGAGAACAAATGTTCTGCTGCAAGAGGAATATTTAGGGCTTACCACAAATACCAGATGACATCAGTGTTTTCAGTGCTGTGTTGACAGAAATGCCAGTTGCTCTGAGTTGTATTTGCACGCCTCAAGCTCATCATGGTGTATCAATACACAGATGTTTTGCACACACAAAAAAACATTTTCTTTAAAGTGACCTTTTCGGAATCACAGCCATGCAATAAAATAGAAATGATTTTGAAATGAAAAGTGAATATGGCTAAGATTTTTTGACTCAATACTCTACTTGGGTGTTTGAGTCATAGTAATTCTGCCTTAAGTTTGACACAACAAAAGCAGGTCAAGAAATTTGATGGGCTCAGTAGTGTGGTTGTAATTTTAAATGTGACATTGTAACATAGCTATCTGTGACGTGTTATTCACTATCTGAAGACCTTTTTCTGCCAGTCATGCTGCTTGCGTGGCAATTGCAAACAACCTCACTTTCTGGCGATTTAGGAGACTTTGATCTCTGAATGTTTCTGAAGTTGTCCACATCGGCTTGTAAGCAAACATTAAGATGAAATTCATTTGCTTCGTTTTCTTTTCCTTGATTTCTCCACCAGTCTATACAAACTTTTGCACTGTCCTTACCACACTATCTGAGAACTACCAAAATGTGCGTCAAACAGCATGACTAACATTTCACATGTGGTTCGTTCCTCTCCTTGGGGAGAACACTGCATGTACAATGGAACATTTTGCTTTGGCAGAGTTTAATTGTTGCTTTTCTTTTTAAGCCAAGGCCCTGTGTTTATTTGAAAGAAGCAAATTGAAGAAGTATGTCTTGTACATAGAACAGAAGTTGGTGATGTTTGTGCTGTTCGTTCCAGGAGCTCCTTCTTGGCTGAAGGGACATAGTTCAGCTTTTCCTTTATCTGGCCAGGTACCCCAGTCTTCAAACCTAAACACTGTCCATTCAATACCTTGAAGACACAGCCTATCACCTGAAATGTCCCTAGATATCCCATAGGAGTCAGAGGAGGCAGAAGAGGATTTGTGTGATGTCTTCATCCTTGGTCTTCTTTTTGTTCTCAACATCATTTCTACTTGATATGTTTGACTTCTGTTCCATATTCTGCAACCACATTGTGAGCTTCTTCTGAAGCAATATATTGATTTTAAAATTGCTCTCTTGACTTCACCATTGTCCGTTTTTATTTAATTGATTTTCCTTCTACCTAAGTTTCTGGAGGCACTGTGAAGTAGAAGGGGGATAAAAGGAAAATAACATCCAGCAGCTGCCTTTCTTGCTTCTCAGAGATCCTATAGCATTTCTCAAGGATAAGCTCACTTCCTAATCATATTCAGCTTTGATTAATATCTTCATCCACAGTACCACTGAACTGGATCCATGGAATTGGTATTCTCCTGGGTCATGTCTTTCTGAAACAATCTTTTGAATCTTTATCGCCATGTGTTGTTAAAATATTTTGTCATTGCAGGCAGGTTGGCTAACACGCACATGTTTGTGTGTACAGCACTAAACTGAGCCAGATAGCCAATAGTTGTTAGTAAAAGCACTTTGTTGCTAAATAAATTGAATATAGTATTAAGCAGGATTGATTATGTGTATTTTGCAGAATTTGCTTTTATTTCCTGTTTTAAGCTACTAATATCCTCAAGTCTGTATAACGCTGTTACTGCTAGATGCAGTGCTCGAGTTTGTCTCAAATTGCCCAAATTAGCTTTTTTTACTTAGTATTAAGTTTAGGCAAAGACCAACCACTCAGAGTATGAACAATGTCAGGTTGCTAATATACATATCTGCAAGTTATTTTCCATTAACTCCTTCTATTCATTTCCTGTCAAGTACAAAAAAGTCTGTCCCTCCTTAGATTTCTGCTGCATTAAAGGAAGGTAGCATGCCATTATTCTGTATTTACTCGTTGTACCTAGTTTGCTTACAAACACAGCACATGCAAAAGCAGTGATTAGAGAATATGGCCAGGGAAAGACATGTTACCAGTTAATGTAATGAAGCAACATAATTCATTCTTTGCTGTCCACATTATGTGGAGGGAAGCAAATGTACATTAATCATGCAGGAGGGAGGAAATTGAGATGTATGGAAGGGAAGAGTGATATGATACATGAACCCATCCCCCAGACTGGCAACAGGTCCATCACTGAATAATGCATATTTTGACAGACATGTCATTTGACAGACAGGGCTGACCAGAAGGGTTGTAAGGAAGCAGCCACTTATTAGCAAGAGAAGGGAGGGAACAAAACATTATTATATCTAATGCAAAGTAACACTGACCCAGCCAGCGCCTGCCAGTGCCGAGGTGCTGCCTAACTGACAGATTTTGGAGAGCAGCCGTCCGTGGGGAAGCATCACTGCGTGTGGATGTTTCTGGTGCGCAGCGGGTCCTGCAGCAGTGGCTACCAAGACTAATGTGCTCGGTTTTTCCCATGCTATGCCTGGCCACACAGCTCACATGGCGGGACAAACCCATTTGCAACACCCTGCGCCAAGTGGAGCGGCACGTGCACATTTCTCCCCAAAACTCCCGGCCCGGGGTGCGGGACCAGCTGAGTGCTAGCTGTGTCAGGCAAGGCAAAAACACCGAGACTGTGCTTGGTGGGTCCCCTCAGAACCGACTCCTGGTGTCCTTCTTGTGCCACCCTTCCTCTGAGGTACAGAGGGGCAGTATCCGGGGCTGCCACTCCGCTCTTGGGGATGTGGGAGTGAAAATCCCGACCTCTCCAGCCAGAGATTTCACTGATTTGGGAGCTCTGTTGTTCTGCACCGGCCATGGTCATGTTGCTGAGGAGGCTCCTGAGATGCTTCTGCTCCATTAAGCTTCAATTCACAAAAATGTCCCCCATGACGTTTGTACATTTTCAGGTATATACGTGCCCTTCTGCATGCTTTCAGTTTGAATTGAACGAGGTCATTAAAATGACTGTGATTAAATATGAAAGAAAATCACAGCCGAGGCAACTCAGGCTGATAAGTTAGCCTGACTGATATAACTTATTTAGCTGCTTCCTATTTTTCCTTTAGTTCTCACTTAAGGACAGTTAAAATAGTTTTTATTTTTTACAATTCTTATAAAATATGACTACAGTTTATTTCATTTCTAGCTTATTTCCTTTTCTCCTATCAGCTCTGTTTTTATACCTGTCTTGATTATAGATTTAGCTTGTGGGAATTTGTTTTGCTTTTCTACCTCCCCAAATCTTGAGGTGCTACAGGTGGATCCTACCAAGGTAAAAGGTATTTATCCTGCCTAGATAGCTTTATATGCAGGCAAATAACATGTAATAAATTCATGTGGAGAAAAATGATGCTTATGAAATGGTAGACTTAATCATCAGATAAGGCTAAATTGTGGTGCTGCAGATAACAAATTTTTGCCTCTACTTTATTGTCACATATTCTGGAGCTGCTTTGAAGTTTTAGCTGAGAACTCTGGTTAAGTTTAATGACACATGGAACTGGGCCCTGTAGCTTTGCTTGATTTTGATCGCTCTGCTCTCCTTTCTGTCTTCCCACTCCCTCCATAGGTTCCCTTACACCAGGACAAAATCTGCAGGTCTATCTTGTTTTGTTATGGAGTAATTCTTTTTCAAGAGCCCCTGGATGATATTTCCAGTCACATTTTTGCCACCTCATTTTGTCTCCAGCTGCCAGAAGATATTTGAAATGCATCATGCTCACTACTCAAACTGATAACATGTGAGAGGTCCAGAAGAAATTGTTTATAAAATTTCTGACACTGTATGTCTTGTAAAGCTGCTCTGTGTCATGTTCCATAGTTTTATGTCCTAATCTGACATTATGAGATTACATAATGCATTCGATCTTTAAACAAGTACTCCTTTGAAATGTTTGGCAGACTTACGGCACTTCAGGTATTATTTCTTATTATGGACAGATAGGTCAAATCTGCAAACAATTTACTGGCCATGCATTGCTACCCTTGTCAAATCAATCCTCCTAGCAAATGTGCGATGGGCAGGAGGAACGTTTAGAAGCCTAATCCTTCACGGTGCTAAACTCACCAGTCCTCTTTCCTTCGGGCGCATGTGAAGGCTCCCAGCACCTCGCCGGACTAGGGCGCCAATTAGCCTGCTTTTATAGTAATGCTGAATGCATGGGCCTCCTGTGTGTGTGTTAGGGTTAAAGCTACGCTTTGGATTTACCTCGCTGAAACCTGAGAAGAAGCTGTGCAACTGTGGGCTAAAATGGCTCCATATGGTTCTTGGCTCCAGTGTACACTCAGGACTTCTTTTATTCTTTCTCTCAGCTGAGAATTCTGCTCTCAGTTCTGCTGCGCTTAAGAAAAATGTGGTGTTCTCATTAACACTTTAACCCTGTTCCCAAATAAATTACCTCACGCCACCATTGAGCTTAGCAGCAGCAGGCAAATTGAAAGGCTTTGAGGTGTCAAAAGGGGACCAAACTTGACCCCAGAAGCCTAGGAAAGAAGTGTTTCCTTGTTTAAAGACGTGGAGGAAAGGGCAGTGCCTGAAACACGCGCAGCCCTTACGGAGGCAGTGCTTGCATGATTAATTCCTCTAATAGGCTGCCTGGAGAAGGCTCGGCAGACCTGCGTGCTCCCTTTGCTGCGGCAGCGTCTTTGCGTGTGTAGCTGGCTGAGGAGCTCGCAGGCAGGGCAGCACGCTGGTTTCTCACTTCATCTGGCTTGTCGGGTAGCTTGAGGAGACTTGCAGGTCCTTTCTGATCAACCCAAACAGACTGAGGTTGCTCCAAGAGCCAGATGCTGGACCTGGAGCATTTCCTAGGCATGTCTTCTGTTTTCTAAGGTATCTTAGAGCAAATTTCCTTTCAGCGAACTGTAATGACTGCTCTATCCCTGCTTTTCAACAAAGCAACTGCATTTATACCTCCTCCCTGAAGCTGCATCACAAGCAAGCTTTTTATTTCTGATGGGAGAATGGGCAAACAACTCCCTGCTGAAGTGACTGAAGGAGTAAGGTGATCAAAATGCCACTCCGGAGCTGGGCTGTGGTCTGCAGTCAGCTTTGGCAGGGATAAGATCTCTGGATATGCTGACTGTAGAGGGTGAAACTGCAGAGTCCTGCTGGGAAGAGCCTGGAGCCATGACGCAGAAGGAAAGACATCTAAATTGGCACAGGGAAGCTGAAGTCGTGTCCTAATGCTGACAGATTAAATTTGTATTTTTTTTTCCAGAAGCCATTAAAATAAATGCTGTAAATAGACAATTATAAAGATTTCTTCACTGTAACTTGGTGGCCCTTCTTGCTAGGAAGATGTTTTGTGCCCATGGAAGAGCCAAATCAATATGTACTTATTCTAGTAGATAAATTAATTCTATAATAACATATTACTGGTGAAGTAACACTTAGTTGTAGTAGCACATTGATGCTGAATAGTGATTTCAAAACTTGTTTTACCATTTAGTAAGAATGTTTTTGCACTAGCTGAATAACGTAGCACATTCGTCAGATTATATTTCAGTATCTAGTTCCTCCCCATTTATTACTTTCTTTTGAAATTTTGTTTATTGTATTTTCTTATTGCCATTCCAGTTTATTACAACAGTATGAACTCCTCATATATTGATGGGGCTTATGTACAAATAAGCAGCACATCCAGATACTATTCTGAAGCTTAATTGAATAACTTTTGTTCTTGAATAGTACCTCTTATTTATTGAATAATTCTGGGTTCTTTTTGGAGTTCACAAGAAGAGACATTTCAAAAAAGGAATGTAGTACTATTGTAGTATTTTGGTAGTGTTTCTAATACACAGATTATATATAATCTTATTTCTGTTTTCTCATATAGAAGGTGCTACATTTGCTGCTGTGACTCCATGATTTGAATTGCTTATTGCTCTGTGAACCATTAATGAGGTCAGCATTTGCTGTTGAGAAAAAAAAAAAAAAAAAAAAGATGTTGGGAAACTAAACAGATGTTGGGAAACTTTTCCATGCTGAAACTTTGTCAGGATACCTTTTCTGCCACTCAGGACTGTCTGTTCCAATTTTTTGAAAAATCCGCCATGCTCAACAAGTGTAAGTACAATAAAGAAAGCTTCCAAAATGACTCATTAAAGAAAGTTTGCATAAACTTAGAGATTGAGCAAGCTTAGGAATACAGTCTCTGCAGATGCCACTAGCTCTTTCCAGCCTGTGCCTGGCTGAAGCGTCACCTCCACTGAGAAAATGAGCTTCTCCTGCACAGTGGCCACATACAGACATACTGCTTAGGGTTAAATCATCTGTAAATAGCATTCAAGATTATATCCTCAGCCGGCAAAGCACTGTGGTATGTGCACAATTTCAAGGGTGTAATTAAATAACATGGAAGTTAAATAGAATAAAGAAAAGTGTACTTCAAGTGTTTTGACAAATATGAAAGATATATGGTGCAAAACCTTAAATATAAACAAAGCAATTTCTTTAAAATTATATATAGAGGTACCATTACTGCAATTGTAATGATCTGTAACAGCAAGACGGTACCCTATGGACTTGAGAAAAATTTTTGAGGTTCAGAATCTCTGCACATGTTATACGACCAGATCAGATTATCATAACATTTTTTAGCCTTAGAAGTTGCTGAGTCCTAGTCTTACGATGGCTCGAAGTGAGAAACAATTTAGTGAGTAAATGCTTTTCTACTCACAAATAACCAGAAATAACCTCTTTTGATACGTATTCAGTGAAGCTGAGCCATGTGTTTAAACTTTATCTTTCCTTTTTCTTTGTATGATCTACTGGTTTAAACGTTTAAATGACTGTTAGGAGTTTAATATAGGTTATCTTGATCACACAGAAATATGATATGATTAAGTACCTCAGTGTACTTGTCTGTATCAGCTCTAATATATCCACTTACAAAGGCTATTATATTAACTTTAAAAGGGCAGTTTCATCTCCTGGAAAACAAGACATCAATACGGAGGTTTCTTTTGTTGGAGAAGTAGCTATGGTTCTTCTTGGGAAAAGGCTGGAAGTTCATGGATGCCCTGGGGAGAATTTCTGAGGAGCCACATAACGAAGAAGCTTCTCTTCCAAACCCCAGGTAGCTGAAGCACAGAAGGACCCACACAGACCCATGGCTGCATAGACACCGTCCCCGCCTCTAGTCCAGCGTCCTGCCCGAGCTGGGCCATGGCCATCTCTCGTTCAGGCCACCTTGAAAGCCCTCAAGAACAGGTAACCTGCCCCAGTGCTGCACTGCCTACAGAGGAAAAGAGTTTTCCTGAGGTCCAGGCTGAATATCCCAAACCGCCCTTTTTAAGTTGTCCACTGCTACCAAGAACAGTTCGACTCCACCATCCTTGTAAACCCCTTCGCGTAGTTGCAGATCTCTGTCTGATGAAGCACCCCAGCTCCCTCAGCCTCTCCTTAAAGGTGCTGTGCTCCAGTCTCCTGCCTGTCCGGTAGCCCTCCGCCAGACCTTCTGCCGTTTCGCTGCATCTTTTGAGCCTGGAGGCCCCAAACAGCACAATATTCCAGATGCCACCTCACCTCTGCCAGGTAGAGGGGGGATAAAAACCTCCCCCACAGCAGCAAACCCTGACACTCCAAGCGAGGCGGGACTGAGGACACCTGAGAAGGTTCCGCTGAAGAACCCCCAAGGCTTGTCCTGGCTAGAGGTTATACGAGCTCTGTGGTGTTGTTTCTAGTTTGGAGTTAAGTCACTTTAGCTAGAAATCAGTTGTGATCCTGAAAACCGTAGATATGTAATACATGCTGGAAGCAGGTTGTTGCTTGCAAGTTCATTCCAGCCTGTAAGCTTGCTACAACTTGTGAATTTAATTTAGCTCTGGAACTTGCTCCAGTTTTGAAAGGTTACCAAAATCCTGAGAGAAGCCAGGTTTCCCATGTGCACCAAAAATATCATGACAATGTTTTGTTAAGAATTAAGCCAAAAAAAAAAAAAAAAAGTGTCCCCCAACACCAAGGCCTCAAACTGCTTTTTTCACCTGTCAAGCAAATGATGGGCCACCTGGCTGTTGCTATTTGATATCAATTAATCCCCACCCCTTTCCTACCAGCAGCTCCAGCTTGGCTACAAGGGTTTAATTAGCAAAGTTTTTCCAGCCCCAGGAAGAGGGAGGCACAAAGATGTCCAGGAGCCAAAGATGCTTGCTGCTGAGTTTTATATTGCAGCCTGTCTTGCTTTGTTTCTCCTGCCCACATTGTCAGTAAAACAATAAAACTCTTTTAAAAGTTAGAGCAGCATTTGTGTGACTAACAGTCTGCTCCTGCAAAGCATTTGCACTTCAGCTTATTGAACTATTCGTTATGTATTAGACAGTCAGCCTTGTAAAGCTGATCCAGGACAGGCCCTGTATCAAGGTGGCTCCTGCCTGGTCTGTATCCGGCAGCTTGGGCTGGAGGTACCTTCGTTTCTGAATCACAAGCCAAGTCCCCCACTCTGGCCACAGAAGCAGCCAAAGTAGCAAGACGGCTGGATTGCCCGGGCGTTGAAATCAAGGAGATGACCCTGAGACTGAACCACCAGCCTCCTCCTGTTGCCCCTGGAGTTGGTGGCCGAGGGAGCCGCAAGAGTCCTGTCTCCGGGTGTCAGTCTCAGGTAAGACTGTTTCATCTTTCCTAAAGCTTTCTGGTTTTAGGACTTGAAATAGCCTGGAAGCCCTTAGCTTGGTGTTGACCACGGCAAAAAGGGGACAGTGAGCAGAACTCACCTGACTTCCAGATATTGCTTAGCTGTCCATGCAAGAAATGCAGGCCTTTCATGCAGAGAGAGGGATACACAGAATTCACAAATATACGAGCTAGAATCTGCAATGTGGCCGTGTGCTGGGGAGAGTACAGCTTTGGCTTCTACATTCAAGTAGAGAGCACAGCCAAAGCTTTCGAAAGCAGCCTACCAGCGAGAGCACAATGAGAGCTCTTTTCCTGACCATTAATTCAGACATCATGCAATCAGTCAAATGAGCCTGTCCTCCTTTGCAGCTCTTGTGGAGATTGCTGTCCTCTTGGCTCCAATGAAAGGGTCCTGACTCAGTAGCCTGTGTCTGCCTTTAATTAAAACCAGTGATAACCCATGGCCAGGCTCATTTTGCCCATGGCCATCCATCACACAGTGTAGCTCCCTGGCACCACTACATCGTTGTCTATAGGCAGAATGTTTTTGGTATGAAGACAACGTGCACAGGAACACCTTTGCAGGCCACAGGTGAAGCTCTTAGATGAATTTTACCTCCTTTCTGAGGCTGTCCCACACAGTCTAGCTGGGGTTTCACATGATCCCCAGCTTTCGTTTGATCCCAGGTCAGACCTGAGGGTAGCATGTGGTCCTTGGGAGAACCCTTTGAAAGCGCCTGTGCAGGCAGACTTAGCGGCTTAGCCGCTCCATGGCAATCCGTGTTTGAGGAGAAACAGCTTGGCCCTCCATCAGCTTTCCTGTTTGTAGCTTCTGCACATTTTGCTTTACCACTGTATAGCAAAGTTAATATTATAATATTTCCCTTTGCATTTTATGGACTTTATTTGTGCTTTATTTTCATGTTATCATTTCACTCTGCTCTCTATAGAGTTAATCCGCTAATGTCCAGTTATTACTTAATATTAAATAGGGCTCAGCTCCCAACTTTCTTTGGTAGTGGTTGTTGGCTAGAAAGTTATACCAGCAACCACTACTTAAAAGAAGAAAAAATGAGCCGACAGAAGATTACTGCAAGTGTGTAGTACCATATAAGCTAAATGTGAAGAAAGATTTCTGCTGGTTCCTTTGAAAGAGCTTTTCCTTTCGATGTACCTTCCTTGTACTTTCCTTCGGATCTGCCTTGTGTGCAGGAGTTCTAAGGTGAAATTATGACCTCTCCGAAGCTCATGGAAAAACTCCTGTTGGCTTCAGCGATGGAGAGAGTCCAGTTTCCATCTTCTCTTTGCTCTCTGGTGAGGCAAACACCGGACGTGCAGAGCACCCTTAGGAAGAGCTTAATCTTCTAAGCATTGGTTTCACCTCTCTGGAGAGCAGGTGTTAAACCCAGGGCTGCCATGAAGTGCTGGCTCTGCAGCACAGGGAGGTTGTATCTCCCTTTTTACTTCTTGTCATTTTCTTTTTCTCTTCTTTTTTTTTTTTTGACTTTTTTGTCTTTTTTTGTCTTTTTTTTTTTAAAAAAAAAATGAAAAGAGATGATAGCAGTGGAGCTAAAGGGTGACTAAACGTTGCATGCAAATTGTTTAATTCAAAACAGGACTTAATAACCTCCTGGCAAGTCCCAGACAAATTGTACCTAGGAACTCCTAGAGCGTTGCTTATTGTTGTCTACCTTTGAAATTTAGTTTACACAAAGATTTAGGGGTAGTGCCAAATCATTACATGGCAGGATACTCTGTTCTTTTTACATGTGGTTATATTCATTACAAGAAGTCTGCCATGGACTCGTTCAGGAACTATTCTTCAGTAGCTATTTTGGGTCAACTCCATGCATACTGTATTAGAGGTATTACTTCTAATGCAGTGTAATGAATCATATTTGCGGGCAGGAAGTCACTTGTGTAATTGTCACTAAATATAATGAATACAGTGCTATTTAAAGGGTTTCAGGCTTGTCTGATGTTATGGATCTGTAAGAATTTGTGCAAGGAGACATTGTCATACTCTTAGAATTCCTATATAAAGTAAAAAAGGTTTTTTTTTTTTCCTTTGAAAAATTTACCTGTAAGTTGCCTATAAAGATCTATCACAATTCCTCCACCTATTACAGTCTAGTTTATTAGCTTTAAAATCATTGCCTCTGATTATATATTCTGAGTCCTGTGTTAACATCTCTAAAACCTATATTGCATGTCAGAGACTCTGAAAATACTCTGATTGTTGCAGGCAAATTCCCTGGTGCTTCATTTGACAAAAAGATGGATTAGAACAAACCCTGGAGCATTATTATTACCACGTGCATGAAAGATTGTTTCTTTTATTTGTATTAATTACTGATTAGCGCTTTATCTGTCTTCAGCTCTTTCAGATGTTTTGAATGAGATGCATTGCTTTCTGTAGTTTCTTATCGGAAGGGAACCCTGCAGAAAACGAGCAACTTGACCCGGGGAAGTCGTGTATAGGGCACAAGGACGTCCTTCGTGTGCTGAAATGCTGTGGTTGAGGGAACACCCCGAGATTCCTGGAGAGGTAAAAATAAGTTCACAGAAAATGCTGCAGGCAGGTAATGGTTGTCCACTGAACAGTAATGTGGTGAGTAAATATATTGATTTATTTTAATCTAGAGCATAGGAGAAAGAGAAGCTCCTTGGATAAGATTCCCTGGATGTGGGACTGCTATGGAGCTTGTACTTGTAGCTCCTCATACGACTGTCTGTTGGAGCCTGGGACAAGGGTCTGCATCAGGAAGGCCTTTGGGTACCGGCCCTCTGCCTTTCAGCTTCACCCGCTGGTGTGAGCAAAGGCCCTTCCTGTCTGGGAAGAAAAGCTCGGAGAAGGAGTCGCTGCACGAGCAGTCGGAGGAGGTTCTGTTCAAGAACCTTAAAATGTTACTCAGCCCACTTCTAGCCTGTGCAAACCTCAAAATGGGGAAATCAAGGCAGGTTGCCAAGAAAGAGAGCTGTTGTTCAGCATCTTATCTGAGACAAAAAAGAGGCTCCCTCAGGCTCTGCGGTCTAGTTTTCCTACGTTTTGTGCATAAAAATGATCACACCAGCTTGGATGTGAAAGAAAAAGAGAGGCAGTTGTTTAAAGTATCCATTAGCATGAGGCCAATATTTTGCCAGGTGACTGTATAAAATCTAGTGGCGAGCTTTTGCTGGCCCAGGGTTTTATTAAAAGGATATTTTAAAATAGCCTGGTGTACGTCATCAGCTGACCTGTCATTTTCCATAATTCATGAGCCATAGGGCAAGATTAGAAAATAGAGTCTTGGGTGAGAATTCATTAATTTCCTCCATGTTTTTAGAAATGTCAGAGGTGTAAAGCTGAGAATAATGAAAGTCAAACTCCATAGCTATATCTACTGTGTTAGGAAGAATATTACTCTGAGCATCTTTGATAGTATCCAGTGTCCTAGTGTGCATGTGTCTTTAATTGGTATGCAAGGAGTTTATCTGCTTTACTGCCTGCACTTATCAGAAAAGATATAAAATGGGATGGTGATAATGGCTGCCTTCAAAGAAAAAGATATGTTCTTTCAAGGGTGTAAGTGCAATAAATCTTTCTAGTTTAAGGGCTCACTGGAAGCAGAAAGATTCTGTTCTGCTGACTACTGAATGTAGGGAATTTTCCCAAGGGAAAACAAATCATGTTTCTCTATTCAAAATATATTAAAATATAGTAAAAAAATCACTGAAATTTGGTACTCCACAGTGCATATTACAATATTTGCTACTGACTCCTTTGCCAACTAAGACATTCTTAAATACTAATTTGTTTCTCAAATGGTTAATATAAACTATATGGCACTGAATACACTTAGACACTTTTGAATGACTCTCATAGTAATCTGTAATTCAAATTTTAAAAAATGTAAAGAAAGCAGTCAACTAAGAAAAGAGAGAAAGGGGATGGTGCAGAGTGTATCACAGGAATTAATTTGTACCAAATAAAAGAAACAATGTTGGGTTAATTGCTATTCCAGAAACATTCTGGGTGTCTATGAGAAGCATAGCTAGTTCTACTGCCCACCTACGGAGTCTTGAAGTGATCTTTTGAGAGTTGAAAGAAATCAGTGTATTTACTAAAAAAAAAAAATAAAATAAAACACACACAAGAAAAAACAACAAAACTACCATATTGTGGGAATCAGATGTTGCGCTTGACTGTTACGGAGAAACAAAAAAGACAAGAGGGTTTTAAATTGATCTGTCAGTATGGTGCTTTCCAGGGCTCACTTTGTTCATGCAGCCAGCAACTGATGTTAGCATGAATTTACATAATTCCTCTTGCCTTGAATAATGACCACTAAAGTTGAGTAATGGTATGTAGCAGATTTCCCAACTTTTGAGATGCTGCCTCCTATGTGGAATTGTTTGTTTGTTCCCAATCTCTCCCGCCTGCGCCATCGCGGCAAGGTGCTCCACACACATATGACTAAACATAATGCAATTTGATTTGTGTTGCACTGTTCTCCAAAGAACAAATCTGTAAAATTACAACATGTGAAGGCTTAACACAATGATATAAAATGGCAGTGGCACGGTTCATATCTTAAACTGACAGACTGATGGTGATTATTGCAAGGACAATGCCCTGCATATGTCAAACGATTTGCAAATAATTTATGTCACCTTATCCTCCATTATTGTTTTTGCAGAGGACATAAACTGTGTCACTAATATTAAACTGTTGGCAAAAAAGAGCCTACCTCAGCTTTTTCCACGCTGAGAATGCAAAGGCATCTGCACGGAGACAAACATGCATATGGCCATCATTTGTCCAACATCTTACACATTGTGAAGGTTTTTCACTCGAAATGCCAACCTGTGTGGCAGATGATGTATGTGTTTCTTCAGCCCTGTGATTACCAGCACAGAGCTGCTCGGCAGT
Organism: Nothocercus julius; assembly: GCA_013398735.1. Taxonomy (NCBI): domain Eukaryota; kingdom Metazoa; phylum Chordata; class Aves; order Tinamiformes; family Tinamidae; genus Nothocercus; species Nothocercus julius. The sequence goes on along the minus strand of VZSV01000050.1, from coordinate 66,451 downwards.
GCTCCTCACCTCATCAGTTCCACAAGCTGCACTCCAAGGTGTGTGAAGCATTTGCAGGGAGATGGCATCTGACACGCAGCAAGGCAGGGGCATTCTGGTGTGAATATTTGACTCCAGATTTTGCTCAAATCAGGGTCAGATTCTGACCTGGAGAAATTAGTGGGGGTAGAGATTTAGCACGGCAAAATGGCAATTTGAGGATGGGAATGAATATATTTTGTAGAAGGGAAAGCAAAGGAGAGCGGTGCTGTCTCCTGGGTGAGCCCCAAGGGGCTGCAGGGGAGTGAGGAGAGGGGAAGCCTTTATAAATGACCTGGCTTTTATTCCTCTGGAAATAAGCACAATCCTAGCTGCTGCTATTTGTTCGGTTGCATCATCTCTGTCACTGTGCTCGTTGTTTATTTTTTGCTGGTTCATTTATTGCGACCGCAAAGTGCTTTTGAAGAGTCCTTTTCGGAGGCTGTTGTGGTTAAAATAGAGACAAGGAATGCCGTGCGCTGGCTGGAGCACGGAGCTGGGAAACCAGCCTCCGGCCTCCTGCTCTGTGTTTTGCTTCGCTCACATTTGGGACAAATTACTCGCACTGCTGTGGCTTGACTTACTCTTCCGTCAGACAGGTTTTTCTGTCTGACTCATCTGCTTGCATAAGTTTGCCAAGCATTTCGTAATCCCTGGCTAGCAATCGCTCTTCTGATAGCAGCTGGGTGACGTTTCCCGTGTGCCGTGCAGGGATGCGTCGCACTTCTGTTGGCCTCGCAGCGAGAGATGGCTCCAGCTCACCGCGGCGAGCCCGGCTCGGGAACACGAACACGCGGGTCTGGGCCCAGGATCGAAAGGGAGCTCCGCTTCCTTAGTGCTGCCAGTTCTTCCTCTCTTTAGGCAGCCTCCTTTTTGAAAGCTTTTTGCACTTCTAACCCCCTCGGGAGTGAGGAAGCTGCTGCTTCTTGCCCTTCCAAGCTTTTCCCAGTCTGCTCCTCAGTAAATCACAGTTTATGACTACATTGATATTTTATTATTATAACATGGGAATGATAAAGATATTTGAGATAACTGCTTTAACCAGATAAGTTCTAATCTTCCTTTCCAATCTTTCCAATGTTGAATTTTGTGAATTTAATAGGGCAGTTTAATAGGGCAGTTATGAGTTTAATAGGGCAGTGTGGGAGGCTTAGTATTATTGCTACTGTTTGCAATTAGTGAGTAAATGACTTAAGAGCAGAGCCGGAGCATCACAGCAGGTTACAGAAACACATCTTGTTGCTGACTGGAGTCTTTACAGCCGCAGGGAGCAGGAGGCGATGGCTGCAGGATGCCTCCCTCCGTCTGAACACATCCTGGGCGGCAGGTTGGTGCCTCCTGCAACTGGCCACGGGCAGCAAAGTGATTTTACCAGCGCTAGGGATCTCTCCTAGTGGGCAAAAAGCAGTGAAATCCTTTCCTAGTTTGTGTCCGCTCTGTGAGCTTCCACCTTTTCCCAGCGCAGGAGGAGCCTGGAGCAGCAGCAAGGACATGGGGGACAGTAAACACAGGCAAGAGGAGGGAGCTCTCCAGTCTATGCCCAACCATTTGCACCAGATGGCTGGTAGCAATTTTCACAAAGAGCGAAGCAGTGGTTTTAAGCTTTTGCCACATGTTTTTTGGCATGGACAGGACAGGACAGGA
>VZSV01000050.1:37135-64639 GCA_013398735.1 Nothocercus julius | reverse complement strand
GAGAAGAGCCTTTGCATGCCTGCTTAAATGTAATATAAGAGTGACAGTTAGGACTAGCCTAACACGGGCGACCATTAACACACGTGCATAGGCCTACCTGCCTTTTCCAAAGCATTATAACCTAAGACAAAACACGTTGGAGGGAAGTTTATTTAAGCAGATAGCAATATACCCTTCCCATCCTACCCCCAAACTCGTGATCTTAATCATCTTGTTCCGTAAACGTGCCACAACACAGACTTCAAGCTGCAAATGAAAAAGACCTTGGAGACAGTAATATTACCTCTGTACCTCTTGGCTAGGAGGCAGCAATGATAGAGACACTACACGCTTGTGCAGGAAGAAGCCAACAGAAACTGCAAAGGAATTTTAGGAAGAAAGTTGCCAGAATTAAGGTGGGAACAGAAGAGTACCCAAAGGGAGATTTTTATTGACTTAACAAGAAAGGAAAATGAACAACTCTTCATCTTCTGAAAGCCCAAGTGACGCTATCTGAGACGTGCAGGAACACAAGACGATCTCAGGCGACGACCCTGGGTGCCAACACTGTCGATCTCAACAGTGACAGAAAGGTGTGATCAGCTAAAGGTAGTTTCAAATTTGGAAAATCTGGCCAAAATTTTATTTTTAGGTAAAGGCAAGAGATGAAATGCCGTCCATGAGAGGATGACAGAGACAACCTGAGATGTGTTGCTAGGGAGACAGCCAGGCCAGTCTTTGGCAGGAAATGGAAGTAAAGGGTATAAGTTTCTGCTGCGGGAAGACAAACTCAGAAGAGGAAAATGCTCTAGAAACTGGGTTATGACAGAATTCGATGGACCGCCCAGGGTCTTCACAGGTAGCAGAGCAATGGTTTGGGCAGGGCTTGCAGGGAGAGCGACCGTCATAGCCCACACTCTTGAGAGCTTTGATTTGCTTTTGGAAAGACAAGCTCGAAGACAAAGCTAGCGTTTGCTGTCGGGGGTGGTGTTTCTCTCCTGCGCTGACCCAGTACTTAAGGCTGAGCGTCAATGTCTACATTTCACTTATGAACCCCGAAAATATAGTTGCTGCGGGAAGTGCTAGAGGCAGTAGCAAACACTGACCTCCTTTTACTGTAGCCCCTCAGCGTAAGCCAGTCCTTTCTGTATTTACCTGCACAGGGATTTGGGCTAGGTGTCTCCAGTTTATTTCGTCCTTTCTCCGGTAGCTGAGGTATGGCCCCAGCTGCCTGGGTCTAAACACACTTCTCTTGGTGTCGCTTATTTTGCCTCCTAAGGCCTATCTGTTATCGCCGTCACACAATGGTGTTTTGCCCGGCTGGTGACTGTTCCTATGGCAAAAGTTTCCAGCCTAGACAAGCCCTTGAAGGTTAAAGTAGCTCCAGCGTTTCTTTGAGGCAATTACACAATGGATATTGAGTTCCCTGCCAAATGCTGCTTTTAAAAAATGATGATGATGGGGGCGGGAGCCAAGCATTACAAACCTCCGAGGCAGATGACTGCACGTTACCGGCGAGTGAATGACAGCACAAAAACCGGCCAGCAAAGTTTCAAACAGCACAGCCCGACTTCGCTAATGCTTTTTACTTCCAGCTCCCACTTTTATCCTAAGATCAGATAACGAGTAGCACTTTTTCTTTGTAACAATTCATTAATCAGAGAAATGATCCTTGCTAGTGTTTAGATGTTTTACTTAATTTGGTACTTCTGGCCTGCTGCCCCAGTAGTGCCAAAATTATTATTTCTCACCCAGCAGGTGATAAATAACAACTTCAGTCATGATTAATACCGTGAATTTCTCAACCTGACTAATGCAAAAAACTTCAGACCTGCAGAGCAAGCGGGTGATAATTGTTGCGCGAGCCGCCGGAGCCGCTCGCGCGGGAAGGCGGCCGGCTGCCGGGAGCGAAGCCGAGCGCGGAGGCGCTCTGAGCGCGGCCGGCTCTCCCACGACGCTGAGCTGTAGGCACGGCCAGAAGCGGGAGGCCGAGCGCTGCCGGGGTTTGGGGTGTTCCCTTTTTGCTAGGGACAGTCAGGGACAGCTCTGCTCACGGGGGACAGTAACTCCGGGGCCCGGGCGGGCTCTCAGCTGGGAACAGCCATCGGATGCGGTAACGTCGTGGCCGGAATGCCGGTCCCTCTGCGCAGCAGCGGCGGCGCCCCGGGCGCGCCGGCGCAGAGCCGTGGCTGCGGGGTGCCGTGCCGAGGGGCACACGGGCTCCCTGCGTCCATGGGCAGGGCTGGCTAAGCGGCCTGAGCACCCGCTCACGCCCTTGGCACACGTTGTCTTGCCTGCTCCAGGGTGTAACGGAAAGGTGGGGCCACTTAGTGGTGTGCGAGAGGCTCTGTAAGACCCTCCGAAAGCTACAGCCGAAACAACACTACACTGGGGGAAACACTGGGTTGCCTTGACGCTCAGAGTTGGGTTTTCGTATTTCAGACCGGCCTCTGGTCACCATGCGCAAACAAACTCTGTCCAGGGCCAAGGGCTCCTCCTGCCAAGGCAGCAGCCCTGGCTGTGCCGATCCAGGGAGGGATCGGAACAGCTGATGGTCAACGAGCTCTTCCCTCACTGGAAAGGCCTAGGAACAAAAAGGCAATAACAACAAAAACATACCCGTGGATAACTATTTTATACATTATTAAGAACCAAAAAGTGCCCATTTGCTCAGTTGTGTATGTTTTTATGGCGTTGTGTGCAATGTTAGTTGAGTTCCTCCTGCATTGGGGCACATTCGGGGAATATATGCTAAGCTGCAGTGCAGCTGCTGCTGCCATTCCTTCTGTTAGAAACCTAATTTTTGTCTTAATTTGGGAAACTTAAGAAGTTCCAGCTGTCTGCTTTCTTCACCCAAAATAGCCTCTGGGAACTTGGGATTTTTTTTTTTCAGCTGTAAAAGCTATGAAAGAAGATAAAGTCTTCTCACCCAGCTATCCTACACGAGACAGTTTATAGGCTTTTCTGACCCAGTTTCTACCTCTAGCAGTACTTCGATCATGGCAGCTCTTGTAGCAAAGCCGAGAACCCAGGCGTAAAGGCAGAGATACCACAGTTACTGCATGACTCTTGCAGCCTCTGTCTATCAGATGAGGGACATTCAGGTGATAAAGGTTCTTGTGGCCTTAGTTCTCTCCTCCATCCTTTAGCAGTGGGATTTTCGGGGTCCTTCTCTGGGTTCCCGGGTGGTACGTGTAGTCTACAAGCTTTGTTCCTCCGTGCTCCGATCACTCTGCTCTTTAGCACTAGTCACGCTGGCAAAGCAATTTTTTAAAGTATGGTAATTATCATGAAGTGCAAAGCATGTCCTTTGTCTACATTTTTAATATCTATTTTTGACATTAGTAGCAAAGCCAAGATTTTTCTTGTAATTTTACATTTACATACCGTAATAATTCATTGACTAGAATGGTGTGCAGTCTCAGCTATAAGCAGCCCTGTGGCAAACGTGTCATGTGTGTAAGTATGCTTTTTAGTTAAGGAAGTAAAAAATGTTTATTTTCTCCTTTGATAACTTAATTAGTAAGCAAACTGTAAAGTCACACACAAGGAGCAAGGAGAGGTGGCGAAACTTTCAGGAACTATTTAATTTAGCTTCCAGACCTCAGTCTCTGCATGTCGTCTCACTTCAATATTGGAAACTCTGTGTAATTTGCCTGCCTCTGTGAGTGCAGGCTGAGTACTTAAAGACATAGTTACACAAACTTTGTTTATAACAGATCAGTATCTTTTGCCAAACCACTTCCATAGCACTTGAGTATATTTTCCAGCTTAGATATATAGCTTGTTTTTTTTTTGTTTTTTTTTCCCTCCCTCTGAAGTTAAAAGTATGTTAGAGGTTATTGCACAGAATTTTCAGTGTCTGGGTTCTTGGCTACCAATTGTTTGGTGGCATAAATTGTTTTTGTTTTTTTTTTAAACTTTTGGAACAACGTTAAATACAAGTGACAAAACAGAACAGAGGTTTTCAAAAGTTCTCAGAAACACCAGGCAGCTGGTGGCCTTGCCACAGGCAATCTCCCTTACAAAGTTCTGCACTGCCAAATTTTTAGGGCACCACAATGATATTTCTGTGTTTACAGGTATTTTACGGTGTCTGTATGGACCTTAGGAAGATACGGAGGCAGGAGGACCAAGGCATGCCAGCCACAGACTCACACCTCAACCTCTTTTGCTGAGGTAAGCACCCAGCAAGCACTTCAAAGCTCAGGAGTAACGCCGACATTCCGGAGGTGCAAACAGCTACGTAGATGCCTACAAAGAAATCCCGTCTCTTGGACAAAGAGCAAGACAAGCTGAAGAGAAGTGGGAAATCACAGGGAAAAGACATGTAAATCCAACAACTAAAAGCGGACAAGAAATAAAAGCAGAGAAATAGTGAGACCCAACAGCTGTTTTGCCACAGCATAAGAACTGTCTGAATAAATCTGCCTTGGTTGTACTCTGCAGAGGACGAGGATGAACAGCCTTAAGGAGGACCTTTCTGGGACATCATTGGGAAAGATGTCCCATCTTTCACCAGTGCAGCAGTTACTGAAAAGATGAAAAAAAAAACCTTGAAGTATTAATCTAATAGGAACTGTAGGAGGAAAACAAAAAACAGTTAGAGCTCTACTTTTATTCACCAGTTTATAAATAGCAATCCCTTTGTAAACATGAAGTTTTGAAGTGCAATCCCATGAACAGCTAGGGGGCACAGGGAGGAAGAAATATTTTCCTATGATTAGTCTTACTATGTAGTCAAATGATTTCTTTACTATTTCATGCAAATTGTTTTCCTTTAGTCTTTTTTATACGAGGATCAGCAGAATCTAGTTATTACATAGACATAAAAATTATGAAGAAAAACTTTTTAAAATATTTTATTTTTGGATACAGATACAACATTTTTCCAAGGTCACTTGATCTTAAGTGGCATACAGGCTATTAAAATGAAAGTGGCCATACAGTCATTCAGGTTAAACATGTACAATTTATTCTACAACAAAACAACTGCATTTAAAGTTTTTCTTGCTCCAGAATGATTTGGCATACATATCTTGCCATTTTCAAAACCAATTAATTAAACAACAAAAATAATATTTATTTTTCAGGTGGGATTCATCCTGACCACCAAACAACACACTTATCTCAGTAAGGACCTCTTAGCAGATCTGGATGTAGCACTTGAACAACTGTCTTTATCATGACCTTCAAAGTACTGCTGCTCTATGCGCCTGCAAAAGGCTATGAGATTACTGTAGTTTTTCACTCTTTCACAGAGTTCATCGCTGGTTAGCTGAGTAGTGAGGATTGTGAACAGATGTCCAAATACCAGAGCATCTAATTCAGTTGGACTGTAAAAAACAGAAAAAACAGGTATTTTGGAAGCCAAGTCCTGATAAAGAAAAACACTGCTGTTCTGAATCACTTTTAGCTAGCCACAATCTAAGAATTAGGAAGTAATCAAGCAGCACTCTAAACTTCTAGAAACACATTAGACTTCGTTTTTAATGTATTACCATACTCCTCAAGTACAGTCATGTACACTATCTTTCTTAAAGTCATTTCCCTTGCAGATGTGAATAATAAACCCAAACGTTATCTTGCAAAACCAAAGAGGAAGGGAAAAATGCATAAAGCACCCTCCTATTCTCCTCTTGTGCTTACTGGCATTCAAGAATTATTTAAACAATAGGAAGAAGGAGATCCAGGATGAAAGCAGCTAGAACCATCTCTTTTAAGAAAAAGGACTAAGCAGAAGAAAACAGGTATTTTAATTTTTGTTCCATAAAAGAACAGTTATTTATCAAATCTTCTAATTCCTACCTTGTTTTAGGTACGAGCCTTCTGTATTGAAATGTCAGACCTCTGCATCGAAGCAGTACATAGACAAACAAAAAGTATTTTTTTTTTTCAAATATATTACCAACTTCACTAGTGCAAAAGGCAAACAGCAGAATTGTTTTCTAATAAATTTTTAGCCTTTCCATTTGTGGACCCCCTAAGAAGTTTCCCATGTAGATGTGTATCCTTATATAAGGAATTTAAATTTGTTGGCAACAGGCTACTTATTTACCATGGGTCACACTCTGAAAAACACTGGACTAAAGACACACAGCTTCTTGCTTATATTTCAGACAGCTGAAAGGCGTGAGGGTTGAAACTGTACCAGGGAAGCCTGGCTAACAAACAATTGCAAACCAAAACCTCAACCTATTTTCTTTACAAATAAACAAAGAAAATTTAGAAGATAGTTCATTGTGTTTAGCAAGACATAATTGAAGCTTATTCTGCAGTGCATACTGTGTCCACTGACTTTATACTCCCCACCTAGCCTTAACTTTTTTAAAAAAGAAAAAGAGGTAAAGACACACAGAAAAGTAACCAAGACCATATGCTGCCTTTTGAAGACATTCTCTGTTCAAGTGTAGTTATCTAAGTCCAGACTTGAGCATTTCCCCATCTAGTCTATATGCAGACAACAAGAGGTACTAATGTGAGCTATACTCTCGGCAAATTTCTTAATTTCCCAGTTCCTCGTCCTTTTACCCCCCTGAGGCACGGCTGAGCTGGACAGGACTTCCAGCAGGACAGAGGTAAGTCGCCCCAGAAGGGCTCTCTTCAGAAACCTCAGTTTGCTCTTGGTTAATTGCCTCCCAGTCACCTTCAACGCACAAAGGCAGGAGCCATTCTGTGTTTTCACTGTTGTTTCCCTATTACAAATCAACACCTAGAGCCTCTAGCACTGGCCCAGAGATGCCAAAAGAAGGGCATGAGAAACCTCGAGGGCTCTGGCGAAGGTTATGCCACACCTACCCCCACTGCGCTAAGTAAGGCAAACCCACAGGTATTTAAATACATAGTATTAAAAAAGGAATACTGAATTATGAGGAGCAGGAAAAATTGCATTTTGCAATGTGAACAAACTGGTGAGAGCAAGGGACATCCCACCAAGGCCATTTTTTTTTTCTTTGTAATGCAAATCTTAAATTTCATTCTGTAACCAGCCCTTTGTTGAATGCAAGCTCGTACACTGTGCACATGTCCTCACACAGATTCAGGTCATTCTGAGCTGTTACTGATGTTGATGAGGGCAAGACAACTGTCCTGGGCAGACCTGATGCACTTTACTGACCTGTACCCAGTGGAGAATACTACCCGAGAAACACAAGCAAAGCTTTAAGTGTATCATTTTAATAAGAAATTAAGTGTGTAAAGATATGTTTGCTACCTGTGTAAGCTGCAGTGCATTCTATAAAAACAAAAGTAAAACTCCAAAGAGAAAACAACACATATCTTACAAAAACTCTCCTATTGATACCTACAATCACTTTTTTTTTCTGCAGTTATGTAGTATATTCATTTTTATATACCAGTCACATATTTGAGTTTTTTTAAATGAACATGCAGCATTAAAGTAAAACAGAAGTGTTTCATATATATACCTATCATCTTCTTGGACATAACATTTCAATAAGGAGTTACTTACTGCTTATTGAAGAAATATGGTTGTGTTCCTAATCTCTGGGAGAGAGCCTGGCAACACTGATCTACATCTTCAAGCACCTATGAAAACACACAAGAGAGAAAGTGTCCACAGTGCCAGGACACACCACCACTAGGAAAATCATCTCCTTATTGCGCTTGTGCCAGCAGCCAAAACGCAGAATATACAACACTTCAGCACCAGAAGCTGTTAAAGTCACAGTCAAAGCTATACAGTAGGCAGGTACCTAAGAGTTACTCACTACAACACTGCATGTATAGCAGTGCTGATGATGTGTTTTCCTTAACATTTATAACTGAGCTTAAAGGTCCTTCCACCTCAACTTCTACCTCAAAACTGCTTTGCATTTTTCTTAGACCTCAGAGGCAAAGCCAAAATCCTGCAAAGGATTAACACCTATTAACACCATGCAGGAAGTGGGGGCCATAACTTCTAATCCTTTCTCAGGACCGTGGCCTAAACTAATACTGAGATACTCATGCATGGGACAATATCTCTCCCAACACCCTCAGGCTGCATAAAATTTAAGATTTATGGCTGCTGAAGCTGGACACCTGCCTCCAGATAACTATGTACAGAATATATTTTTTACTACATCTGCTTCATAAAAGTGTCACTTCTCCAAAGCCTTAAAAAGGAAAGAAAAAAAAAAAACAGCATAAAGAAACAGGTTTTGTCTTTCACACATACCTGCTCCAGGGACTTGCCAGCCCATCCAATGGCTTTCATCTTTCGCCTGATCTCCCATTGCTTCTGGTAGGACAAAATGCGGTTAAGAGGCCACGGGTAAGGGGAGCCGTACCTCGGGTGAGTGATCTTTGTTTAAAAACAGAAAGTTGCATTTTTATAACAAAACAAACAAACAAAACATAATTCTATTTAGAAAACAGCTAATATTCACATGTATCAAAGTTACACTTTCATCAGAAAGGAAGTTGTGAAAAAGAAATGGAATTGTGCGATATACTGTAATTATTTGCACAGAATTCGTAGTTTGCAGCATGATTGTTTATTACCTTAGAAATATATATATATAAAACCCATCTATTTTGCAGCCAGCTACCTCCAGTAATGACACACAATTTCCCTAAAATGTATATGCAAGCAAAATTAAAGTGAAAAGACTGTATCATTAATGGTATAAACCTAAATGTTTCATTTATGAGTAGGGATTTGCAATTGTGAGCAAAAGTGTTTTCTCATTAAATTTTAATTAAGATAAATGCTGCAGAACCACTCACCTCCTCTACTGTAACATCATCACACCACTGGAGATACAACTAGGAATAGAAAGAAGACTTACTAAAACTTCCCAATAAAGGCAGACAGACACAATCATTTCTCGCTAGAGTTTTCTGTATTAGATTAATTTTCCTTTTAATTCCTTATATTAGGCATCTGAAGGCAGGAAGGAAATTAAACCTGGAAACCAAAAGGCCATTGCCAGCTCTTACTCCCCAAGCCGAGACTGAAGGCCAGGCAGGACCTGGGCACTCATGGGCACATCCACTTGCCAGGGTTCCTAACACAGTTCCTGTGCTGGGGCTCTGTCCGTCACTGGACACGGATACGGCCCACGCAGGAAGCTAATGGCAGAGCAGGCATGTGGGCATGAGGACTGTGGGGATGGGACCAGGGACCACGGACATTTTCCATCCAGAAATGGGCTGCTTTTATAGCTATGTGACACTTCAAAGCGCCAAGAGGAACTCTGTGTGTGCTATTAAGTTATTAGAGCAAGCAGCCCACTGGGTCAAGAAAATTTACTTCTGCCTGCTTTTACCTCAAACACAGACGACATAATCAAAAACCATGTAGTGTTTAAATATGAGGGGGGGGAAAAAAAAAAAAAAAAAGGTCAAAGCTTTTTTGCCTAAAATCACACTATGCAAGTGTGTGGAACTGCTAGCGCTTTCTGTACCTCTGCTGTCAAGAGCATATTGTTGACTAATTCCATGTAGGCTTTCATCTCAGCTTTCTGGACTTCATCCAACCCGTCACTGAGAGAATGGCCCTAATGGGAAAAAAAATAAAGACAAAAATAAAAGACAAATCTCAAAAAGATAGAAATATTCAAGAGATACGGGAATATTCATCAATGCCCTACCCAGGGACTTTTGAGGCTGATGAGCTTTGGGTCAGAACCAGAGTGCTCACAAAAGCAAATTAGATAGGTACTTTTTTAATATAAAATTTAGTATTAAATAGAAATCATCACCACGTAATGTAGCTATCTTCGAAAAATGTAGACTATTTTTGGTTACAGGTTGTTGCAGAGCTTCCCAGTTAGCCTATCTCTGTGCCAAGAAGTAAATATGTTTACCTGTCATACCACTTTAGCACCTCTCAGTAAACAGACACTGATTTCACAGTATACAACACACACACACACACACACACACACACACACACACACACACACACACACACACACACCTCCAAAAAAAAAAGCAAGCATAAACAGCACCTGATACTTCAGATTTAAATCAGCCAGCTCTGGATTTAACACTATTTCTGAAACCTATGGATAAGGCACATATGCAAAAGGAAAGAATGAAGAAACAGACTGAGAAAGTGGAACTAGTAGGCAGAAATCTTGTGCACAAGTTCCTGCCACGACTTCAGTAAACTTTGTGCTGTTTCCACCTCAAACAACTCCTATGCCAGCCTATCATTCCTTTAAAAGGGCACTAGATTTCCACATTGTTTGAAAAAGGTAAGTAACATTCCAAAAGACCGCACTGCATTAGCACAGGTGCTAAGCAAAATTAACTTATTAACTTGCCAGCCAGTAATTTATGAAGAAAACATACTGTTACCTTGGCTTTTACAAACTGGACTATAGGCCCAAGTTCAGACACTACTTGATTTCCCACATGAATAAAAGGCACTTTGCCTGTAACATAAGAAATGCATTTTAGTAAGAGCATTTTAAACAAGGAAAAGAATGTTTTCTGTTTTTTGAAAAAACTAACTATTGCAGGAATACCTGAACATTTTTTTTTTTTTTTTTTTTTGTCCCCAATAAGCAATGGTAAAGTTCCTAAGCGCGTAGCTCACCAAGGCAAGGGCACTTTTCCATCATCACGGAGGCAAAACTGCCACGCTGCTCACCGGACAAATGCCATCCGCAAGCACTCTGCCAGTTTACATCTTCTGTGATACAATCCTCACTTGTATCATTGAGATTTCCTTTGTTTCATCTAGCCAGAGAAGCCCTCGTGAGCATGGAGGGCCAAGGAGCCTGCCTGGCGTGGTGGGCACAGCTCACGCTCCCTTCCCCATCTCTTGGTGGGCACAAGTGCCCTCTCTAGAGAACGCAAGGAGCAAGATCGATACCTGCTGACTCCAGATGTGCTGCTAGCAATACAGCCAGCGGATGCAAAAACACTCGTGCCTCCCACTGAAAGGCATAAAACCTACTACTAGGTCTAGTTCAAGCAGAGTTCATGCCAGCAGCAGCTTCACTCATGGTTTTTATCTCGAGGTTCACCTCTCCCTGGCTTCCTCGGTGTAAGGGTCGGAGTGAGGGGCACCAAACCAGCAGACGCCTCACCCGAGCCCATCGGCCGCGCGGCACAAAGGAAGCGCCGGCCCTGCTGAGCTGCGGAACCCGCTGCTCTCAGACTGCGCGTCACACGCAAAGACAACACGCAGAGTGTTCCCACGCTGTGTACTACAGCCACAGCCAGCTAACTGGCAAATAAATACGTCCCAACACAACAAAATATGGGAGGGATTGCAAGGATTGCCAGCATTTTGTGCCCTGCTTTCAGCACTTTGATTCGGGGGTAAGTTTTTGGGCATCCAGCAGACACCAAACACTGCCCATACTTAATTTATGAGTGGTAGTGGGTTGTTGTTTTAGGCTTTTATTAGACAATCTCACGTGCCTGTCACCAGCAACGTACCCTTCATTATTCTCAAGCATCTACACACCAGCACTCATCTCCCAGACAAGGTAACAAAAGATGCTCTTTCTCCCCGTTTTGTCTCACTCCATCAATGGGAAAATGCAGCATTCACTGGCCAACAGGGATGGCTGCAGAATAAAGACACTTTGGGAAATAAACCTCCCTCTCTCTCATGACACAGCAACCCTCAGGCATTTCAGAGGAGGTTTCCACCAGACATTTGAACCACTTGCATGCTATATATAGCTACAGCACTGGCAGGTTTGGTTTCAGATTTACTAATGTTACGTGGCAGTTGATGGTTTTAACTGTTTACAGGGGAGAAACTGCACGGGAGAGGAGGGGAAGGCAACACTGTGGGTAGCCCGGCCCGACTGTTCCCAGGAGACAGGGCGCAGTTGCCATGGTAGCACGGTGAAGGGGTAGCCCAGCGATCTAAACCAAGGCCACACTTACCAGATGGGGACATATACTCTGCATTAGCCCTACAAACCACGCGGACCGGCAGATTGCACATTTGCAGAAAGGCCTGGAAACAAAGAGCAACAATAAAAAAGAAAGAAATTAATACATGTGTGACAAACAAATGTGCTGCTCTCAATACATCTGGCTACATGTTAGCTAATACTTAGCCTTTCAGAGAGAGAGAAAGTAAAAGGAAAACAAGGTTTTCTAACTTCCTCAGCCAAGCAGTACCTGACAGCTGCCAGCAGTTGTGCTTGTACAAGTCTAAGACACTCAGCAAACACACACAGCACCTTCCCTATCAGGTGTCCCAGTAGACACTGTCACAAGTTTTGTTGTGCAATGCAGTCAGAACACAAGTCTGTCTGGGGAGGAAGTATTTATTTTCTGTAATTTATGTGAATTGTGGAGGGTGTAAGTGATCAATTTACTGTTAGTGCCTCTCTGTAACTTTAGATTCAAAGTATTCTCAGTAGGATACTGATTTCTGTCATCATCTGCCATCACCTCAAAATCCTAAGAGTGTGTCTGTTAAAACAGCAAACTATCCAGAAAAATACTTGCAATGTGGCTAGAACATGGCAAATAAGAAACCTCTTAATCATGAGGGTCTCTCTCAGCTAAGCCAAAATCCTATCATCCATTTTTTCTTTGCAATTAAAGGCTAGAACTCCAGGGTCCACAATTACAAGTATTTATCTACTGTGGCTTGAGGTTAAAGACACCAAGAGGGCTACGGCCCATGAAGAAAAACACTGTTTGGCCTGAGGGGTGGCCTGCTCACTGCGCGGGTTGCAAGGGAGCAGATCCAAGCCAAAATGCTGAGCACCTGGGTCGCAGAGAAGGGCCAGTGGCACAGGGTCCTTTTTCCAGCATTTTGGAAACAGCCATCTCAGCTGAGCCACGTGTGCTCTATTTGCATTTGGTTCTTGCTGTGCAAAACCTCTGTGTGACCACGAAGGCCCAAAAAGGCAGATCAACATGTGTGCTCAATCTTGGTTTTGGTCCAAACTGGGACCTCAGAGATGCAGAGGGGACCTGACCTTCCTGCTCACGCAGGCCCGCAGGGGCTGACGCACTCGGGTGCTACAGCTCCAAAACACACAGCAATATATTTGTAATTGTTTTAATAACTGGCTTAAGCCATCATTCCAGCCTGATTACAAGCACTTTGCTTTCTTATTAAAAACAAAATAAATAACCCTCATGAACACAAACAGACACACAAATGCACACTTTTTTTTTTTTTTTTTTGGAAAAAAAAAGAATCTCCCACTCTTACCTCATCCCATGAAACTTTTATTCTCATGTTTTTTGGCATTACATGAGGATGAGGAGGACAGATTACAAACTATCCTCAGTGAGCAGAGCCCAGACCCGTGTATGAGCTATTCCAGTGTTTTTTGTTTTTGTTTTTTCTACTTCATTCAGTCTTCACCAAGAACTTAGGATAGAAGAAACACTGATCTTGGTAAGTTTAGCAGAGGCAGAAATTAAAGACGACAATCTAAAGGCACTGGGGGGAGAGAAGGCAAAGAAAAGAAGCGAGACAGCATCCAGGCAAAGCCCCCTGGCAAGATTCCTGACCCTGACCTAACCATAATCACCTCCAAGGAATCAATGCCCACAGCAGAAGGCAGCCCTGGCCACCACGTGCACAAGCCTCCTCCTCGCTCCTCGGATGGCAGAATCCAGCACTAAACTCTACTCTCTGATCACAGGCATAGCAGTAATCCAGACCCTAAATACACTGAGATTGGTCACCTCTGCACTAAATGCATTAATGCACAAGCATTAATTAACATGGACATGAGCGCTATTCCTAACTTGGCTGCTTCTGTAGTAACTCGCAAGCAAATCAAAACAACAGACACCAACAACCCTTCTCTTCTCTCCTGCTATATCCCAGACCCTCACCTAACCTAACCCTAAATGTATCAAAGGGGAAAAAAAAAGGCTTTGATCCTTCTCAATATCCCCTTCAACCAGTCCAGAAACTGTACAGCCCATTATTAAATGTGAATTATTAATCTTGCAGCTTTAGATAGCCTAATTCAAACCCAAACCCCAATTTAAAGCAAAGAAGTATGAAAAGAAAGAAATACAGTCATGAATTACGGCATTGATTCTGGCTGACAAAAGACATCTTCAAAGCTCTAGGGACCTGCAAAAACCCACCAATAGCCTTTTTTTTAAAAAAAAAAAAATCTTTTGATTTCCTAAGCCTGCTCCTAACTTAAAGCATTGCTTGGGAGCCAACTACTACATATATAACATGCAGATATATACGGAAGGGTAATGGTCAACATTGGCCAAATACTGCCAGTCTTGTACTATTCAACAACACATCTTTATAACCCCAAATCGTCATCTCAAGCAGAACCTCAGTTACTGTCCATGGTCTTGTGGTCACACAAGAGACATATGCACAAGCCCATGAACCCACCAGACTCCAACAAATCTCCTGCAGTTTCAGCTTCCCACATTGCATGCAAATATTAAGAATACCTTAGGGAGTAATTCTTAAAAGGAAGTACAAAAAGTCTGTTTCAGGCCCAGATTTCCTCCTACGCCTGCTGTCTCTGCAGGATCTAGCAGTGATCCAGACTGTGGAAGCTACCACTACATGCATCATGTTTTCTGCTCAAGCTGGGGCAGATTCTTTGGAAGTAGTTAAGAGACAAGAGTTTGGTCACTTTGGATTAGATTACATACTTCTTCAAAGACCACCACTCGACATGGAACCCCCAAACATGTACTAAGAGAGCTGGATGACGGATTTTGTTTTTTTTAAGAGCTCTACCAGCAGCTACACTAGGATGCCATGGTGCTTTGCTGTAGTGGATCAGGGCACGTCAACCACAGCTTCAAAAACAGTTTTACTGGTGAAGGGGGATGGACAGACAGATGGGACAGGGGGACTAAATTCAAACCATATCTATTAGCTGTTAAGTTTCTGCTCCCACCCCACCCCCCCAAAAAAAAAGAGAGAGAAGCTTAATTTGGGCTAGGCTTACCACAGGAATTTCCTTTGCAGAAAGGCACTAAATTAACTTTGCAATTCTGCATTAACTTAGTAGTGAATATGTTAACTGCCATGTACTATTCTCACTGCTAGTTCATTAAAAAAAAAAAAAAAAAAAAAGCCTAAATTACATTAGAGTTAGGGCCAACACATGAATAACTGCAAAGTTTGTAAGTGCAGAGACACATTAATGCAAAAGGAGGATCAAAGAAATATTTCTACTTTTTCATATTGGTGTGCCACAAATGAAGTATTTTGGCACAAACAGGTTGCATGAGTTGCTTCAGCAAATATCAACTGTGTATTGGCTACTGCACATGATCTTGTACATTGACTCCTGCATATTTCAAAGTTTGTATAAAAACAAGGCATGTGACTACAAAAAGTAGTTCTCTATACAGAGGCTAAACTATAAAACTAAATCTTTTCAGTGTGAAGGAGATCAGCCAAATTTCCATCAAACGTCTGAATCTGACCTTTCTCTCTCTCCTTCTCTTCAATAAATATCCACGGACCAAGGAATATTAACCATTATTATACTTGGCAGGGAAATTCTACCACAATCTCTAACCTGTTTCAAAGTGAAGTGGATAATATATTGTCATTTGGACATCCCCAAAATACAAATACACTGTCTCTGTGTGCCTTTCTAGCAATTGATAAAGAAAAGAGGAAAATGGAGAAGGAGGCTGAAGCAGAATTGAGACCTAATACGGGAAAAAAATTTAATTGAGCTAAATAAAAATTTTGACTAATCTGTATAATGAAGAGCTGATTCTAGTAAGCTTAGAAATCAGCCAGCCTCCCCCCAGTGAGGCTAAAACCAAATGAACAAAAACCCTACTAAACCAAAAACCTTCCTTGGAATAATTGTCTCCAGTTCTAACTTGCCTTTTTCAGATGAAGGACAGAACGGAGCTTGAGAAATTAAGGAGTGAGTTGTTAAATAGTAATGAAATGCAAAAACAGGGAAACCAGAACAGTAAAAAAGCTGAAACCAAAATCAGGTAATGCTCTATAATATACCTAAATATCCCAAAGTAGAAAACTGCTATTATGTCTTTATAAAAGTTAGAAGCCCAAGAAATTAAAAGACTAACATGCTGGAGTTGTAATTTATACCCAAAGTACAAGCTATTCAACCTACAGTGCTTCTTACATATTCATACACATTATGTGGGAAAACGAAGAGTAGAAGGAAGGAAAGTTCTGCAGTATAAGAGATATTTAATCCTTACTGATCTACATTGCTCAAGTAATCACTGCCTAGAGAAGTGTGCTGGGGCCCACTCCTTGATTCTGCTTAAACCACTGCTTGACTGGACAGCCCTTCATGTTGAGTAAAACCACATGTCAACTGAGAGACGAGGACAGACCTAGTCCCAGCTACAAGTGCTCAGCCTAAGAAAGTGACCCTACCACTTGCATGGCTATGATAGGATACGTGTTCATTCAGTCATTTGTGTGTCTGACAAGCTTCAGAAATTCGGAAAAATACAGATTATGTTTACATTTCAAGCATAGTGAATGCAATTCATGTTTACGGAAATTATAGTTTCTCTTGAAAACTAGAGGGACTAGGATTGTCAGCTATGCATTCTTCTAGATATTGGTTGCTAGAAAAATCTCAACTTTTTTTTTCTGATGCATTCAACCACATGGACAAGTTTCAGGCAGCAACTGATAAATACGCAAGAAATTTTAACAAAACAGTTTAAACTGGCAGAGATTGAAGTTCAATGGAAAGAACATAGAAGTGATATGACAAAGCAGGAATTTTTGTGAGGCTTGATCCCTCTGAACATTTTACTTCAGTTGTCAGGGGAGGTTTTTGTTCCTTTTTTGACCACTCATGTAGAATGCTAAGTAACAGCTCATTTGATGTGCTGATGACACCAAACTGCGACAGCTTCCAATTCTGACAAAAGATGTAGTGGAAAACTACTTTTAACAGCTCAGAGCATCTCACTTTCCCTTGGGTACCTCACATATATACACACTGAGAAGGCAAGGGGACCATTGCTTTTCTTGTGAGAGAAACCATCAACAAATGAGAGAGATAAACCATCTCCTTCGAGTCCTTTTGAAAGCTTGAGCCACTCCAGTGCAGTTCTGCTGGGATTTACAAAATTATGAGCACTCCTTCAAAAACGCCCAAAGTTGAGCAATCTAAAAGATCAATGGCCCGGTCTAGTCAAGATCATTGTAACATCACAAATTTGGCTGATCAACTTAAAACTAAGCTGAAAGGAGCCAAGGAATACCAAACGACACATAAGCTAGTTTATTAAGTCTTTCCAAAAGTTTACCTAAATAAAACAGGAAGCCACAGAGCAACAACACAACTTGAAACAAGAAATTAGGCACAAGTTTAACTGTCTTATCTTGCAAAGATGCTTGATAGGAAGCTTTGAAGTGACACTTGATACAAAATTAATCAACACTGTTATGTCCATCATTGCTTTCAATCAGGACGGGTGACACTTCCTGCCAGAATTACAGCATACACTTGCTACACCGCTGTGGCTGTAGCATACAGCAACTTAAAGTTTGGTTTGCTATCCTACTGTTTGATCACTTTAAAATTCAAGATGTCAATAGTCAGATTTCAATTATCTAAAAAAAGTAATTAGAGTAATCAGTTTCCTGCTGCTTTACCAGAGTTCAAAAGCACAGAGCCCAGAAGTCACCGCTAATCCCAGGACAGCTCTGCTCAATCCTCCCTCCTCCTCCTCTTCTTGCGTGACGGGTATTTTCATCTCTGCTGCCCGCAACACAGTGCCAGAAAGTGATGCCATCATGTCTCGCCACAGTGACATGAATGGAAAATGACTGCATCTACTTGACAGTACTTTGTGCATGAAACACAGAAGGAATGAATAAGAAGGGGAGGAAGGGGTAGTTTTGTATTTATGCCTTCAGTTAATTGCTTTAGGTGTCATTTTACCCACGGTCTCCCTTCTTCTTCCCCCTCTCCAACAACGAATGGACTGTTTGGACATTGTCAATTGGAAACATAACACACATCAGGCAGCGATCACCCCATCAGAGCACTCCCCTTCAGTCCAGTTGCACAAAAACACACAGGAACAAACATACATACTCATTAAAAATGAGTTATAACTTGATGTAAATCATATCCAGATTGCAGTATCTGAGATCAGAGGAAAAAATGAAACTACTTATACCATGCAGCAAATAGTCCACAACTTGCATCCCCATGTGAGGAACACTCTTTTCAGGCACTGCACTCTGCTTTTTCGAAGGCTTATACACAATTAGGTTTTTTAATAAGGAGTGAGCCACTCCAACCCACCTCGCACTCAGCCACACTTCTAAAGCACTCACATGATAAGGTTGGGAAGAAAGGGTAAAAGGAGGGCTGGTTTCATTCTTACATGCCTTCACCAGTGTACAAAGGACAATATGTGGTGACAACTGCGAAGTTATTCTCTATCTTATTGAAGGAACACACTTTAAAATTATAAACCATGAGTAAATCTACAGAATAATTCAGTTTTCATATCAAACAGTTGCAGACCCTGTAACTGAAATAGTGTGTCTAAGGTTATAAATGAAAACTGTTCAGTATCATTCTTTGAGTGACAGATTAAATTCCTAACCCAGTTACGGTAATGGCCACATTTGTAGTTTAACATAAATTAAGAGCTTAATTATATTTGTGACTATTTTAAACAAAGTAACAAATTCCTTTGTACCTGTGAATGTAATTTATAGCAAAGCCACGTTCCTTCTCTAAAACAATCTATTTTACGCTGCAGCACCACTCTGCTCTAATGGTATAATGAAATTCTTGTTGTAGACTGTGGAAAGTGGAGATTCACTGGTAGCACGGAGGTTTTGAAGATAAATGAAGATGCTATTCATTCAGGGGTAATTTCATCTTAGAACTATATGAAAGATGTTTCACTCACAAGCAGTACCAGTATGGCTTGGGATTTAAGCATGTTTTCAGCTACAACATAATGCTGCTAGATTGATTATGTTGATACTGTATTTCTCATCATGAAGAATTTCAGTTTTTATTCTCTTAAAAAAAAAAAAAAAAAGATGCCAGATTTTCATTTCACTACTAAGCCTTTGTTCAAGGCTCAGCAACAAGTCCAAATTTCTCCTAATGCTTTGTCTAGAGAAAAAAAACCCAAGAAACCACAATTCATACATAAAGATCACAAATCTGTAGAGAGCTATTAATCATGGGTGATTTATACATGTATTTGATTACTTGTTGAAGTAAATAAGCAGTTAGCTTATGCAACACCATTTTAAATTGTCCCAACATCCTTCTGTCACTCGGGACTACGAACAGACTATTCTATATGCACTTTGCAGGAAAATAAGAAGACCATTTTCAAGGGCATGAATTGCACAAGTGATTAATACTTATCTCAATGCAATGAGACACAGGCTCTAAACCTCAGGATCGTTGTGAAAACTTCCACAGTCCAGAACATTTTATGCAAGTCTATAATATTAACTGCACAAGGATTTCCTAAGAAGCTATAATAACAAGAACAGTCTTAGCTTCATCATTGCTATAGTACATAGGTATGAAGGCTTACATTTTATTCAGTACCATTTAAGATCCTTTAATATAGGATTAGTTACCAAAAATAAGTGTTCAATGTTTATATTGACCCAAGTTCATGTTTCCTTCCAGCAGAGCATCCGAATAATTAATATGCTTCAAAATCCAAATATGGGGATTTTAGAGACCAATCCCCCCCACAGCGCACTGAGAGGCCTCACATTCCTCTCGTGACAAGTCAGAGCAGCACCCAGCGACGCTCCCCGCTGCCATTCCAGCCAACAGGCCTGGCAAAGCGCAGCCGGATTAACCCACTGCTTCCTACACAGCAATCCAAACTCCAGCCAGCCACTGAAGGAAAAGCCTCTACTTGCTCCACATACCACACAGGAAAGCAAAGCCCAGACAGGGCTTCTGCTTCCGACTGCAATATACTCTCCTGGCGCAACCCGGCTTTAATCGAAGTTCACAGCTCAAACACAGATGAAAAACAGTAACCTGCCTACAAATGAAGGCGGCTATTTCTTTAAGAATAAAAATATCAAAGAAATAAGGTGTGTGTGTGTGTGTGTGTGTGTATCAATACATACACACACATCCCAACCTAACTTACTATCTGCAAGATAAAGACAGGAACAACTTGGCTTCTAAAATTCATATACTCATCTACAAAATTTAAAAGTGTGCATTTTTTAAAAGTAAAAAGCAGTCTCTCTTTGTGTGATGACATCATCTGCATTAGGGAGTGTTCTTATATCACCTGAGTGTAACATAATAAATTTTGCTTTCTTATGTCATCATTTAATATTTTGTTACTGATTTTAATTATTAACTCAGTTCCTTCCTCTCTGAAGATGTGAAGCTGTTTAGTTATTGAAATACAATTATGCTTTTTTTTTTTTTTTTAGCTTTTTTGGTTTTTTAGTATGATGAGAGTGATAAGCGAGAGCGCTGTTTAATGTGAGCATGATTTCAACAGTGAGTCACGTTACTAGGAAGTGTATGTATTTTCATTAACTTTTATGTGAACAAGGCCAAACGGCTCAGAGGAAGAACCAGAGCCTTCATTCTACATATAACTTCCTCTTTCCTGTAGCAACATAATCATTACTGAAATTCCAATTTCCCTTGATTTTAATTCCTTTGCAGTGAAAACAAAATTATATTCAGTATCAAGAGTTTGCAGAGGAAGACCAAATGAGCTTCATTTTCAACCACACTGTATAATAAGCTTCTTTAAGCTAACAAAGGAGTGCAAGTACTAGGATGGATGAGAGGAGATGCACTAACTCATTGGAAGTTATGTTGTATTTTCAGCAAATACATAGAATCTGAATGCAGTAAAAAGACAAAGGAATACTAAATTCATTCTGTTTCTAGGAACAATACTGGGTGGAAAGGCAAACAGGTTTCACGTGGTGAGGGTTTGGGGAAGGGGGCGTGTGTGTGTGTGTGTGTGTGTGTGTGTGTGTGTGTGTGTTTTAAACCACTGAAGGGACCACTCCTTTAGTTATCCAGCAATTCCTAAGGCTCGCCTCTTTTACAGAACAGGTAGCTATATGAAGCTGGAAGTCTAGACTCCGTTGCACAATGCAAAGCCATAACTCCATTACTGAAACAACAGGCACAACCAAATTGGGTGTCTAGTCTTCAGCACTTACTATGTATTAATTCAAACAAAACTCCTGCAACAGCCCCGGTGCTACACCTGCACTGAGGGTCACTTGCTCTGCTTTCTGCTCCACCTGCTCTGTTGACAAGAGGAACGTGAAACACCAAATGCATTGCAGGGCTGTAAATTTTAAAACAGTCAACTTTTATTCTGACTACTTACTTGCTATGGTATTGAATTCTATTATTTCATATACAATTACTTGCATGTTCTCTGAGAGGTATCCACAAGCAGCACTATAAAGAGGTCCTGTAAGGAGATTTCAGGAAAAATCTGAAAGACGAGTTTCAATCCAGACATTTACAGTCTGGATATGAATCACACTCCTTAAAGATTTCCTGTTTGAGCCCATGTTTGATCAGAGGTAATCAAACCACTGACGCATTTTCACCATGTGGAAGCTCAACAAGCCCTAGGCAAGTTCGGCATTTGTAGTGGATATTTGTGCCCAGAACGAGTGCTGATTCTGGAACAGAATGGAAAGGGAATGGCAGTCCTGGGAAGAAAGCCCCAGGTATCAGCTCCAACATCCCCAACTCCCATCGTTTCCTCAAAATTCCTCAAAATGAATCAAATATACTGAAGATTGATACTCTTTTGCATGAACCATGTTATACAGATTTTTCTAAACAGATATGATTCCTCAATACAAAATTGTTCTGTAAAGTTTAAAATCAGATATCTACAAGAGCTGTATTTATAGTCATGGCTACTATCAACTATCAGGCCAGGGAATATTGAAGAAAAACAAGCATTTTTAATATATTATAGTTAATTCATCATCTAAGTGACATCTGTAGGATAACAACAGACCGGAAACAGCAAAACAAAATGATGCATTAGAAAAGGAAATTTTGGGGTTACGTGATCGTTTCTTTTATTTGCTTGTTTTAAATACAAGCCACACCTATATGAATTGTTAAACAGCAAGAAAAGTCATGGCGACTGCAAAGAGTATGGAAGAGAAAGAATGGGAACCTTACATACCTCCTGCTCACCACCACTTTAGCCAGCCAGGCCCTCCTTACTATTGGGGAAAGCATCTCCTCAAGAGCTGGTATTACTGAAGCTAACAGGTTAATGGAGTTTGCACGGACCTCACAGGCACAGAGGTGCTTTGAAGTCAATTAGAGATGCAAGTTTGTCAATTATATAGGCTGCTGCCAAAAAATACATTGGATCTCAACTCTGTGTACGTGCTGAAATTGAGAGTAAACATCAGAGAGATACTGAGATTTGATGCCCACGAAATGAACCAAGTACTTCTTGAGTTTGGGGCAATATTTGCTTCGAGAATGAAGCGAGCAGCTAGTATCGTGTGAGGCATTAGAGCAGGAATCAACAAAGCAAGTGACCGAAGGTGCAAAGCACACGCAGTGCCTACAGGAGCTAGACAGGCACATACTGTACTAATAGAAATACAAGCAGCACCACCCTAGAAATCTTATGCCCTTTAGGTTCTAGCACTTCAGTGAATCCAAAGAATATCAGATATAGAGAAGATAGCAAGCAAGCAATTTTGACAAAAATAATCATAATCAAAAAGAATAAAGTTAATTTATTCTTAAATAATTCAATTAGGTAAATACAGTTATTTTAGCTGGAAGATAATTATTCAAAAATTAAAATGGAATTAATAGCTCTACTTTGGAAAAGATGACGCTTTACCTGAACTGCAAGAGAAGATGCATTATCAGAAAGCAAAATTTGTTCCTCTGTTGGAAGAAAAAAAAACAAAATCCACAATTATAAAAAAACATTTAGCTACTGACCTGTAAATGTAAATCATTCTGAGTTACACATATATCAGGGAGTACATATATAATTATTATGCAGCTAGACTAGAAAAACTGTGATATGAATATTAAAAAGGAAGACAAAAATTGTACCAGGAATATTTTTTTCCCACAAATACAATCGCGTTTATCATACATTACCAATACACAATAAAAAAAAATGCTCACAACTAAAAACCGAATACTTCAGTTTTATGCCAATTACTCTTCTCCTAATCAAAGTTAAATAAAACTGCATCTTCATAACTCCTCTGGCTAGAAAGTAAAAGCATTCAGAAACCTATAAAAACTGCTTGCAGTTAATATCGCACACTGTGTCTAGGTCTGTCACACAAAAGAAAGATGACAAGTTCACTGCAATAAAAATTCCATGCTTAGAAGACTAGGGCTGCTACCTATTAGTCTTCATTACTTTGCAGTCT
Organism: Nothocercus julius; assembly: GCA_013398735.1. Classification (NCBI taxonomy): domain Eukaryota; kingdom Metazoa; phylum Chordata; class Aves; order Tinamiformes; family Tinamidae; genus Nothocercus; species Nothocercus julius. The sequence continues at coordinate 41,328 of VZSV01000050.1, read as the reverse complement.
TCTGACAACTGTAGCAGGCTGCTGAGCCCCAAATGGGGGCCATAATGTGATCTGATGATATATGAAGAGCTGCTAAAGGGAGCCTGAACCATCCTAGCCTATACATTTTAACAGTTCCTTTTTACTGAGAGCCCACTTTACCACAGGACTTCAAAAATCTGCTGCCTCAGCTATTGGTGCAGTAAATCTGCCAACTGTGCCTGCAACCACATCATTTTACACTGCCTACAGCAGCCAATATAATGAGTCAATAATAAACCAAGGACCTTATAGGCCATGAATAGCTGGTTTATATTGGCAGATGCGAGCATGGCTAAAACCTCTGACCAGACAAACAACACAAAGGAATCTTTTAACAGTTGCTGTGTTTCCTTGCGGTTAATTATGTTACTGCATATTTAATGTGTTTTTATTTAAATAAAGTAATTATTAATTGCAAAAAACAGAGTACCCACCCTTCAGTTGCTGATACAGCGCAGCATTTTCAGGCCAAGGCTCTGCCGCTGTGAAAAGAAGAGGAATTAATTAGGCAAGCCAAAGAGCAACGTGTTTGCAGGGCTAACTGAACACAAACGTTACCTAGAGCAGAAAACAGAATTGCAAAGATGCTGATACAAGACTTGACCTGCCCTAAAAATGTCCCACTGCCACTCTTTTCTCCTGGACTTTTCCTCCCAGAAAGCAGAGAGACCAACAAAAGGGAGAAAAACATTTGAGAGATCCCCAAATTGAATGCTGCAATATAAGCTAAAATTCAAGCTGTGCCATGGAATGGCCTCGCAACTATCAGGCAGCAAAAGCAGCTTATTTTCTTTCATAAAGACATTCTTGTGCATATTCCCATCACAACTCTTGCCACTCTCAAAACCAGTTATTTATACAGTACTAAACAAAGGATTCTGGAAAGAGCGTAACAAATAAACAGAGAAGAGAGGCACAGACCTCAAAACCAACTGCAAGGAATACTCTAGGGAAAGGAAAAAGCTTTTTGCCTTTTAAGGTTATGTCTACACCAGTCCTATACAAATAGCATCCACAGAGCTAGGTGCTTGGGCATGTCAGAACCCAAGCCACCATGAAGACTGGGCCTACCTTTTGCCTCAAATGATGTACCGATCAACTTTAGCACTGGTATGTCGAGATTCTCTTTTTAAAAAAAAAATACATTCTCTGTTCAAAAAAAAAAAAACTGTTTAAAAAATAAATAAAAAATTTAAAAAAGGAAAGACTACTAACATATTCCAGTTGAGAACCTTTGCACTCGACCAATTGGTGAATTTATGGGAACATACAAATAGCATTCAGTACTGATTCACCATGAATAGTAACATTAGAATAATGGGTCTTTCACAGCATTTTGTCTCCTTACATTCCTTGTTAAAATTCATTTCAGAAATGCATTTTCAAATCCTAATTCAATCTTAGCATCCAACTCAGATTAGATATCTGTAAATAAATGTAATATTCTAATCACACAAACGAAGTGTTGTGTTGTTTTTTTTTTTTTTTACAGCAACTAAGCCTACAAATAAGTGTGTGTGCATGAAACCAGCTTGCTGTTGGCTTAGGTAAGGTCATTCATGGTATCATTACCTCCAGAACTACAGGAAAAAAATAAGCTGTTTTGTAACTAACATTCTTTTCTAATACTCACGAAATATCGACTTTTACGGAAGTCATACAGAATTATGAAGATTTTAACTCTATACATAGTTTTGCAAAGGACACTACCTTTAACATTAAGGCAAAAAAGTCCATCAAAGGTATACTAGTACAGGCATGAGAAAGCAACTAATCACATTTAAGTGTCATGAAAAAATGTTTTTATGTTTTACTGTAGCAGTTATTGGTTTTACACTCTCTCCATTAAAGTTTTGCCCTGGAGTTAAAATTCTTGAGGTGGAAGTATATTTATCTCTTTAAATAAAAAAGAGACTAGACAGTGCCTGTGATAACACACCACCATTTAAATTTTCTTCAGGTCCAGTAAAGTCTTGCAAGAGCGAACGGAATGAAGAAATTAAGTAATTACTAAATTTCAGCAAATTGGTCAGTGCTGAACTTGAGAAGTAGCTAAGTCACAAAGGTAGGTTGATCTTGTACGTGGCAATCCTTCAGTTATCCAGCCAAAACATCCTTTTCACAAGCTGAAGATGACACAGAGAATTTCATAGTGCATGGACCCATTACTACTAAAAATTTTTGCCTTCAACCTTTTCAGACTGGAATGTCACACTTTTAACTAATTCCTGGATTCTGGCCCAAACTGGGAGGGCCCTGTTTTACACAGACACGTGGTTGAAATATTTCAGACCCACAAAAATCAAATGAGCTTTTCATTTTCCAGCAGAAGGGCTAAGTGCATTTCAACAAATTCAAACATTAATTCCACTCTGATCTTGGCACTACTCTACACACAACCTTGGATATAAGTAACAGCTTCTTCGCGAATCCAACACAACCCTCCTACTAAGGCACGCCATATCCATGCTATAAACCAAAACACGAATATTATTTGCAGTCTGTTTGCCTTTATCTGCTTAAAATTCCCTTTCACAACCTACTGATCCCACACATACCTGCTCAGGACTTGACCCTAATGTGGTTAATCACAATACGGAGTCCTTATCTCACAGTCTCAACATATACAGAAGCACATGCCAAAATTAAGGGAAAAGACATGAGTTATTTTAAATTTTTGCATCTGTTCAGTCACAGGCTAGTTCTGTACTAGGATATGGGTTTTGACAAGTAAATGAAACCAGGGCAAACAGCTACACACAAATCTCAGGCTGGGTATCAGTACACCTTATAGTCCAAATTTCAGCAGTTCAGAGAAAATGAAAGAATAACACCACCTTCGTTTGGCATCTGAGTCTCCAGAGAAAGAGATGACACTCCTGATCATGTTGGGATGAAGGAGACACACGCTCATGAGTCCCGAATTGAGACCTTCAGTTCTTTTGGCACAACTCAGACTAAAGATAATGGATTTTGCTATTACTATTCAGGCTGGATTTTAAAACCATCAACTTCACTTAAGATTCACCCACTTTTACTCAAGTCCGAAATGATTTATTTTGCAGTATATTTTCAGAACTGGATACAGCAGATCAAGGTGTGCTGGAAGAGTAATTGTGGCAACAGAACCAGAGGTACATGCACAAAGCCTGTACAATTCTCCGGAAATCAAGAATTAAATATCTACTCACTATCTGTCCTGTATTTTCCAATTACTGCTCACTCTCTGTTTCCTGCTCAGAGTATGAAATAACTGTTTCTGATGAAGGAAGAAGTTTAAATACACACTACTGCCTGACATGTCCAGTTTTGAAAGGCGTAGGTTGAATCTGCCATCAATCAGCCATATCCACAAACTCCACAACTCTGGGGGACCAGAGCCCTATTTGGAGAAAGAGAGGAGAAAGACTCACTAAAGGGATACCATGAGCTTCCAAAAGAGGGGAAATTATGCAACATCTTGAACGTACAGCATGACTCTTGGCTTATGAATGTAGGTGAAGACATAATTTGTAGAATAATAGGCACTAATATTACACGCTGCTTCAGTTCTGTCATATTTCCAATCCATCAAGTTGATTAATGCTATAATAACACCTCACAAACTTATCATTTGTGCACTAATGAAGTCAAATGTAGTTTATCCTTCGGCAACTATATTCTTCTGGTCTGTAGATGCTAGTTTCCCAGCTAATCAAGGAAACTATGGCACTAAGTATATAAGAAGTAATAAATGTTGATTCCTGTGATGTTGATTCAGTTTCAGTAGCTTTCAACACAGAATCACATTTATGGGTTAGATCCTACGCAACAGACGTTTCAGTCTTTAACTGCTCACAGGATGAAATAACTGCCTGCAAGTATGCCTTATGGGGACAGCTTCTCTCCATATCTTAAGAATACAGAACTATTTGCTTCTTTTCTTCTGCCTCCATAACCAGAGGAACTAATCCCATGTGGCTTTCAATGGGCCTCTCTCACACTTGTAATGTTCAGCAAAGGCTGCCTTCCCACCTTCCGCAACTTTTCCCATGCTTAACAAATTCAAATATTTAGCCTTTCATGTGGATTCCTTGGTGTTCAGGACAGATAAACTTCATACTGTTTTCTTTCCACAAGCAGAGACAATAGTACCATTTCTCCCCTAACACACTGCTTTGTTGTTTCTTTTT
>VZSV01000050.1:16581-28185 GCA_013398735.1 Nothocercus julius | reverse complement strand
AAAAAAAAAAAAACCACCTTCTCCTTCATGTTTATTTCATGTCTACTCCAGATCAGAAAGTGACGGTGAGGGACCGCACAGCTGCAGGGAGGCCGCACGGCCCCGGCCTGGTCACGAGCCGGTAGCAAGCACGGCGGTCTGAGGCTGCACAGAACAGGCAGCCGTGCTGAAGGGCCCCGCTGCATCCCGCCGGGCCTTTCAGCCCGCACACGTTAACAGCCGTCTCCGCCGTGTCTCCAGCAAGCTCCACGAGGATTGCGGTAACCCCGAAGCAGCCATTTCTAAACACTTTCCCATGTGTGCGTTGGTAGGAGCTATCACTTGAGAAATAGTGTTAAATACATTGGTAACAAATGAAGACTTTGAAAGGCATTATAGACTAGCTACTCACATAAGTTATTTGGGGAGTTGCAGCTTGCTCTCTCTAGATAATCCAGCTGGAGTTGGGAAAAATCCTCTTGAATTTACATGCAATTGAAAAATTATCTGGGATATAACTGCAAATCTAGCCATGGCATAATAACTCTCTCAACTTGGAAATATTATCAAAAAGGGACTGGAAACAAAACTTCAGTGTGTCAAATAGTAGCAAGAAGCACTGTCCAATATCATGATAGATGGGACTATTTACCATAATTCTCCGTATTGTGATGGATTCTTGGGTTGACTATTAGCCACATCACTATCCAGGAAGCGGTAGTAAAGTGTATGCTTAGGAAGTGATGACATCTGTAATATAACCCATGACAGATGCCGAATCCTTTGGCAATATAAACATGGCTGAGTTCTGAAATACTGCAGACACTTCAGCTTTATTCTAGTACAAAAGTATATATGGCAAGAATAATTGCAGGGATTTTCCAGCTCTTTCTCAGTGATATATTGCATATGTGCAACTTAGTTTATGATCCTGCAGCAATCAGCCAAGGGTGCAGTGGACCCTTATACAGAGGGCCTTTAAAGGCATCTGGATCATACAAGCTCCCCCATCCCCAGGAATCCCACTATAGATGGGAAGTCAGCTCAACTCACTCTGCATGACACAGCTGGGGAAGTGAGAGGTGCAAGTTCAGGGTACCTCACATTTCTTCTTGATAAAGGGATCCCTAAGGGCTTTTCCTCCCCACCGCTGCTTCAGTGCCAACACACACACAGACCATTCTTTTGGGAAAGCTGTAATCAGCTCTAGGATCTGACAAGAAAGGTGTCTGAAGTCATCTCTAATTCCTATTCCACTCAAGCTAAGTCCTTACTTAGGACTTAGCCCCACATAATCACATTAGTTCCCTGGAGTTGCTGAATATACTTTAGAGCCAGCATTGAAAACAGAAAAAGGCCAATCTCTACCTGAAAGGGCCATACTAATTGCAAGCTATAATCCTTCCCCCCTATAAACAATAACAGAAGTGTTAAATACAATGAATAGCTTTTGGGCTATGTTGTCACCCTTCAGTGGTCCAGAAAAGCATCAGCTGGACCTTTTTCAGTGACAAAACAGACTTAAAAAGTGATTTTGGGGAGAGAGGGGCAAGCTGGGCATACCACAATCTGAACTAGAGGGGACTGTACTCCAACTATTGGTAGTGCTTCACTGACCATACAGGATTTGTTCTTTTCCATATCACAGCCAAAGATATTTGTCCATGTGTCTCATGCACAATGAGACAAAGTGACTCAGTAAAGGGTATTGCCTTCCTGCCCTCTGAAGTCTTGACTGGAGATGACAAGAAGCTTTGTATTTTGAGATGTTCATCTTCCCTTAAAAAAAAGCATTCCATAGTCCATAATTTTATAATATAAAGACCATTGGAAGTTTGGAAAAGTGCCATAATATTAAATTATGCATCACATTTGTAGATAAATAAGATAATGGAGATGCAAAAGGGTTGTTGCATTGTTCTAGAATGTCTCACTTTGCCACACTTTAAAAATTAAGACTATATCATTTGATCAAATAGGCTCATTCTACTGTCAAAGCCAGATAATACAATGATATATTTCCATCTTGTAGGGCAAGATCTTAAATTGTATATGCTGATAAGCACCAGAGGATGTGCATGAATGAATATAGAATTGTATTAATACTTGCAAAGTACTTGAAAGTCCTCTGATGGCAATTACTATTGATGTACTAGCCATTATTAAGAATATATTCTCCATATGATAGTGGAAGCATGCCATTAGAGAAATAACAAAAGCAGAAGAGCCAGCACATGTTGGGACAATAGGCTGAAGATCTAAATCAGTGATCTGGGAGAGGACTGATTATTCCCAGGTGCTGATGAAAGACATTTCTAGTTACAGTAGTACCTTTAATAGCACCTGAATCAAAAGCTGAATGAATTTGGGAAGTTGAGTGGCTTTGTGTTAGACAACTACAACAGTTTTAAGTTAAGCTAGTGTCCTAATTGTTCCATTCTTTCTTCACTATAAATACTGATAAGCAAAAAAAGATACACACAAAAGTTGCCCAGATAAGCCTGAGTGTGGACTACATTTGAGCTAGGCCTAAGGCATGTATCAGTGCCTTGTTAAAAATGGAAATTGTTTGATAGAAAATGCCTGTCTCAAAATAGATGGTGCAAACTATATCAGGGAACAAAATTCAGGAAATAATTGAGAAGCAAATCCCATTAGCCAGCACAAAGTTCGCCTCTGAAGCACAGCAGGATGCACCCAGACTCCCTGCTCGGGAGCAGGGCACCTGCATGGTGTTTCCCGCTCCCATATTCCCTGTCCTCTCCCCACTCTCACTTAAAGGGCTGCCTTAATGGACCATCTTATCCAACCACCAGGGAGATATCTAGTGAGTTGATATATTAAAAATGAAATTTTTGGTTCCCTGTGTTTATTTCTACTCCATGCATTCCCTCCTTCCCCCCCATATACACCTTATTCTTCAGAAAGGAGTCGTTCTCCCTGAGGCCAGCTTCCTGCAGGGCCTGCAAATCTTTTCTTCAGCTGGTAGAACTTCCTTCTGGTAATTCTTGCTTCATGTCATGGAAAGCTTCCCAGCTTTTACAGATTTTAAAAGCAAAACAGCAGATCCAAGATGTTAGTCACTGATTCCAATAGTAAGAGAAGCATAGATTTTTCAGCACTTTAGGGAAAATCAGAAGACGTAATTAGGCTGTTATTGACCTTTCTATTTCAGTAATTCAGATGGAATAGATACAGCAGAATCAATAAACTTACAAAAGAGTCATTTACCCTACATAGGTTTGCCCAAAAGATAGCTATACCTTCTTTACAGCCCCTCTCTCCATATGGGCAGCCTTTACCAGGTAAGGTGCTAGTTACTAGGGTTAAACACTGTCTGCTAAGGATATAGCACTAGACTGTGTGTGTATATATATGTATGTATATTTGCTCCATTAAAACTATCAAGGTAGAATTTGAATGATTGTCTACTGCCTAGAAAAATCCCAAGGCTGTTCTTAGTACCTTAACAGTATTTAGACAGGTTTTTATAGCATGCAAGTTTAACTCCTACTGTTCTTTTATTCCATAAAGCAAAAAACTTTGCCCAAACCGCAGCTCCCCATTTCCATGGAGCAGTTTTCCCATAGCTCAGACCTTTCCAGAAGGCAGGACAAGAGCCAGCAAACACAGTTGACACTAGGATTGGTTCTTTTTCCTCTGAAAGGAGGTGGTGTGCAGGAACTTTGCTGGTGAGTGAAGGCTGTAAAGCAGCACGCACGTGCGGCATTGCTGGTGCTTGAGAGCAGGCCAAGTGGCAGCAAGGGTTTCCTTTGGAGAGTGAACAAGCCAGCACTGAAATCCCTTCTCCCTGCCTGGCCCACTGCCACACTGCTCCTTTAGTGCAACATAGGGCATCCTGAGGGCAGCTCTAAATTATGCCGCCTGTCACTGCCCTTAAAAGACTGTTATGGCTGCTGGAAATCTCCACAATGAAGCAAGCTGGAGTTTGTCCTTCCCTGCCAACACAGCCAAGTGGCAGCAGAAGGGTGTTTTTAGAGGGACTTCATGTCTGAATGCTAAGGGCTCTGGCAAAGTACACAGAGCAAGAGAGACAGGACAACCTGGGCTGGTATATTCAAATGGATTTCACACAGTATTTGGTACATTTTAGTGTAAATGTTTACCTGTATGCTGTTTCATGAAGCCGCTGTTCTTCAACATGAAGATTGCCAAGATCAGTCAAGCTAAGTTTCAGTTATAACATACACACCCACGAGTTTAAGGTGCTATGGTGCAAAAGCCTGAGGTAAAACTGGGGCCCAACTTTCACTTCTGCAGGTACCATACATTTCCCTGGGAAGCTGACACACACCTTTTGGTGGCATCCAGGACAGATTCAAAAATTAAGACTTTTTTTCCTTTTTTTTCTTTTGCAAATTCAAATTGCCTTTCAATAGATTTTCACAATTCAATAACAGTGATTTCAGTTTTGTGACTTTTTACAGGTACAAGTTCTGGGCTATGAAGCTGGGCGCATAGCATAAAGTATGATTTCTAGGAACATGCTTTGAGCAAAACGTAGCAGTTAGGGAATAGTAACACTAACCATTTTGCACTTACAGAAGATGCTGCATGTTTAATTGAAAATGCATCAGCATTAATTGATCTGTCAACAACCCACAGGAGGACAGAAAGAATTTTCATAAAGGTTTTAAGAGGCACAAAAACAGCATTTCTGAAAGCAAACAGGGATCTCAGACTGTATGCAGGAAAACCATTAGAGAAATCATTTTCTTTTCCCTTGATCACTTACCTCCATTCTTGCCTTCTTTTTTTCAGCAGAGCCTGAATTTCAGGAGGGCAAAGCCTATTTCAGCACATCTGTCACCCTCACAGCTGCGCTGAGCTAACATCAAAGCAATAGCACAGAAATCCTAACTTCACTGTTTTACTGATAGGAGACATACCAGCCCCTGGGCTCCCACATACTCCTGTCATTCAAGCAGCTGCAGAAGATATTTTTCCCATGCTCTGGAGCTGGCTAGATCTTGAAGTCAGGGCTCAGCCCTTACCCGAGCATTACCTAAGCTTTCACTTGGCAGAGAAAAGCTGTCAGCCTGCGTACTGAGCAGTCCCACAGGCAAGCAGGGCTAGGAGCTAGCACAGCTACAGCACCCCTGAGAAAGGGAGAGAAGCACCCAGGCTAAGCTTAAATAGTGCCCTGGGCAAGGGCAGGGGCCTGTGGGGTCCCAAGTGGGGCTGCTCAGGCCGTTAAGGCCTATTAGTGCCCCCAGGCCTGGTAGCTCCTCAGCTGCACCCTGAATGCATCCAGCTGGGCAAGTGGTGGGCTTAGAACCATAGATTTCGTATCATTTATGTTACATGAGATGTTTGCTTCTAAATAAAAGCACAGTTTGGAAGCTGATGAGCAGGAGCTCAGTGAGACTTTGCCATGGTTTCCCTACACCTGTGACCACACAAATCTATGTTTTCAAGCATGGGCTGTGGTCACATTACCAAAACTCCAGGAATGTCAAAGCATCATCCATTAGGAGCAGTCAGGACCCTAACTTAGGCGATAATGCTGGCTATAAAGGTCCATCCCAGTGTTTGCGTAACTCACACCACAGCAAAATCCTGAACCGTCCTGTTAATGAAAGCGGGAATCATTGTTCACAGTTTCAATGTAGGCACCAGGCAGGCAAGTCGTCTCAAACTCTGGAGATGTTATCTGGGAAATTAGAGAGCTGCAGCTGAACTCAGTTTCTGGATAAGTGTTGTAAATACTGAACAGGTTTATGAATGCACCAAAGCTTCTTGTGAGATGGTCTAAATCCTTCTCTGGAGGCCAACATAAAAAGAATTAAGTTTCTTCTTCTTCCTGTAGAAATGATCATGACTGCCTACCCTGCGTGCAGGGAGCGGCAGCTGCAATGAATTATTTATCCGTAGCGCACTGTAAGAGGGATGTGCAGTGATTAATTGTAGAGCTGGGCAGGAAATGGCTTCCTTGTCCCAAAAGATTTTTTAGATTAAAAATGTGTTGCTATTCCACACTGGGATAAAACGAAAACCCCTTTAAAAGACCTTCTTAAAAATAGAAGAGAGAGAGCAAGACCCACCTACAAAAGAAACCTGGATAGCCCTGTGAGTCTTCTGCATCATGAAAGCACAGAAATTAAGAACAAAAAAAAAAAAAAAGGTACTGAAGAATTTGTCTGCAAACCATCCTGTTCAACCTCCATACCCATAGGAGATGCTCTAGCAAGGAGGCTTGGGGTTATTTGCATATGGGCAAATGTTGATCCTGCTATGTTATATCAGAAACTTCAGAAGTCGAATCTTACTCCATCTAACATCACTGTCCTACCACAAAAGGAACAAGAAAAACTTGTCTTATCTTCATTACAACTGTAGAAGTTCATACTTGGCATTACTTTTCCCCAGAGTGCAAACATGGTGAAGAAAAAAAAATGATGGTGACTGAATTAACTTGCATATATATTACTAAAAACATATGATCCTTTTACCAGTGGGTATGGGCTGGTGAGGCTAGATATCTCTAGGGGGTTGTAAGGAAATGTGGAAGATCACATTCATCCTTTTACGGGCATCGGTAAAAGGATGTGGGGAAAGCACCAGGTGTCTCCTTTGGTCATTTTTGGGCCTAAGCAGACAGCAATAAAAAGGATATGTCATGTGAGGAAATACTGCTCTCTTGGAGAGGAGAGCATCAATGATTTCAGAATATTTTGCAAAGAATATGCGCTTTGAAGCCCTTGGAGGACTGGGGCATGAAAAAGGAATATCTGATTGAGAAATATTTTGAGCCACAAGAGCCAGAGGCAGCTTCCACAAATGCGCAAAGAACACAGACTCAATGAATTCCAGTCTAGTCTAGCCAGAGCCATCTGTAACTGTGTCACATCCCAAATCCATTATCTCCTTTTAATTCTCTAAAATCTGGGGGTGGGGGGGGAAAGTTGTCAGTATAGTTTAATATAGTCTGGAAAAAGCATGATATTTCATAAGCGGTGAGCTCTGTGCTGCGTGAGGTATCAGTTTTGATGCTGACCATGCGATCTTCCTCAAAGAAGCTTCAGTACAATGTCTGCGCAATGTCATGAGAAAAGTAATATGACGTTTTGGTAGCTTCTCCTTCCTTCTCTAAGCATCAGGAGCAGGAGATGCCCATCGTCACAGTTACACTTTGTCTATGTGTCGCTCTCTCGTCTCAGGATCTCCACTGCTGTCTTGAGGTGGCCGTGAGTCCACCTCAAAATGGGCTTTTATGTCTTAGATCAGAGCTGTGCCCTGCAATTGCTCAGTCCTCCTGTGGAGCCCCTGTCACTGTCGCCAGGGTGGCCCTAGTCACTTTGGCGTTGTCCAGGCTGTACAGCACATGCCGTGGTCCCTGCACACCAGCCCCATGGCTCTCCCACACCACGTCCCGCCGCTCGACCCGCTCTGAAATCCGCTGCCGCAGAGCAGTGCGGGTGCTGGGGCTGCAGCTGCCCCCCGGCCTGCACCGTGCCACTTGCCTGCAGCTGGTGAAGGTTTTACTCCCTTGGGAAAGACACTGCAGCCTGTTTGTGCCTGCAGTCTGGGTTTCTCAGTCTGCATGTGACAGCTGCTGACAACAGCCAGAGATGCGTTGCTGTTGTATTAAATGTGGTGCATTTTAAAATGAAGAAAATGATTCCAAAGAACGGGGCAGAGCCTGCTCCTGCAGCTGCTCGCACGTGGGTGACCGTTGAGAGTGCGGCTGTCCGTGTCCAGCATGGGGGAGCTCTGCTGCAGGCTGGGACCACAGGCGACAGCAGCGCCAGGGTGACAGTGACACCGTGCAGGCAGGCACGGGCCGTTTTTCTCATCTGTGATTAGCCCCAGGATTGTGGAAATCCGTATCCGTGTGGCTTTTGGACAGCGTTTCACACCTGCGAAGCCTCAGATCTGATTACCAAATCTGTGTGGCTGGTCTTACCCTTGCAAAGAGACCAGAAGCACCAGGCAGCCGGTCCCTCAGGGGAGGACGTGACACTGGGAGCGTGTGACAGTCCTTTGAACTGGCTGCCTGGCCACATCCAAATGAAAGTCATTGTGCTGGTCATAAGTAATGAATTTCTCAAAAATGTGGATCCCTTCTAGGAGAGTGAATCACAGTGTTGTGTGCAAATGGTCCCAATCTTTTAGGCCGCTTTTGCATCAGGGTTAATAAGGAATAAGCAAGAGGCAGTTCTCTGCAGGTGCTTCTGAGGTCTCTAGCATGAGAAAACAGACTGATAACCCATTGGCATCATGTACCACACATTTCAGTTGAATTTTTAAGGAGAGAGATAGATGGGTTTTACTGACAGGCTTTTAACACTATTTGATAATTATCTTTTAATTTGATACACTCAGGTGTGGAAGAAAATGTCATTCCTCATAAATGGCATAATTCATAAATCCATAAATGCCTCCTTTTAAAATAATTATTTCGTTATCTATGCTTCACATATGGATTTGGTACTAGAGATTGCCTAAAACAGGAACTGTCCATTATCTGAACAGCAACTGGGCAAAATCTGATCTTCAATAGTCATTAAAAAAATTAGAGTTAGTGAGATTTTATCTATTTTTAAATACCACTCTAAACTTTATTGTACTTAATCTAGTTTACTTCTTAAAGGAACATAAAAAGGGACTTTAAGAATGTGGATTTAGTGTAGCACAACAGTTAAGATGAAGAGTAATGGCTGGGATGCCTTGACTCGCAGGTTGTACTGGTATAGTAATGTCTCAAAAATCATATTACTGGGACACAGACATTTTTCATGAGATATATAGGCAGAATAAATATTTTTTTTTGCCCTGCAGAAGCAGCTGTCCTGATCCAGTGAATTCACACATGGGTGTCATTTTATGCACACCCACAGCAGCCTCGATGTCCCTGTTGCAGAGGCCTTTGGTGTCTGCAGAGCTGGGTAACAGCACAAGTTCCCACCTTAAGTAGCTCCCTGTTGGATTTAGGGGTCTCGCTCCAAGACTAGGACCACAGGCTGGGCTGCTTGACGTAGTCCTGGATAAGAGTTTCAATAACTATGGTATGCCAGCCTGCTTAAAATCTCTTTGATCTCCAAACTGAAATTCGGGGGATTTTATCCTTCATGACAAAATGTTCTCTGGTGATGTGTAGTAGAAGAGATCTGTTTTCCAGGTGGTAGAAAGTCCGAGAGAGGATATGAACTGATTGTACTTTTGCATTTGTTTGTTTGCTTAAATTGCTGTTTTTCAATCTTTTAATCAGCAGGGGCTGTTACCTTTTGAGGATACAAGACCATATGAAAAACAAACACAATTGTTTCAATTGTTTGTGAAAATATCTTTGGGGAGTCTTCTTTATTTTTTTTTTCCCCAGCCTAAAGGAAGCCTAGTCCTGTTTATGTACCATTCTCAGGACAGTATCATTATCTGAGTTGTTAACTCTCTGTATAGGCATAAATTTAAGTCATGGAAGATTGAGCTGAGCTATTCACTTGACTGGTGCTCAAGGGCAGCAGATAATTCTTAGATATCAGTAAAATACAGTAAGACCCTGGCTCTGGGAAATACATTTTACTATATATTGTGCAGAATTCCAATAGGCCTGTTCCAATGGATGTGTTCAGAGGAGTGGGATAACAGGCCTCAGGGAGCAAAAGGATTTGTCATTTGACTCCCCGATGCCTTTCTTTCAATGGTGCTTTTCCCTGACCAGAGACTCCCCTAGTTCACTGGCAGTGGAAGAAGTAAGAAAAAATGCATGGTCTGAGTTTGAGTTTTGCCCATGGATAGCCATATATTGCCAGAGCAAAACAATAAGCTTAGCTTTAACTTTAATGATCCATTAATGATAAGCTGGTAACAACCATGTCTTACCTGGGATTCTCTCCATGCCTTTTTCTTCTTGAGCATCAGAGTTTTGCCCTTATTCCCAAGATTTGCTTGAAATTTAGGCTAACAGAATGGTACAGGACAAATCACAGGCTGATTTATTAGGTGTGAGAGAGGTGGTTGGAACTACAAGGAGGACTTCCCACTTTGTTCTTTTGCCTGCAAAGATTTTTTAAGGTAATAATCTGTTCTGGTCTGCTAATAATGTTACACTGTTTTATGTATTGGCCATTGTTCCAGGTTTTACCAATAAACAGAGGAAATGGCACACTTTGAGAGGGAGATTAAAATGTGATGATTAGCTTTTTGTTTTCTGAGTAATTATTTTGTTCTTTGATGCCCCAAATAAGTATATGCAGCTGATATCATAAATTGAAGTAGGCAATTTGACCCTCTGCAAAGTGTTCCTTGTGCTCTGCTTGCAAGTGGTGACATATTCATTCAGGCCTGAGTAGGAAGCCAGATACTAAATCAAGCCTGAGCCTAAGCTGAATTTGCAGAGATGTGTTTTTCTGTTATCTCTTGCCTACCCAAAGAATATCAAATCTCCACATTCACATATACCACTCAGAAACAGTAACTGTACAACCTTTTTCTCCTTGGAAGCCTTCCAAATCAATATTTTTTTCTATTGCAGGCAAAAATAGGAACACATTAAAAATGCTTTTTTCGGATCCCTTTGTACGCTGTGGCCCTTCAGGCAATAGTCTGTAGGTAAAAAATAATACATGACCGAAACAGAATGCTCTTTTACATGGTTTTTAATTATGTTTGAGGGAAAACAAGGCCAAGAAATAGTATTTTCATAATATTTGATAAATTGTGTGGTGGTGGGTATTTCACAAAACAGTCTTGGTGCAGTTTGTCCCCATTGCAGCAAGAATCACAGCCTGCGCTCTCACCTCTGCTGGCAGAACATAACTATTTCCAAACACTAGGCATCAAAGTGACTGCAAGTGAGACATGGCTGTTGGCTTTAATGCGGAATGAGTGAATCTTAGACCTTAGCTATCACTTATTTGCCTCAGGTGTGCACCATATATATAGCATGCATTTTAATTTTAACCACTCAGGAACTGGTACCTGGCTCGCATCATCCCCTTCCTCTGGGTATCTTGCCGACCAAGCAGTGCACAGGAGCAGTCTCCAATCCATATGCCATTGGGACTGCTCATGACGAAGCAAGATGCTGCTAAAATGCCCCTCATGAGCAGAAATTACACTCAATCCATTTAAAGTTCCTTAACACAGAATAGGGTTGCGTTCATACCAGCAAATTGATTCAGACTGCCACAAAACAGTTGTAAGGCTTCACCTTCATTTGCAAGTAAATCTTTACATATTTAGACTATGTTATTTTGATGGATACAGAATTGTGTACTGCTACAAGGCCAACATATGTGTTTATTTATTGGGGAAAATATATGGCATGAAAACGTTCATTACAAAAGACTTTGTGTGGTCTAAAGGCTTGACCCAGCACCACTGAAATCAATGAGAACTTTTCTTTCTGTTTTGGTAGTGCAAGAGCACGCTCCCAATGTGAACATTTTTCCTCCAGACTGAAGTGACAAGCACAAATGCCAAAATCATTAGGAAAATAAAACTCTGGCAAACCAGCAACCCCATGGCTTGGTGACAAATTTGGAGGCAACTAAAAACACAGCTGTTTTCTAAAGTTCACATGTGAGCCATATGCTCTTTGAAAGACAAGTTATTCTGGTTACATGCATATGCTTACTTGTTGTGGTTTTTTTTTTTTTTTTT
>VZSV01000481.1:67062-84243 GCA_013398735.1 Nothocercus julius | reverse complement strand
GGGAGGCTCGTCCCCTTGTTGCGCGTGCTCGTGCTGGCACAGGTGTGGCACCGATAGCCCCTCTCTCCCGCCTGCCTTCCCTGCGCTCGCTGGCTCGGGGGCCAAGGGGGGAGCAGGCGGAGCAGGGCCATTTGCAGCTGTTTGCAAGGAGCTGGGCAGAGCCGTCCCCCACGCTGCAACGCAGCTTGTCCTGCGGCAGGAGGGGCTGGAGGAGCAGAACCCGCTGCGAGCGACTCACCGAGTGTGCAGCAGCTGCCGGGTGCAGCCGGAGCCCCGCGGCTCTGCCTGGCCCCACGCAGGAGCCACCTTTATACCGCTTGCTCCACAGCTCCCCAGGGTCCCGTGGCTGTCCAGGGCCGGGGTTTGTCCCTGGGCCTGCAGGAAGCCAGTGCTGAGGAGTAAACACCATTAGTCCTCCTCCGAGATGCGGAGCCACTGTGGTGCTGGTCTCTTGGTCCCTGAAGGAGCTGAGTGCTGCGGTGGGGCTCAGATTGCCCCATGAGCAGCGGTGCCGCTGTTCTGAAACAACCTGGCCCAGCCTCCCCAGCCTGTGCAATGCAGCATTGGCTACGTCCCGACTGCCCCCCAGGCACCCAGTGTCTCCCCTGGGTGCTGAGGATTTACATCTAGGCACAGACACCATGCAGTGTTGTTTGTGGTAGGGAGCCAATGCATTCCTTGGGTTTCTGTGGCATGAAAGTCTTGACGTCTGTGGTGGGACTTTTGCCTAAGGCTACCTAAAGTGGGCAAGAATCTCAACCACTACAGACCAGAGCTTCCTGGTGAGGACGTATCTTTGGGCTCTAGTTATGACTGGAAGAACCAAGAAGGAGCAGGGATGGAAACTTGGGACACAGAGGGAGACTGCGAGCACTGTCATCCTCCTGACACTGGAGGATTTGCTGGCCTGTGTCCGGCTTCATCACCGTGTCCAGGTGATGGTAACAGCCTTCATGATGATTGCACGACTGAGGAGGTCTCATTGGCAGCACCTTTTCAGTTGTCATTTTTAAAGCCTATCTTTTTATATTTTGCACAGCACTTGGGTAAAAAAAATCCACCTCCTGGATAGGAAGCTAATCTGAAATTTTGCTGCTATTATTGCTAACAATAAATACTGGTCTTATGAAGTGAAGTTTCTGTCCCTTAGCTGGCAGTGGATGAATCTGCAGTTCATGATCCTTGGAGGCAATATGTTGTTTCACTACGGCTATGTCTCCCAAATAAAGGTTTCTTGGGATTTATGGTTATTTTCTTTTTCCTCTTTCGGGCCCAACTTCTGCTTCTAAAGGAGTTCTTTCTTGTACTAAAACCTTCCTGTGTCCTGCTCTATGGTCAAGTTTTCCGCACAGGAGGTGTGAATCTGCTATGAGGCTCCAAGCAGCATCTCTGAGCAATTGTCATGCTACTTGGCAGGATTTTCTTCCCTTGGCACGCAGCAAGGCAGACACTTTTGGGTTTCCCCATGTCACCCAGCTCGGTGCACAGGTGACTGGACGAGGGACCTTAGCTCTGTGGGAGCTCAAATCGCTTGGCCTCGTGGGGTTTTGGACCTTAAACTTCATGACACAAACAGTGTCATTGCTTCAGCGTGTGCCATGCACATGTCTAGTGGAGTGATGTTCAAATTGCAGACAAGACTTGTATCCCTCCATTGCACCCTTTGTCCTGGGCCTGGGAAGGAGGCTGACCCTCCCTGCCCTGCTTTGAAATGACAGCTACGAGGGCCCCTCTGGAAAGTGCAATTGGGAGAAGACTCATGTCCATGAGACAGTGGAGTTCAGGATCCTGCGAGGAGAGGACAAAAGGCAAAAAAAGCAGAGTTGCAACCCTGGATTTCAGGAGGGAGGAATTTTGACCAGTTCAGTGACCTGCTTGGGAGAATCCCACTGGAGATGGCCCTGGAGCACAGAGAGTTCCAGAGGAATGGCTGACATTCAGGGATCGCCTCCTTCAAACTCAAGCCCTGTCCATCCCAACAAGCAGGAAATCAAGCAAAGGCAGCAGTATTCCTGCATGGATAAATGAGGAGCTCCTGAATAAACCCAAAGCAAGCACAGAGAAGGGAGAAAAGCAGGAGACTGAGTGTGCCAGGATGGGGTTAGGGCAGCTAAAGCCTACCTGGAATGGAGCTTTGGGAATGATTACCGCTAAGAGCCTGGGGCATCTTCCAAAGATCTTTGGAGATCTTCCAAACCCGTCCGGGTGCGACCCTGTGCCCCGTGCTCTAGGTGTCCCTGCTGGAGCAGGGGGTGGAACTAAGTGATCCCTAGAGGTCCCTTCCAACCTCAACCCTTCTGTGACTCTGTGATCTTGTGGCCAAGGAGAGGCTGCCTGAGCTGGGACTGCTCAGTGTGCAGAAGAGAAGGCTTCAGGGGAGCCTTTATTGATGTGTATCTGAAGGGAGGAGGTAAAGAAGATGGAGCCAGATGCTTCTCAGCAGAGACAAGAGGAAGCACAAAGGCAGGAAATTCCCTCTGAACATAAGAAAATATTTCTTTACTCTGTTGGTGATTAAACACTGGAGCAAGATGCCCAGCGAGGCTGTGGAGTTTCCATCCTTGGAAATGACCCAGACTGCCCACTCACAGCCCTGGGCCGCGCGCACAGGCTGAGCTGGTTCGAGCAGAGGGCTGGGAGCAGGGAAAGTCTCCAGACGTCCCTTCCCGCCCTGTGGCTGGATGCCCCCTGCAAGATGACCCTCTGCAGCAGCTCTGTGTCCTGCTCTCATTTAATCACAAACTCGGGTTTGAGCAGCTGCTCTGCAGACATGGAAAGATAACTCACCAGAGACAAGCAGTTAGGGAACACCCAAGGGAGGCGTTGGCAGGAATTACAGTTTTTGATTTTTTTCTGGAGAAGCATTTACTCTTTCTGTCTTTGGTGGGCTGGGATTCCCCTGCTGCCCTTCCCAGTGCCCACAATGGTTGTTCCTGCAAGCTTCTCGGTGTCACGTACATATCAGACGAGTCCTGAGGCACAGCTTTAGGTTAAAATGGATCTGGTGAAAAGATTTATTTAGGCTTCCACATTTGTAGCATAAGGCAATCAGAGGTACATCTGCTATTAACACATTGAAGTCAGAAAAAATATTCTTAACTGCTAGAGAAATAACATTGTCCCACATCCCCTCCTGAGTGCAGTAGATAAAAATGGCTGTTTACTATTACAGTATTTCTGCATGCACTTCCAAGCAAAATTCCTATCCTTTCCTGGGAATACCACAAAACACTTTTGTTTTGAACCAGAGTTTCTGTGCTCACATTTGCTTTCTGCATTTCCAAGGAGGAAGCCAAGAAGTGTGGGGGAATATATAGGGTATCTTCAGGAAAAGAAGCTTGATTTTGACTGTTTTTCCTACCCTGAGGGAGCAGCCGTGGTTGAAGCTGTGTCCTGGCTCTGGTGAAGACGAAGGTGAGCTGCACTGTCAGCATGAACTGGTGCCTTTGCTCCCTGCGCTGACCTGCTGTGCAATGTGGGAATGGTGCAGAGGATTCCCTTGACTAGCCAGTGTCTGATGTCCCTCCTGAGCCTTCCTGCGAGTCTTTGTTCTCTTGATGATGCTTGTGTTCACAGAGAAGGTTTGAGCACCTGTGCATACAGAGACAAGGCGCCGGTCAGCCCAGGCTGCCCCAAGGTGGGTACAGACGGGCTCTTCACGGCATGTATGATGTATGATGGACCTGTTGACGTTCATGCAATCATTGAATCATAATGGTTGAAAAAGATCTTCAAGATCATCGAGTCCAACTGTAAACCCATCACCACCATGCCCATTAAACCACGTCCCTAAGTGCCTCATCTACATGTTTCTTCAACACTGCCAGGGATGGTGACTCCACCACTTCCCTGGGCAGCCTCTTCCAGTGCTTGACAGCCCTGTCCAAATAGAATTTTTTCCTAATGTCTAACATGAATGTCCCCTGGTGCAACTTGAGGCCATCTCCTCTTGTCCTAGCAGGATTTACTCTGGAGAAGAGATCATCCCCCGCCAAACTACAACCTCTTTTCAGGTAGTTGTAGGGAGTGAGAGGGTCTCCTCGGAGCCTTGTCCACACTAAATTACCCCAGCTCCCGCAGCTGCTCCTTGTAAGTTCTGTGCTCCAGCCCCTTCATCAGCTTCGTTGCCCTCCTTGGACACGCTCCAGCACCTCCATGTCTTTCTTGTTGCAGCAGACAGGATGTCACTGTGTACACTGAAGTGGTGCTGCGGCCACCGGCTGCGGGCACTTGAGGTCACCTGCAGTCTCTGCTGCTTCACTTTGTGGCATGTGAGTGGTGGCTTTCTGAGCTTGCAAGGGACTGCTGGAGATGATCTAGTTCAGGCCCCAACTTCAAGCAGGGTCACCTACAGCACGCTGCTCAGGATTGCGTCCGGGTGGGTTTTGAACATCTCTGAGGATGGAGATTCCACCTCCTCTCTGGACAACCTGCTTGAGTCTCCATCACCTTCACAGTCAGGAAGTTTCTCCCTCCTTTGGGGCACTTGCCCTGTGGGATCTGACCACTTCAGACCAAGCTCAGAGATGGTGCCGGAGCTGAGCAGCGGGGCATCCCTTGGCTGCATCCGGAGCAGCGATGGGCTGAGTCCTCACCATGGCCATACATGGGCTTCCCATGGGGTCGAGGTCCCCAGACTCCTGGGAATCCCTGCACCCCTTCGCCCTGGCACAGTGACCCCCCTGTCCGCGTGCTGGGGCACCAGAGCTGTGCTCTTAAACCAGCCTTGTGTGCCCAGGCCCCTGCGCCTGCGGAGCGTCCCCTGGGAGGACGAGGCTCCGAGGACACCTCCGGGCAGCAGTGCCTCTCCAGCCAGTGCTTGCGGGTACCGACCAGCCCCTGGTGACGTACGACAAGCTGCTGTCCACAGCATTTTGTGGATGGAGCCAGGCTCAAGAACTGGGCCACAGGATGCTTTCACTCCCACATAAGTGTTCTTTTGGCTTTAATTAACAGGTGTTGGGAGGCTTGTGGAGATCAGGAAACCATCAAAACCATCAAAAATTCATCAGCATGGAAGTTTGCAAAGACACCAGTCTCAGGCCATCGAGGCCCACAGCTTCATGGACAGATCCATGTGAGTGGAGTGTGGATGCCTAGGGGCTGTGAGCTTCAGCAACGTGCCCTCTTCCTCCTCTCCCCAGCGTCTGTTTTGTCAACAGAAATAAAGAGGATGCCAATCTCAGGGCCAGTCGGTCTGGGGTCAGCACAGGAACTTGCTGTCTAGCCACACTTTTAAACTTTTTGTGAAGTCTCTCCTATCTCTGCTCCCCAAACCGCACTGAGTGGCTCGCTCCCACTGATGAGATGGGAAGCGGAGCCGAGTGGGAGGCTGCAGGTAGGAGCAGATAGCACGTCAGCGGGGGCTGTGCTGTCTGCAGGTGACATGGAGCGGATAAAGACACTCTGGAATAGTCTTATCTGTGTTACTGAGGACAGCGGGATGGCAGAGGTCTGCTCAGGCAGGCGAGGCATGGAGCAAGCGGGGAGAGTCTTCTGCTCCCTGACTGTTCCAATACAGTAACTGCATGACATGAAATGAAATCACCGGGGGAAAGCTCTGAGATAATACAAGAAATATTTCTTCACAGCACAGGCAGTTAAGCTGTGAAATTTCTTGTCCCAAGATGTTATGGATGATAAAAATTTTAAAGGGGTTCATAAAGGAATTGGACAAATTTATGGAGTAAACATGCACGGGTCTACTAAGAGCAAAGACACAAAGTCTGCTTCTGGAAGCCCTTGACACTCAACAGTATTTTGGAGAAGTATCTGGGGAAATGCCGCAGTGAGGATGCTCTGTCCTTATGTTCTTCTCCAGTCATCTGCTGCTGGCCACTGTGGAAGGCTGGAGAGAGGCAACGCGGGCCTTTTGTCCAACCTGACACTGCAATTCCTGCATAGTGTAAGTGCAGAGGGGGTGTTCTGCTATCCTTTTTTTCCCCATAATACGATAGCTATGAGCAATACTGAACTTGGAAAACCCCCAGGTCCCCCCATCTCCCTCCGCCAGAGCTGTGCATGGATCCATCCTCTCGGCTCATGGCTACCAAGGCAGGGGTGGACGCGCGGGTCTGCTGCTCTCCTGACCCTTCCTTATCAAGCGTCTGTCCTGCTGCTCCCGTGTGCTCGCCCCTGCGCGTACCATGCAGCCAGGGTGAGGGCTGCACGCGCAGACACAACTGCCAACCTGCTCCGCACGCCGCATGGCTCTGCTGGCGGCCACCACTGCTACCTTGCGTGCCCTGCTCACCAGGGCTGTTCTCAGGCTGCCGCTGCACACGGTGCGGGTCAAGGCCGTGTCTGCAGCACGCGGATCCGCCTGCCCTCTCCGCCACCCTCGGCAGGAACGTGTCCCCCCATGCACATCTCCCTCCTGGTGCTGCTTGGGCAGACCCTTGGTGCATGCATGCATGATGGCCGAGGAGGTCCTGGGCAGGGTGCACAGACTCTCTGGCCAAAGCAAGTAGCCAAAGTTTCTGCAGATGTGGAGGATTAAGCCCCGTCATCATCACTTGGGCTCTCTGCATTGGCTTACACTCGGAGAAGCTGTGACTTTGCTGTTGGTGACAAGTGACAGCGTCTCCCAGTGCCGCCAGCGACACAGGGGACACTGCATCCTTAAAAATGTTTCCTAATGTCTTTTATTGGATGTGTCATGTTTGGCCTGAAGAAAGAACAAGCAGAACCCCAAATGGGATATTATTAAAATTATATGGATGTCAGACACTTAAGACCTCTGCTTGCAGCGTGATAGCAAGTGATAGCGAGTACCCTGGTGCAAATGGTGCCGCGGGAGGAGGAAGCCCGAAAAACGTCCCGGTGAGTCATCACCAAGGTTATTTTGGGGGTTTGTGCTGAAGTGAGGGCCCGGCACACGCAGGCAAGAGCCTCTCCAGGGCCTGCGAGACTCCTGCACCGCCGGCAGCGATGCCTGGGGGCTGCTGTGGCGCAGGGGGGACGCGCGCCCGGCGCGCTGGCGACGCGCTCGGAGCTTGGGCCCCGCTGGGCTCGGGGGGCTCCGCGGGCGCCTCGTGCTGCTGGGAGGTCGGTCCTGCCGGCAGCTTCAGGGGCTGCCTCTACATGGAGGAGACCTCCCGGGCCAGGGCCAGGGCACGGCCCATCGTCCCCATCGCCTGGTCAGCACCGTGGGGCACGGAGAAGGTCTTAGGGAGGACAGGGAAAAGGGCAATTCCCAAAGGGAAAGAAGTGTTTGTTTTCTTCAGTTCGTTCTCCGCCAGAAAGGATGATTTTTTATGGGACGTGCAAGTGAGGAACCTCACACTGCCAAGTGGGCATGTGCTGGATCTTGCCCGAAATGGGACAAACTCAGCCCGTGGGAGGCAGCAGCCCGGGGAGCAGAGGTAGGTGCAGGGTGACGTGCAGGGGCAGCGGAGGCTGCAGCAAGAGCCAGGCACCCCTGCCCGCCCCGCTCCCTCTCGCAGCGGTGCCGAGCCCTGCGGTCAGACACCTCCGCCTCGTCCGCGCGGCCCCCTCGGCACGTCCGCGGTGCCGCTTCTCCGTAAGGGCCGCGCGCGACGCTGCTCTAGGCCTCTTCCTGCGGCAGCTGAGCACCCTGCAGGGCTGGCCAGGCCAGAGATGCCTCTTGTGCTGTCCGGTCTCCAGCAGTCGTCAGATATTTAGGGAAAATCGCTTCCTCCTACTTCTTTTCCATGAATAATTTAGGATCCGCCAGTGCTGGAGGCTAAACAGAGATCCCTCCTTGCAAGCCATCGATTGATCTCACTAATTCCCTTTTAGCTCATTTATGCTTTTGGCTTTCACTGGTGCCTAACACAAGAACATCGTTTGTTATTAACTTCTCAAAGAAGCTTTCGGATTTCAGGAATCTGCTGCCTCTAGTGTCCTTGTTCCAGAAATATAGACGACATTTCCCGCTCTCAGAGATGGGTCCAAACGTGCTCGGGCTTGGCTTCCCGCTAAGAAGTGGTGGAGATGGGAGAGTTCAGGCCAGGATAGGAGACCCTGCCATGCTGGAAGGACCTCGGCCGCCTTCATCCCTCGGCCAGGGTAGGCTCTGAGGGAAGGGGATCCAGGGCTGCCTGAGAGACACTGGCGCCCTGGGTGTCCCCAAGCCGAGGGGACACGGGCCCTTGGGATGCCATCCCTGGGAGGCCTTGCAGAGAGCGGCATCTTCGGGGAGGCCGGAGGAGATGAGCTGCAGCCCCGGCCCAGACGTGCCCTGCTCATGTGGCTGCCGCGGTGGAGGCAGCAGTGGCCTCACGTTCAGCCTGGCCGCGTCCCGGCCACCGCCAGCCCATCAGGGATCATCCAGGTCTCTCCCTGCTGCCCCAAGTGGAAGCTGCTCCAGGTCGCACGTCTCTCTTGTGGAGACTTTTTTAAAATTCCCAGGAGACTTTTTTTTAAATTCCCAGCCCAGATCTGTGATCTGGGAGCATTTTAACTTTTTTTTTTTTTTCCTCCCTCCTGTTGTTCCAAGATCCCTTTTTTGCTTAACTGCATTTTACTTCCCCCCATTTCCCTCTCCACCGTCGCTTTAGACGACGAAGCTGCTGAGCTGCGTTACAGGTTGCTTTTCTGTGGACACGGATTCCACGCTGACCCACAGCCCCTCTGCACCCCTGGGGCAGGGTGGCACCTCTGTGCCACCGAGTCCCTGGCAAAAAGGGACCTGCATCCACGAGCAGCTCCCTAGCAGCAGGCAAGCGGGCAGACGCGGGGGCAGCGAAACCTCTCCCGCTCAGCAGCCTCGGAGCCCCCTGAGCTCATCCTCCGACCTGCTTATGGTGCTGCCCCTCTGGCTTAAACAGCCCCCGAGTAGGTGGGAAGCAGCTGCATCTCTTTCCTCTATAAGTCTCTAAGGGACGGATGGCACAAGTGCAACCCAGAAAAGCTGCCGTGCTCTCGACAAGGGCTACAGGGCAGGCTGAACACCCCGAAGGCCCGGGAGAGCCTGCACAGCAAGGCGCCGGGGCACGGACCTCCCCGATTCAGTCTTGCCCTAAGCGTTCGTGGGCACAACTCGCATTTCACCCCGGCTGCTCGGGGTGCGCCGGGACATCCTCGCAGCCCTGCGGGGACTGCAGCCCCTGAGTCGCGGGTGCTGGCGGCTCCTCGGCCGACCCTGCACTGCCGCAAGGTTTGCGCCTTTCCTTGGTGACAGGACCGGGTGACAGGACCCTGCTGGCACCCGAGCCCTGCTCCTAGCACCCCCCGCTCAGAACAGCTTGCACCTGGTTGCTCAGCGCCACGAACCGGCAGCTCTCACTCAGACGGTTATGACCGCTGCAAGCCAGCGCCAGGCTAACGCAGAGGTCACTGCCATCCGGAACTATCTCCTTTAAATAAACAGTGCAGCCAGTCTAGTTCGCTGGAAACCCCGCGTCAGACAAGGCACTGCAGCCACCGAGCAGAGGCCCCGTCGACACGTCACGCGAGTGGGAGAAACCCAGGGGCAGAGGCTGCACCGCGAGCGACGCCAGCGTCCGGCTGGGTGACATCCGCGAGAACCCAGGGCAGATCTGCTCGCTCAAAGCCGCGTTTCTTCTCATGGTATTTTAAACAGGTTAAGATAACACTATCTGCTTAACTATACCAGGTTGAAACACTCCATTTTGGTTGTTCCACCTCTGGTCCTTGTCGCGCTCTTCGTGCTGTAAAACAGGACGTTTCATCCATGTTGTCTCACACCGTCACTCTTTTCACCCTGAACATGGGACCAATCTCATACACGGAGGACTGACTTGGTTCTAAGAATAACATGTTTTTTTCCACAGCTGTTGGGACTACAAGATGATCTGCAGGGAAAGCAAGATTTCTTTAGCATTATCTCCCATTTCCTTTAACTGCTGACATGCCCTATCCTTGAAAATGTGCGCAGACACCTACATTTAGGTGCAAACACAGCCCCAGGCAGCTTTCTCCTGAAGTACCTACTCAAGCCTTATGAAAAATGTCATCTTTAAATAGACAACTTCCCTTGTCATCACTAAGGGGCTTCGCACTCTAAATCATTATGTAATTTTCTGCTACCTTCTGCAGTTATGCTACAGAGAGGTGAAAAAGCATGCAAAGCATCAAACTGGAAAACCACAGAAACTTTTCCCAAAATAGCCAAAAAGCGTACAAAGCACATCCCTTTTTGCTTCTTTCCTGTGCACACGTTTCCCCACACATTCAATTTTTAAGTCTTGTTCAGCCTTTCCTGGAATACAAGAGTCAAGAAGAGGGGGAGACTGGTTAGAAAGGCTGATGCTTCTTTTGAACACACGCCTCAACAGGCGGTTACACTTTGCCAAATCTCATTTTGAAGACCATTCATCTTAGACTGCGTGTTCCAAAGAAAAACACCAATATCCCTATTTATTAACAGAGGCAAAATACTCAATGCCTTCTCCCTCACTCACTGTTTTCTGCAGAGAAAACCCAAAATCATAGAATCATAGAATGCTTAAGGTTGGAAGGGACCTCTAGAGATCATCTAGTCCCACCCCCCCTGCACACGCAGGGTCACCTAGAGCATGTGGCTGGGGACTGCGTCCAAAATACTGCAACAGTATCCATAGAATCCTTGCACCTCCACCCCAAATGTGCTTATTTCACTCATTTTTGGAGTCTTGCGAGTTCACACATGCTATTACCTCCCTACGCTATTTACTTCAAATTATACGCACACCGAGTGCATTTTTATAAAATGTTTTATTTGTCCTAAATATTCTTCATTTGCTGCCTTTAAAACTTCTGGAACTGCTTCTTGGTACCAGCAGCCTTTGTGACTTTGAGGACATTGAACCGGACAGTCTTGCTGAGGGGACGGCACTCTCCCACGGTGACAATGTCCCCAATCTGGACATCCCTGCAAAGACATTACAGCAATTTTAGTGGTTCTGCATTTTCTGCAGGTATAGCTGGTTAGTTCTGGACACAAACTGCATAATACAGCACCAGCAGCAATGACCTTCTGTATTTTAATGGTTCCTTCTGCTTATTTTAATTGCTGCACAGGTGACAATATGCTTAAAAAGCAGCAGTTGTGCTCCCCTGCTGCCACAAGGCCCGGGAGTCTGTCACTCCGCGCTTGTTCAAGCCCAGTACAAGACTAAACGTGAGCTTTTCGCAAAGGCAGACTGCGCATCTGAAGGAAAACCCTCCAGAGACCAGGTCTGCTTCGTCACACATGGGCCTAAACTCAGCCACATCAACTGCACTGAAACAGCAGTTCAGGCTCTTCTGGAAATTCTGGGCACGCAAGACGGGCGCAGGAGACCTTCAGTGGACAAAACCACTGCTGTTTAGACCTGCTCCCTCTGGCCTCAGCAGTTACCGCGCAGCCTTGACCTGAGCAGATGGCACCGCAGGCTGCAGCTCCAGCTTGGCAGCACAGCGGGCAGACTGACCAGAACGTGCCTCGCGGTTCAGCAGTTGCCACTGGCACTGTCAGCAGCTCCCCTTCACCAACGGGGGCTCTGAAGACCATCGTGAGTTTAGACATCACCACCAGCAAACAGGTTCCAGGTCAGAAACGGCATCAGAACTGCGAGGGTTGCACTAGGTGCACACTCACCTCAGTTCTCGGACAAAAACAGCATTACAAGTGTAATATTAGACATTCTGAGCACGTGGGCTATGCGCACACACGTGACTCTCGCAGGGCAGGGCAGGGCAGCCTCCTACGAACCTGAAGCAGGGGGAGAGGTGCACGGACATGTTCTTGTGGCGCTTCTCGAAGCGGTTGTACTTGCGGATGTAGTGCAGGTAGTCCCTGCGGATGACGATGGTGCGCTGCATCTTCATCTTGGTGACCACACCTGCGGACGTGGCAAGGATGAGCGCGAGCAAACACACCCCGAGCCAGCGCGCCTGGGCGTTTGACTAGTAACTAATACAGAAGAGATGTTTTTAGGAGAATTGTACAAAAGTCTTAGCAGTGACATGCGGCATTTGAAAGCAGTAACCTGAAACTCTGGTAATTTCTAAGCTGCCTCACATCACAAGGCACTCCTGGAGAGCGCTCTAGGACCCCAACCCTACCAGGGCAAAGGGCTCCTTCCAGTCAGGCCCGCAGCCTGTAAACGGTCACCATATTATCAAATAACGTGCATCTTTCGTCTTTTCAAGAATGAGCCTGCTAGAGCTGCGTCCCCTGCCTCGCCTGCTGCTAGGGCGGCGCCGCCACGACGAGGTCCTTGCGCTCGGCATCAGCGAAGCCGTGCGGCATCGTCGTCAAAGCCCCTCACGGGGGGCTTGGAAGACCATCGTGAGATGAGCATCACGCGCAGCGCAAGGACCCCGCGGCGCTGGCCACGCTCCTGCACCACAGGCTGTTTTTTATTATTTTTTTAACAATCCGTGGGCTCGGGGGGCTCCTTCGGGAGCCTCCGCCTCTCACCTGAGAGGATCCGCCCGCGGATGGAGACGTTGCCGGTGAAGGGGCACTTCTTGTCGATGTAGGTGCCCTCGATGGCCTGCGGAGGGAAACGCGCGTGAGCAACGAGGGGCAACGGAGCCGCAGGGACCCCCGCGGGTCCGTCCCCACCTCCTTGGGCGTCTTGAAGCCGAGGCCGATGTTCTTGTAGTAGCGCGGCAGCTTCTCCTTGCCGCCCTCGCCCAGCAGCACCCGCTTCTTGTTCTGGAAGATGGTGGGCTGCTTCTGGTAGGCCCGCTCGGTCTGTGGGGACAGGGGCGTCAACGGGAGCCACCGGTCGGGACCCCCCGAGGGCCTCGCGGGCCGCCACCTCGTGGAGCCGGCCCTGCCCCCATGGCGGCCCCTCCCGGTGCCCGTGAGGGGCCGCCATGGGGGCAGGGGCGGCTCCAGGAGTCACCGGGAGCCCCGCGGCTCCTCCCGGATCCCCCCCGTGTCCCCGCGACGGCCGCGCCGCTCCCACCTGCGTGTCCGCCATCTTGGAGCAAAGAGGCCGCGCGGCCCCGCGCAGCGGCGCTTATGGCGGCGGGGAGGGGCGCGCGCCGGAAGTGACCTCACCGCGCAGCACCGGTGGTGGGGAGGGGCGCCGTTTGGCTCCTGACGCTTGCCGTAGCGCGCGCTGCCCGCCCGCGGGGGGCGGGGGGGAGAGGAGGGGTCCGGTCCGATGGGATCTGATCCGATCCGATCTGATCCGGCCCGGCGCGGTCCGGTCCGGTCCGATGGGAGGTGATCTGAACTCATGTGATCCGGCCCGGTCCGGTCCGGTCCAAGGGGAGCTGATCTGATCCGATCCGATCTGATCTGGCCCGGTCCGGTCCGATGGGATCTGATCTGATCCGATCTGAGCCGGCCCGGTCCGGTCCGGTCCGATGGGAGCTGATCCGATCTGATCTCATCCAGTCCGGTCCAGTCCGGTCAGTCTGGTCCGGTCCGATGGGATCTGATCTGATCCAGTCCGGTGCGGTGCGGTCTGGTCCATTCCAGTCCGATGGGATCTGATCTGATCCGGTCCTGTCCAGTCCTGTCCGGTCCGATGGGATCTGATCTGATCTGATCTGGTCCGGTCCGATCCGATCCAATGGGATCTGATCTGATCCGGTCCAGTCTAGTCCAGTCCGATGGGATCTGATCTGATCTGATCTGGTCCTGTCCAGTCCTGTCCGGTCCGATGGGATCTGATCTGATGCGATCCGGCCTGGTCTAGTCCGGTCTGGTCTGGTCCAGTCCGATCCGATCTGGTGCGATCCAGTCCAGTCTGATCCGGTGCAGTCCGGTCCAATCCAGTGCAGTCCGGTCCAATCCAGTCCAGTCCGGTCCAATCCAGCGCAGTCTGGTCGGATCTGCCGGTCGGTCTCCCTGGTTCCCTGCTGGGGCAGCAGAGAGAGGAGTTCCGGGGGGAATCGTGTATCGTTTATTACTGATTACTTATTATTTGTTGTTCGTTATTTATTGTTTATTGCTGTTTATTATTTGCTGTTCGTAATTTATTATTTTTTACTGCTTATTATTTGTTGTTCGTTATTTGTTGCCAGGGTTTAGAGGCACAAGGGCCTGCGGCAGCCGCGGATTCCGGGGTGTCTCGGGGCGCTCTCTCCGGCCGCCGGGACGGCGGTTCCGGCCCGCGCTCCGCGCAGCAGCCGCCGCTCGCGGTCCCTGCGCTGCCGGTCCAAGCCAGAGGTTCGGGCGGTGCCGGGTGTTGCTTCAGTCTGGTCGCCCGGTTCCTGCAGTGAGCGGAGGAAGCGGCTCCCTGGGTATCCGAGGGCTGTCCCGGCCGCGCTTCCCGGCTCCCTGGCTCTCTGTTAGGCAGCAGGATCCCTCGGGAAGGGTGGGAAATCTGCCCTGATTTGGCTTCAACGTAGAGAAAACTCCGTGAATTGACGTTGTGACGCAAAGTTTTGTTCCGCCAGCAGCACGTGGTGCCGTGTTTGCTGCATGTCACCGGATCCATCGGTTGTTTGAAGATGGGGGGGATAATGGGTGTTTCGGGCTCCTACGCTGCACTGTGTTCCCTGTTAGTCATCGTGTCTGCTTTGGTGGGCGTTGAGTGTCCGAAGGAGGCAGCGGAGCTGCTGCGGGGGCTGGAGCACAGAGCTCACGAGGAGCGGCCGAGGCAGCTCCGTTATTTAGTGTGGGGAGGAGGAGGCTCCGGGGGCACCGTGAGCCCCTCAAAGATGCTCTGCAACTACCTGCAAGGAGGCTGTAGTGACAAGGGGGGCGATTTCTTCTCCACTATAATTACAGATAGGACACGAGGAACTGGCCTCAAGTTGCGCCGGGGGACGTTCAGCTTAGACATTAGGAATTGCTGCATGGAAAGAGTGTGGAAGCACTGGAAGAGGCTGCCCAGGGCAGTGGTGGAGTCACCGTCCCTGGCAGTACTCAGGAAACGTGTAGATGAGGGGCTTAGGGACATGGTTTAACAGGTAGGGTGGTGATGGGTTTATGGGGGGACTTGATGATCTTGAAGGTCTTTTCCAACCATAATGATTCTGTGTCTGTACTCTGTAGTAACGAGTGAATTTGCACGAGCCATGATTTACTGCACGCTGTCTCTTCCAGCGCAGGCAATGGGGACTGTAAAGGGAGCTCAGCAGGAGGCTGGTTCCGAACAAAAAGCCTGTTCTTCATGCGAGAGTGCATCGTGGAAGTGCTTGCTGAAGGATGAGGTGGATGTTCAGAGGGGTTCACGGAAGGGAAGAGCTTGGCCAGCACCTCCGGATGTCCCGGTCCAACGCGCTGCGCGCGGGGTCACCTCGGCGCGGTGCGCAGGGTCGCGTCCAGCCTTTGAGCAGCCAGGGAAGGAGCCTCCGCAGCCGCTCCGGACGGCCTGGTCCTGCGCTCTGCCAGCCTCGGGATCTTTTCCCTCAAATTCAGGTAGAACTTCCCATGTTACAGATTGTGCTCGTTTCCCCTCGTCCTGTCACTGGGCACCGTTAGGAATAGTCTGGCCCCATCCTCTCTTCGCCCTCCTTCCAGGTACTTGTGCACGTTGACAGGATCCTCTCGGTCTTCCCCCTGCTGAGCAATCCCAGGGGAGCTCTGCTTTCCCGAGCGCCGTCGTTCCCTTGGCGTTGGGTCCTGCTGGAGACGGCTCGTGCTATCCCAGCACCACCCTGCACCTGGTTTGGGGAGTTAGGAAGTGGCGCAGGGCGTGCAAATCCTGGTCCTTTCCAAAAGGGAGGAGCAACGTGCCAGATGCAACGCTGACCTTGGAGAGCAAGCTCAGGGGCAGGGGGTGTAAAAGAGCATATGAATTTCTTACGAGCGCCTAGCGAGAAGCTGCCCTGCTCTGGAACAGAGCAGCTTTGGCAACTGAGGGGCCATTCACGAGCTTAATGACACCAAGAGTGGAGCAGCTTTCAAATTGCACTTCTAGGGAAGAGAGGATATGGAAGAGAATCAAGACAAACTGTGACTTGGAGAGGACTGAGGGTCTGTGATCTAGACAGGGATGTGGGGAGATCCCATTCAGTGGGACAAAGTGGGCGGCCCTTTCCACAAGTTATGCACGAGCCAAGGAACAAATAAAATAACATTTCTGTACACATCTGACCCTGAAAAGGAAACTGAGTCACTAGGTGCCTTCAACTCATCAGGAGTCGTGAGGAGCAGGGGAATTAGAAACGACAGCATTTTTTTCCCCTCTCTTTCAGTTGGGCAAATCCTGCAGGTGTTGTGCAGCTTCTCCCCGCCGTGAAGAGAGGGTCGGCGTCAGATGCAGCAGATGCAACAGCGGTTAAAGAGGAGCTGCACCCACAAGGGACAGCTCTGTGTCCATACAGAGGATGACGATGGTGTTACCAAACTTCCGCGCTTGGTCCTGATGATCCAGAACACGGCACAAGGGTTTCAGGCAAGGGGTTAATCAGGAACCCCCGTTGTCAGTGCAGAGCACAAAGCTTCTGCTTTACGGGAGAACGTGGGCAGTGACGGGGTGCTGGAAAGCAAGGAGGGAGGAGAAGCCCTTCATCAAAATGCATCGTCCGGGCTGAGAGGTGGGGAATCCTCTCCCCAAGTGCCACCGGTGCCGGGATGGTGGCACGGGGCGCTGCCCCGCTGCCCCGATAGGGCCCATTTGTTTAACAGCCACCAGGGCACTGCCGAGAACGTCTTTGATGACCTTCAGCAGGAAACTGCTGAAGAAAATTCTGTGTGTCAGAGGAGGAAGTGGCCAAGGTGAAGATCCACATTGTACTGCAGGAGGGGGAGTTTGCTCTGGGCATTGTGTGGCTGTGCAAGGTGCCATCAAGCCTTTGTCATAGGAAATGTGCAGAACCCACATTGCCGCTACACAGGGAACTGAAAGACGCTTCCAGCTTCAGAAATCGAGTAGGGAAAACCAGCATCACGTACTGACCATTTTCTTCTGGCATTTGGAAAGTTCTGAAGTACGTTGAAGTGATTTTGAAGTATTTTGAAATGATACTGGAAGAAAATACTGGTGCTCATGTTTTATGACCTGCGCCATTAAGTTGTCAGATCCTGGAACTGCTCTCAGTGGCGGTTTTTGACGCGGGCTCGTACGTGCTGAGCAAGGTGTGGCTGCGGTGCCGTGCTCCTGCAGCGCGGTGCAGCCGCGGGCGCCGGGAGATACCGCGGCTGCCCTGCAGCGCCCCGCTCCCTGCCGTGCTGCTGCGCGCTGTCGGGTGGCACGGAGGAGCGGCGGGACGTGGGCAGGCGCAGGGACACCCGGCACGGCTGCGCTGCCCTCCATGGCACGGAGGAGCGGCGGGACGTGGGCAGGCGCAGGGACACCCGGCACGGCTGCGCTGCCCTCC